>JAUIMM010001036.1:0-466781 GCA_031769625.1 Taudactylus pleione | reverse complement strand
ACCTATCACCAACACTAACTCCATATCAGCATAGAGAAAATAAACTGAGCTGCTTAGGCATATGTAAAACCATTCTTCAAAACGAAACAAAGTCCAAAAAACTACCCGAAAAATGTGAAAGAACAGGAAGCACCAGTATGAACGGAAGAGGCTGTCAGCCACCCACTAAGGGGGTTTCAGGTGTCTCCACCTCCTTGACCACCCAACGGCATCCAACCTCCTCCTGTCCATTTCCATCAGACTTCCAACCTCGTGAAGAATGAAACGCGCCACCACCTCACAGGGAAGGATTTTACTTCTAGTCGTTACTAAACACCGTGCACTCCACGTGTGATATCTGACCACTAAGCTAACTATAAAAATAGTGACCAAATCATAACGCCCAAAACCTTTGAATGCCCCATAAGCCCACTCAGGGTAACTGAGCCCCGAAAGGCACGGGATGCGTAAAGCGTTTGAGACCCTTCTATAAACTTCGATGTTAAAGGAACATTCACGCAGGAAGTGGTCCATGGTCTCCTCCACCCCCAGACATTCCTCACGTGGACAACCACGATCACCGGCACTTCGCCACCTGATGTGCCCCCCTAACATAGAGTCTTCCTTGGAAGGAGAGCCAGGCAAGGTCCCTATACTTCAGTGGGATTCTCTCTGAGCAAATCAAAGAGATCCCATCTGAGCAAACCTTGCCTGGGCAGTCCCTTAGTGTCAGCGGTGCGTAGAAGTGAGCTCGCAAAATGCCTTTCTCCAACTCCCTTCTAGAAAGGGTTTTGACATCACTCACTGCCACTCCCCATTGCCTTGTCACTCTCAAGCACTGAATGACATAGATCGGAAGAGCACCGGACCTGCCTCTGAAGGTTTTCACATGGCCCCCATCATACCAGAGCTCAAGGAAGGGGGAGACCCAAGCCCTAAAGCTCTCTACCCACCAAGGAGGAGCCTCCACAAATAGGCTTCCAAGATTGAGCTTAATAAAAGTTGTGGCAAAAAAGACCACTGGATTGACCATGCCAAATCCACCTTCTTTCCTTGGTCTGTAGGTTATACCTCTTTTAACAATGTTCATCCCATTCCCCCAAAACAAGAGGAAGAACAAGGATGACACTTTAGACCACAAAGACCGTGGCAAGAAACACACGTAACTGACATAAAGAAATATGGGAACCAGAAAGGTTTTGCACAGGTGAACCCTTTCCCTGTAAGAGAACTGCCAAGTTCTCCAGGACTGCACTTTCCTGTTGGCTTCCTCTATCCTCCTCTCCCAATTTCGAGTGGCATAATCACCACGGTCAAATGTGATGCCTAGAATTTTGATCTGAGGACTTGCCCGGGGGAGGCTATCCGGAAGGTCAAACTCGTCGCCTTCCTCCCCCATCCAGAAAGCTTCACATTTATCTTGGTTTACTCTGGAGCATGAGGCTTCAGAGTAGT
The DNA here is from genome assembly GCA_031769625.1 of Taudactylus pleione. Taxonomy (NCBI): domain Eukaryota; kingdom Metazoa; phylum Chordata; class Amphibia; order Anura; family Myobatrachidae; genus Taudactylus; species Taudactylus pleione. The sequence goes on along the minus strand of JAUIMM010001036.1, from coordinate 465,347 downwards.
CAGAGATCAGGTGTTCCATGCACTGCGCCTCTGCCACGGAGGACAAGACCACAGTGACATCATCTGCGTAGGCCACTACTCTCAAAGGAGCCTCTGGGCCCAGCTGCACCCCCCTCAACGCACTACAACCAATCCTCCTGATGAAGGGATCAATCGCAAACACGTATAAGAGGGGGCTCAGGGGGCATCCCTGATGGACACCAGAGTCAACCCTGAAAGCAGGACCCACCCAACCATTGACAAGCGGGAAGCTCTCGGCCTGATTGTACAGAACACGAAGCCAATTCACCACCCTCACCGGAATACCATACCATTCCAGAACAGCCCACAAGTACTTGTGATTCACCCGGTCAAAAGCCTTGGACTGGTCCAATGCCAGTAAGTACTTACCCCACCTCTCAGCACGGCATCGCTCTATGGCCTCCCGGACGCCAAGGACAGCACTAAACGTGCTACGGCCCTTCACAGTGCAGTGCTGAGACGAGGACAGCACCAGCCCGGAAATTTCCATCAGCCGATTGAACAGTATTTTTGCCAGAATCTTTCTGTCCGTATTAAGAAGAGCGATGGGGCGCCAGTTCTCAATACGGGATGGGTCCTTTTGATAGCAATATGAGGGCAGAAGACCTCATGGAGGGAGGGAGCAATCCCTCACCCAGGCACTCATTATATACTTCCATGAGGTGGGGAGCCAAGATGTCCCTGAAAGCTTTAAAGAATTCGGATGTCAAACCATCCGGTCCTGGAGATTTTTTTAAAGACAAGCCGTCTATAGCTCTCTTGACTTCTTCTGTTGTCACATCGCTGCCCAAGGAGTCAAAAGAGGCATCAAGCTTCACAAGCCCCGGTGTCCCCCTCAGAAAAGACTCCATCCTCTCACTAATGAGTGGCTGCTCAGACAGAAGGTCAGAGTAAAAGGACCCGATGACTCCCAAGATACCCTCCCTGTCTTCACAGAGAGTACCCAGTTCATCATACAGGCCCCTAACCTCCCTCAAATCGACCGATTTCCTGCAACTCTGGTAAGGATCAGGCGAGTGGTATTTACCATAATCCCTCTCCAGAACCAAGGAAGCCAGACGATCGTACTGAAGCTCCCTCAGCTGAGCTTTCACCCGGGAGATATCCCCACTATCTCCACCATCAGAGATCAAGAAATCTAGTTTCTTTCTCAAGCTCTGGTAGACGGACCGTTTTCTCAAGTTTTTATGAGCTGTAAGCCTCTGAAAAAACCTCCGAGTTCTTTTTTTGCACTCTTCCCACCACTCAGATCTAGTCCAACCAGCCTCCAGAAGTGTCTCCTGTAGTTGAAAGAAGTCCCTAAAGGACTGGCTAACACTCTCCTCCTTCAGAAGTTCAGAGTTCAAATGCCAAAGGCCCCGCCCTTTCTGAGGGGTTTCTGAGGCATTCAACGCGACACTCAGACAAACATGATCAGAAAATTCTACTGCCCTTGCCTCAGGAGGCAAAGTTTTCAAACTTTCCTTAACAAAAAACCTATCTATCCTAGACCTACGACTACCACAAAAGTATGTGTACCCCGTGAGGTCTGGACTATGGCAAATATGCACATCGACCAGGCCAGCTTCCCTAATCATGCTAACTAAGAACCTAGCATCATAGCCCAGGGTTGACTTTGCACCCCCCCTGTCTTTGGGCCTCACGATGGTATTAAAGTCACCACCAAAGACAACTTGCCGGGCTGTAAAAAGGAATGGCTTTATCAGCCCAAAGAGGCACTTCCTATCCCAGGCCGACTGCGGTCCATAGACGTTGATCAACCTGAGATCATGCCCCCTTAAGCTAATATCCAAAACCATACACCTACCTACCTGTAACTCTATAATCTTGTGTACAGTTACCATGCCGGTAAAAAGCACCGCCACCCCACCGTACGGCTCGGCCGCAAGCGACCAGAAGGACGGACCATGCCTCTACTGGCTTTTGGCCCTGCGAAGTGTGGACAGATCCCCTATTCTGGTCTCCTGCAAAAACAAAAAGTCAACATCAATTGTGTTGAAAAAAGTAAAGGCCATATAGCGAGCTCATTCGGAAAGAACGGAAGCCACATTAATGGTGGCACATCGTATAGGATGGGGATCCATAGTTCCAGATTATAGAAGTAGGACTCCATCTTACTTTCTCTTTGCCTGTCGAACAGATTCCTCCCCAGAGGAACCCGTTCTCTTGCAGGTGATCCCAAAGGGAAGCACCCCATCAGACAATAACACAACCTCCTCCAAACCACCCGCCACCGCATTCACACCAACAGAAACTATTGAGGCCTCAGCCTCAATCTGCGGGCTACCGTGCCCACCACCCCCCACAATCTCTGGGGAAGGACCCGGGTCCGGATCAGGAGGTTTCGGTACTGCCGTACCCTCAGACTGAGTCCCGGGAGGATGCATCTCCCTAGGAGCCACTAAAGGATCTGAAACGTCTGGGGCCAACTCAGGGGTTTCTTCCACACACTCTACCTCCTCTGAAAACACCCCACCCTGCCCCTCTGAAGGCTTATCCACCACCACTGCCTTATCTCCCAGCTCCATCCCCGCTAAATCCCATTCTGGGCTTTCAGTGCCCGATCTCTTCCCCGCTCCTCCAGCCTTGCTTAGAGCCTTGCCCTCCTTTGCCCTTTTCTTCCTCCTTTCCCTAGGCTGTGCTCCTGCTGCTGCCTCTCTAAAAGATGACTTTTTGGCAACCTTTCTTCCCACGGCTTTGTTGGGGACAAAGACAAGCTCCTCGCCATCCACCCTTACCACCTCCCCCTCCTCCTTCTCCCCTTCATCCGAGGTATTAAAATAGAACCTGTTAGACAGCGTGATTCTCTCTCCTATATGCCTGAGCTTTTTTTTCTTTTTCTTTCCCACCACGACCACCGTAAAGGGAGCATCTTTCTCAACAGCATCCTCGCTTGGTGCAATTCCACGCCCAGGGGCACTGGCTACAGGGACCTTGGTTTTACCTTCACCTTCCGGCTCACCGCCACTAGGTCTCTCCCCATTCCTCTCCACTGCAGTTTCAAAGCCTGCATCCTCACCGCTCACCTGCCCGCTAGTCACACCACCCCTCACCTCTTCCTGCCTATCCCCCACAACAACTGTCTCCCCTAAGCCTTCGTTGTGGGCTGCAGATGGGCAGCAGCTATAAGGATGACCCACCTTTCCACAGAGGTTGCACCTGACCTGCCTGCAATCTTTTGATATGTGCCCCAAACCACTGCACAGCGAGCACTTAATTTCCGTGCAGTCATTAGAAAAGTGCCGGAAATCTCCACATTTATGGCAGACCTTCGGCTGCCCAGGGTAGAACACCTGGATTCTGTCACGCCCTATAAAGGCCACTGCCGGGATGTGCTTCGTCTCTATGCCAACTTGGTGTAACCTAATAAAAATGGAGTAGGCACCACCCCATACACCTTTAGTGTAGTCAAACTTCTCCAAGTGGGGAGAAAGAACCACACAATGCCGCGAGAGCCAAAACAAAATATCTGCCTCTGGCAGTGACTCATTTCGGACAAGGATAGTCACCTTCGCCCTGTCCTGACGCGACACCACCAGAGACCTATACCTACAATACGGCTCTATCCCCTTTTTCTCCTCCCACCTACCACAAAAGGCTTGCAGGCCCCTCAAGGACATGAAACTAACGTCGTGATCTGGAGTTCTCACCGGGTGAATGCAAGCGAACAAATCACCCGGCGAGAACCCCAGAGAAAAAACCATGTCCAGTAAGGCAGCCTTTCCCGGCGGCTCACCGCCTCCAACCCATTTCAGCTGCACCACATTACGCCTTTTAATAGGTGCCCCTCCACCACTTCTAATCATCGGGACAACTGACGCCCTGCCCGATACAACATTGGCGTAAGAAGAGGGACCCGGTCTAGGCAGGGTCGAAGGGCCAGCTACAGGCAATGCTAAAGCGGGCACAGGACCCAAACCTACTCCCACACCAGAACCTTCACCAACATTCTCCCTCACCCCTGCCTGCCTGGCCAGATCAGCTTTTATTATGTCCACCGCTGCCAAGGACCTAGCAGGAACACTGATCCCTCCAAATATGGTATCGACCACTGCCAGCTGGCCCTTATCAAGGGCTGACCTATCCAGTCCAGGAAGTCCTTGTGCCATCTGTGGCACTGCTTTAGGTGTGATGACAGCAGACCTTTCCAATGCCTCCACCTCCATGGCAATCGCCACCATCTGGGCTTCAGAGTCCCCAATTGTGGCCTCTCCAAAATGGCCGCCGCCACCATCTGGAGACACATTCGGCAGATACTGTTTTCCACCGCCCTGGACTCCAACAACATGGCCGCCGCCTGATGACGGCCCGACACGCTGCTGCACTTCTTCGGCAGGACCTCCCACTACACCAATAGTAGTGTCGGGGCCTACAGGCACCCGGGGATGATCCACCTCAGTGCCTCCACCACCGGTCAGCACCGGCCCTACCGACGCAGCCTTCGGGGGTGAGACCTGAGCCACCGCATCGCAGGAAGCTATAGCGGTTGTCCCAGCAACGGCGTCAGCCGCTACCATGGGAACCGCCACGCCCCCCGCTCCAGCACAGCCTGGCTCTGCCCCCAGGAGAGACGCCTCCCCTTGCCCATACTCCGCAACCACCGGCGCCATCTTTGAAAGTCCTCCGGCCGCCTCCCCACCGGGTGCCATCTTGGGACTCCTGGCCAATAAGACCGCCGCCTCGTCCTTCATACTTCCATCACCGGCTCCACGGGAATCGGGCATCTCCATCCCCGCTTCCTCCGGGCATCCAGCCACCTCCAATTTCACACCATCGGCCCCAGCAGCGCCCGGACCATCCACAGCCACACCAGTAGGAAGAACCGGAGCTCCCGCAGCCGCATCAGAGCCTGGTAAGCACTTTTTCTTGTCCTCCTCACGTAGCTGAGAGATTCTCCCTCTCAGCCTTTCCACCTTCTTTCCCAAATCCGCGATTTCACTGCTGAGAATGGGCTTCTGCCAACTTTTAGCACTCTGCCTTTTATTTTTCTTGGCTGAGATCCAGGCCTGAGCACGCCGGACCTCGCGCCTGAGTTCATCCGGCCCTAGGCCTAGAAACTCATCCTCTGTCTCGTCACTCTCTGCCTCCGCTTCACTGCAGCTCCCCTGGCTCAGCACAGATTCACCGCTGGACAACCCCGCGTCCTGGCCATCGGCACAAAGAGCCTCCTCCTCACCGTCCAGACTGGTAAGCACTTTGCTCCCCAGGGTTACTTCACCCAGGGGACCAGCCTCCTCCGGTTTGGAGACTCCCTCCAACACTGCCGGGCCTGCAAACACCAGGTCACCGCTGGCCTCTCTGGAGGAGAGCTGGGTTAATAGCACCACAGCCCTCCTCAGACCAGGATCGCTAGGCCCACCACCAGGCCCTCCTCCAGGACCAGAAGCCTGGGGAGCGCCATCATCCTCCTCCCCAGGAGGGTCCATCCTCTGCTGGGGGGAACGCTCAGGAGAGACCACTGGCTTCAAATACTACCAGAGGCCTGGGAGCTCTGAAATGGGTGACCTCTCGCCGAGGGATTCAACACATTCAGTGACATTTTGAGCTGTCTGTGTATGCTACAAGAGGAGATATCACAAAGTACGCGCTTTTGTTGTTTCCATTGGTTTCAATGCATTTTGGCCTAAAACGAGCATTGGCTGTTTTCTCTTAAATGTAACATGGGAGAAAAACGATTTCACATCACATTTGTGGGCCTTGGTCTTCAACACATTGTGTGAAATTTTGAGAAGTCTCTGTTTGCTACAGGAGGAGATATCGCAAAGCATGCGCTTTTGTTGTTTCCATCGGTTTCAATGCATTTTGGCCTAAAACGAACATTTGCTGTTTTCTCTTAAATGCAACATGGGAGAAAAACCATTTCACATCACATTTGTGGGCCTTGGTCTTCAACACATTCTGTGAAATTTTTGAGCTGTCTATGCTTTCTACAAAAGGAGATATCAGAAAGCATGTGCTTTTGTTGATTCCTATGGTATTATTGAGCTGTCTGTGCTTGCTACAAGAGGAGTTATCGCAAAGAATGCGCTTTTGTTGTTTCCATTGGTTTCAATGCATTTTTTCCTAAAATGAGCATTTGCTGTTTTCTCTTAAACGCAACATGGGAGAAAAACCATTTCACATCACATTTGTGGGCCTTGGTCTTCAACACTTTCTCTGACATTTTGAGCTGTCTGTGTATGCTACAAGAGGAGATATCACAAAGTATGCACTTTTGTTGTTTCCATTGGTTTCAATGCATTTTGGCCTAAAACATACATTTGCTATTTTCTCTTAAATGCAACATTGGAGAAAAACCATTTCACATCACATTTGTGGGCCTTGGTCTTCAACACTTTGTGTTAAATTTTAGAGCTGTCTGTGTTTGCTACAAGAGGAGATGGCACAAATTACGCGCTTTTGCTGTTTCCATTGGTTTCAATGCATTTTGGCCTAAAACGAGCATTTGCTGTTTTCTCTTAAACGCAACATTGGAGAAAAACCATTTCACATCACATTTGTGGGCCTTGGTCTTCAACACATTCTGTGAAACATTGAGATGTCTGTGTTTGCTACTAGAGGAGATATCTCAAAGAATGCGTTTTTGTTGTTTCCATTGGTTACAATGCATTTTAGCCTAAAAAAAGCATTTGATATTTTCTTTTAAATGCAACATGGGAGAAAAACCATTTCACATCACATTTGTGGGCCTTGGTCTTCAACACATTGTGTGAAATTTAGAGCTGTCTGTGTTTGCTACAAGAGGAGATGTCACAAATTACGCGCTTTTGTTGTTTCCATCGGTTTCAATGCATTTTGGACTAAAATGAGCATTTGCTGTTTTCTCTTAAACGCAACATTGGAGAAAAACCATTTCACATCACATTTGTGGGCCTTGGTCTTCAACACATTGTGTGAAATTTTGAGCTGTCTGTGTTTGCTAGAAGAGGAGATATTGCAAAGTATGCACTTTTGTTGTTTCCATCGGTTTCAATGCATATTGGCCTAAAACGAGCATTTGCTGTTTTCTCTTAAAAGCTATATGGGAGAAAAACCATTTCACATCACATTTGTGGGCCTTGGTCTTCAACATGTTATTTGACATTTTGAGCTGTCTGTGTATGCTACAAGAGGAGATATCGCAAAGAATACGGTTTTGTTGTTTCCATTGGTTTCAATGCATTTTGGCCTAAAATTAGCATTTGCTGTTTTCTCTTAACCGAACATTGGAGAAAAACCATTTCACAACAAGTTTGTGGGCCTTGTTCTTCAACACATTCTGTGAAATTTTGAGCTGTCTGTGCTTGCTACAAGAGGAGATATCAGAAAGCATGCGCTTTTGTTGATTCCATTGGTTTCAATGCATTTTGGCCTAAAATGAACATTTGCTATTTTCTCTTAAATGCAACATGGGAGAAAAACCATTTCACATCACATTTGTGGGCCTTGGTCTTCAACACATTGTGTGAAATTTAGAGATGTCTGTGTTTGCTACAAGCGGAGATGTCGCAAAGTACGGGCTTTTGCTGTTTCCATTGGTTTCAATGCATTTTGGCATAAAATGAGCATTTGCTGTTTTCTCTTAAATGCAACATGGGAGAAAAACCATTTCACATCACATTTGTGGGCCTTGGTCTTCAACATATTGTGTGAAATTTTGAGCTGTCTGTGTTTGCTACAAGAGGAGATTTCGCAAAGAATACGGTTTTGTTGTTTCCATTGGTTTCAATGCATTTTGGCCTAAAATTAGCATTTGCTGTTTTCTCTTAACTGAACATTGGAGAAAAACCATTTCACAACAAGTTTGTGGGCCTTGTTCTTCAACACATTCTGTGAAATTTTGAGCTGTCTGTGCTTGCTACAAGAGGAGATATCAGAAAGATTGTGTTTTTGTTGATTCCATTGGTTTTAATGCATTTTGGCCTAAAATGAGCATTTGCTGTTTTCTCTTAAACGGAAGATTGGAGAAAAGCCATTTCACATCACATTTGTGGGGCCTTGGTCTTCAACAAAATTCTGTGAAATTTTGAGCTGTCTCTGTGTGCTACAAGAGGAGATATCGCAAAGCATGCGCTTTTGTTGTTTCCATCGGCTTCAAAGCATTTTGGCCTAAAATGAGCATTTGCTGTTTTCTCTTAAACGCAACATGGGAGAAAAACCATTTAACATCACATTTGTGGGCCTTGGTCTTCAACACATTGTGTGAAATTTTGAGCTGTCTGTGTTTGCTACAAGAGGAGATATAGCAAAGTATGCACTTTTATTGTTTCCATTGGTTTCAAGGCATTTTGGCCTAAATCGAGCATTTGCTGTTTTCTCTTAAACGCAACATGGGAGAAAAACCATTTCACATCACATTTTTAGGCCTTGGTCTTCAACCCGTTCTGTGACATTTTGAGCTGTCTGTGTATTCTACAAGAGGAGATATCACAAAGTATGCGATTTTGTTGTTTCCATTGGTTTCAATGGATTTTTTGCCTAAAATGAGCATTTGCTGTTTTCTCTTAAATGCAACATTGGAGAAAAACCATTTCACATCACATTTGTGGGCCATAGTCTTCATCACATTCTGTGAAACATTGAGATGTCTGTGTTTGCTACAAGAGGAGATATCGCAAATAATGAGCTTTTGTTGTTTCCATTAGTTTCAATGCATTTTGTCCTAAAATGAGCATTTGCTGTTTTCTTTTAAATGCAACATTGGAGAAAAACCATTTCACATCAAAATTGTGGGCAATGGTCTTCAACACATTGTGTGAAATTTTGAGCTGTCTGTGCTTGCTACAAGAGGAGATATCACAAAGTATGCGTTTTTGTTGTTTCCTTTGGTTTCAATGCATTTATGCCTAAAATGAGCATTTGCTGTTTTCTCTTAAACGCAACATTGGAGAAAAACCATTTCACATCACATTTGTGGGCATTGGTCTTCAACACATTGTGTGAAATTTTGAGCTGTCTCTGTTTGCTACAGGAGGAGATATCGCAAAGCATGCACTTTTGTTCTTTCCATCGGTTTCAAAGCATTTTGGCCTAAAACGAGCATTTGCTGTTTTCTCTTAAACGCAAGATTGGAGAAAAACCATTTCACATCACATTTGTGGGCCTTAGTCTTCAACACATTGTGTGAAATTTTGAGCTGTCTGTGTTTGCTACAAGAGGAGATATTGCAAAGTATGCGCTTTCATTGTTTCCATTGGTTTCAAAGCATTTTGGCCTAAAATGAGCATTTGCTGTTTTCTCTTAAACGCAACATTGGAGAAAAACCATTTCACATCACATTTCTGGGCCTTGGTCTTCAACACATTGTGTGAAATTTTGATCTGTCTGTGTTTGCTACAGGAGGAGATATCGCAAAGCATGCGCTTTTGTTGTTTCCATCGGTTTCAATGCATTTTGACCTAAAATGAGCATTTGCTGTTTTCTCTTAAACGCAACATGGGAGAAAAACCATTTCACATCACATTTGTGGGCCTTGGTCTTCAAACACATTGTGTGAAATTTAGAGTTGTCTGTGTTTGCTACAAGAGGAGATGTCGCCAAGAACAGGCTTTTGTTGTTTCCATTGGTTTCAATGCATTTTGGCCTAAAATTAGCATTTGCTGTTTTCTCTTAACCGAACATTGGAGAAAAATAATTTCACAACAAGTTTGTGGGCCTTGTTCTTCAACACATTCTGTGAAATTTTGAGCTGTCTGTGCTTGTTACAAGAGGAGATATCAGAAAGCATGCGCTTTTGTTGATTCCATTGGTTTTAATGCATTTTGGCCTAAAAAAAGCATTTGATATTTTCTCTTCAATGCAACATGGGAGAAAAACCATTTCACATCACATTTGTGGGTCTTTGACACATTCTGTGAAATGTTGAGCTGTCTGTGTTTGCTACAAGAGGAGATATCACAAAGTATGCGTTTTTATTGTTTCCATTGGTTTCAATGGATTTTTTGCCTAAAATGAGCATTTACTGTTTTCTCTTAAATGCAAAATTGGAGAAAAGCCATTTCACATCACATTTGTGGGCATTGGTCTTCAACACAATGTGTGAAATTTTGAGCTGTCTCTGTTTGCTACAGGAGGAGATATCGCAAAGCATGCGCTTTTGTTGTTTCCATCAATTTCAAAGGATTTTGGCCTAAAACGAGCATTTGCTGTTTTCTCTTAAACGCAACATGGGAGAAAAATCATTTCACATCACATTTGTAGGCCTTGGTCTTCAACACATTGTGTGAAATTTAGAGCTGTCTGTGTTTGCTACAAGAGGAGATGTCGCAAAGTACGGGATTTTGCTTTTTCCATTGGTTTCAATGCATTTTGGCCTAAAACGAGCATTTGTTGTTTTCTCTTAAATGCAACATGGGAGAAAAACCATTTCACATCACATTTGTGGGCCTTGGTCTTCAACACATTCTGTGAAACATTGAGATGTCTGTGTTTGCTACAAGAGGAGATATCACAAAGAATGCGTTTTTGTTGTTTCCATTGGTTTCAATGGATTTTTTGCCTAAAATGAGCATTTGCTGTTTTCTCCTAAATGCAACATTGGAGAAAAACCATTTCACATCACATTTGTGGGCCATAGTCTTCAACACATTCTGTGAAACATTGAGATGTCTGTGTTTGCTACAAGAGGAGATATCACAAAGAATGCGCTTTTGTTGTTTCCATTGCTTTCAATGCATTTTTGCCTAAAACAAGCATTTGCTGTTTTTTCTTAAACGCAACATGGGAGAAAAGCCATTTCACATCACATTTGTGGGTCTTGTTCTTGAACACATTCGGTGAAATTTTGATCTGTCTGTGTTTGCTACAAGAGGAGATATCCCAAAGTATGCGCTTTTGTTGTTTCCATTGGTTTCAATGCATTTTGGCCTTAAAAAAGCATTTGCTATTTTCTCTTAAATGCAACATGGGAGAAAAACCATTTCACATCACATTTGTGGGCCTTGGTCTTCAACACATTGTGTTAAATTTTAGAGCTGTCTGTGTTTGCTACAAGAGGAGATGTCACAAATTACGCGCTTTTGCTGTTTCCATTGGTTTCAATGCATTTTGGCCTAAAACGAGCAATTGATGTTTTCTCTTAAACGCAACATTTGAGAAAAACCATTTCACATCACATTTGTGGGCCTTGTTCTTCAACACATTCTGTGAAATTTTGAGCTGTCTGTGCTTGCTACAAAAGGAGATATCAGAAAGCATGTGCTTTTGTTGATTCCTATGGTATTAATGCATTTTGGCCTAAAATGAGCATTTGCTGTTTTCTCTTAAATGCAAGATTGGAGAAAAAAACCATTTCACATCACATTTGTGGGGCCTTGGTCTTCAACAGAATTCTGTGAAATTTTGAGCTGTCTGTGTTTGCTACAAGAGGAGTTATCGCAAAGAATGCGCTTTTGTTGTTTCCATTGGTTTCAATGCATTTTTTCCTAAAATGAGCATTTGCTGTTTTCTCTTAAACGCAACATGGGAGAAAAACCATTTCACATCACATTTGTGGGCCTTGGTCTTCAACACTTTCTCTGACATTTTGAGCTGTCTGTGTATGCTACAAGAGGACATATCACAAAGTATGCACTTTTGTTGTTTCCATTGGTTTCAATGCATTTTGGCCTAAAACATACATTTGCTATTTTCTCTTAAATGCAACATTGGAGAAAAACCATTTCACATCACATTTGTGGGCCTTGGTCTTCAACACTTTGTGTTAAATTTTAGAGCTGTCTGTGTTTGCTACAAGAGGAGATGGCACAAATTACGCGCTTTTGCTGTTTCCATTGGTTTCAATGCATTTTGGCCTAAAACGAGCATTTGCTGTTTTCTCTTAAACGCAACATGTGAGAAAAACCATTTCACATCACATTTGTGGGCCTTGGTCTTCAACACATTCTGTGAAACATTGAGATGTCTGTGTTTGCTACTAGAGGAGATATCTCAAAGAATGCGTTTTTGTTGTTTCCATTGGTTACAAAGCATTTTAGCCTAAAAAAAGCATTTGATATTTTCTTTTAAATGCAACATGGGAGAAAAACCATTTCACATCACATTTGTGGGCAATGCTTTTTTATTAAAATCTTGCAACGCATGAATAAATAAATAATACATAAAATTTGCATTGCGAAACAAATAAGCTTGCTACATACAAAGCATCAAGATGTCAAATACACAGGATAATATCCTCATCATAATAATTAAACATTATTAGAAAACACAGAACCTCATTCACGCCACTCATTCTTACCACCCAGACGAGACAGAGTGCCAACAACACCTCCACCAAACTATCTATATTCAAAATTAACCCCCGACCCTGAGCTACCTATCACCAACACTAACTCCATATCAGCATAGAGAAAATAAACTGAGCTGCTTAGGCATATGTAAAACCATTCTTCAAAACGAAACAAAGTCCAAAAACTACCCGAAAAATGTGAAAGAACAGGAAGCACCAGTATGAATGGAAGAGGCTGTCAGCCACCCACTAAGGGGGTTTCAGGTGTCTCCACCTCCTTGACCACCCAACGGCATCCAACCTCCTCCTGTCCATTTCCATCAGACTTCCAACCTCGTGAAGAATGAAACGCGCCACCACCTCACAGGGAAGGATTTTACTTCTAGTCGTTACTAAACACCGTGCACTCCACGTGTGATATCTGACCACTAAGCTAACTATAAAAATAGTGACCAAATCATAACGCCCAAAACCTTTGAATGCCCCATAAGCCCACTCAGGGTAACTGAGCCCCGAAAGGCATGGGATGCGTAAAGCATTTGAGACCCTTCTATAAACTTCGATGTTAAAGGAACATTCACGCAGGAAGTGGTCCATGGTCTCCTCCACCCCCAGACATTCCTCACGTGGACAACCACGATCACCGGCACTTCGCCACCTGATGTGCCCCCCTAACATAGAGTCTTCCTTGGAAGGAGAGCCAGGCAAGGTCCCTATACTTCAGTGGGATTCTCTCTGAGCAAATCAAAGAGATCCCATCTGAGCAAACCTTGCCTGGGCAGTCCCTTAGTGTCAGCGGTGCGTAGAAGTGAGCTCGCAAAATGCCTTTCTCCAACTCCCTTCTAGAAAGGGTTTTGACATCACTCACTGCCACTCCCCATTGCCTTGTCACTCTCAAGCACTGAATGACATAGATCGGAAGAGCACCGGACCTGCCTCTGAAGGTTTTCACATGGCCCCCATCATACCAGAGCTCAAGGAAGGGGGACACCCAAGCCCTAAAGCTCTCTACCCACCAAGGAGGAGCCTCCACAAATAGGTTTCCAAGATTGAGCTTAATAAAAGTTGTGGCAAAAAAGACCACTGGATTGACCATGCCAAATCCACCTTCTCTGGGGAAGGACCCGGGTCCGGATCAGGAGGTTTCGGTACTGCCGTACCCTCAGACTGAGTCCCGGGAGGATGCATCTCCCTAGGAGCCACTAAAGGATCTGAAACGTCTGGGGCCAACTCAGGGGATTCTTCCACACACTCTACCTCCTCTGAAAACACCCCACCCTGCCCCTCTGAAGGCTTATCCACCACCACTGCCTTATCTCCCAGCTCCATCCCCGCTAAATCCCACTCTGGGCTTTCAGTGCCCGATCTCTTCCCCGCTCCTCCAGCCTTGCTTAGAGCCTTGCCCTCCTTTGCCCTTTTCTTCCTCCTTTCCCTAGGCTGTGCTCCTGCTGCTGCCTCTCTAAAAGATGACTTTTTGGCAACCTTTCTTCCCACGGCTTTGTTGGGGACAAAGACAAGCTCCTCGCCATCCACCCTTACCACCTCCCCCTCCTCCTTCTCCCCTTCATCCGAGGTATTAAAATAGAACCTGTTAGACAGCGTGATTCTCTCTCCTATATGCCTGAGCTTTTTTTTCTTTTTCTTTCCCACCACGACCACCGTAAAGGGAGCATCTTTCTCAACAGCATCCTCGCTTGGTGCAATTCCACGCCCAGGGGCACTGGCTACAGGGACCTTGGTTTTACCTTCACCTTCCGGCTCACCGCCACTAGGTCTCTCCCCATTCCTCTCCACTGCAGTTTCAAAGCCTGCATCCTCACCGCTCACCTGCCCGCTAGTCACACCACCCCTCACCTCTTCCTGCCTATCCCCCACAACAACTGTCTCCCCTAAGCCTTCGTTGTGGGCTGCAGATGGGCAGCGGCTATAAGGATGACCCACCTTTCCACAGAGGTTGCACCTGACCTGCCTGCAATCTTTTGATATGTGCCCCAAACCACTGCACAGCGAGCACTTAATTTCCGTGCAGTCATTAGAAAAGTGCCGGAAATCTCCACATTTATGGCAGACCTTCGGCTGCCCAGGGTAGAACACCTGGATTCTGTCACGCCCTATAAAGGCCACTGCCGGGATGTGCTTCGTCTCTATGCCAACTTGGTGTAACCTAATAAAAATGGAGTAGGCACCACCCCATACACCTTTAGTGTAGTCAAACTTCTCCAAGTGGGGAGAAAGAACCACACAATGCCGTGAGAGCCAGAACAAAATATCTGCCTCTGGCAGTGACTCATTTCGGACAAGGATAGTCACCTTCGCCCTGTCCTGACGCGACACCACCAGAGACCTATACCTACAATACGGCTCTATCCCCTTTTTCTCCTCCCACCTACCACAAAAGGCTTGCAGGCCCCTCAAGGACATGAAACTAACGTCGTGATCTGGAGTTCTCACCGGGTGAATGCAAGCGAACAAATCACCCGGCGAGAACCCCAGAGAAAAAACCATGTCCAGTAAGGCAGCCTTTCCCGGCGGCTCACCGCCTCCAACCCAATTCAGCTGCACCACATTATGCCTTTTAATAGGTGCCCCTCCACCACTTCTAATCATCGGGACAACTGACGCCCTGCCCGATACAACATTGGCGTAAGAAGAGGGACCCGGTCTAGGCAGGGTCGAAGGGCCAGCTACAGGCAATGCTAAAGCGGGCACAGGACCCAAACCTACTCCCACACCAGAACCTTCACCAACATTCTCCCTCACCCCTGCCTGCCTGGCCAGATCAGCTTTTATTATGTCCACCGCTGCCAAGGACCTAGCAGGAACACTGATCCCTCCAAATATGGTATCGACCACTCCCAGCTGGCCCTTATCAAGGGCTGACCTATCCAGTCCAGGAAGTCCTTGTGCCATCTGTGGCACTGCTTTAGGTGTGATGACAGCAGACCTTTCCAATGCCTCCACCTCCATGGCAATCGCCACCATCTGGGCTTCAGAGTCCCCAATTGTGGCCTCTCCAAAATGGCCGCCGCCACCAACTGGAGACACATTCGGCAGATACTGTTTTCCACCGCCCTGGACTCCAACAACATGGCCGCCGCCTGATGACGGCCCGACACGCTGCTGCACTTCTTCGGCAGGACCTCCCACTACACCAATAGTAGTGTCGGGGCCTACAGGCACCCGGGAATGATCCACCTCAGTGCCTCCACCACCGGTCAGCACCGGCCCTACCGACGCAGCCTTCGGGGGTGAGACCTGAGCCGCCGCATCGCAGGAAGCTATAGCGGTTGTCCCGGCAACAGCGTCAGCCGCTACCATGGGAACCGCCACGCCCCCCGCTCCAGCACAGCCTGGCTCTGCCCCCAGGAGAGACGCCTCCCCTTGCCCATACTCCGCAACCACCGGCGCCATCTTTGAAAGTCCTCCGGCCGCCTCCCCACCGGGTGCCATCTTGGGACTCCTGGCCAATAAGACCGCCGCCTCGTCCTTCATACTTCCATCACCGGCTCCACGGGAATCGGGCATCTCCATCCCCGCTTCCTCCGGGCATCCAGCCACCTCCAATTTCACACCATCGGCCCCAGCAGCGCCCGGACCATCCACAGCCACACCAGTAGGAAGAACCGGAGCTCCCGCAGCCGCATCAGAGCCTGGTAAGCACTTTTTCTTGTCCTCCTCACGCAGCTGAGAGATTCTCCCTCTCAGCCTTTCCACCTTCTTTCCCAAATCCGCGATTTCACTGCTGAGAATGGGCTTCTGCCAACTTTTAGCACTCTGCCTTTTATTTTTCTTGGCTGAGATCCAGGCCTGAGCACGCCGGACCTCGCGCCTGAGTTCATCCGGCCCTAGGCCTAGAAACTCATCCTCTGTCTCGTCACTCTCTGCCTCCGCTTCACTGCAGCTCCCCTGGCTCAGCACAGATTCACCGCTGGACAACCCCGCGTCCTGGTCCTGGCCATCGGCACAAAGAGCCTCCTTCTCACCGTCCAGACTGGTAAGCACTTTGCTCCCCAGGGTTACTTCACCCAGGGGACCAGCCTCCTCCGGTTTGGAGACTCCCTCCAACACTGCCGGGCCTGCAAACACCAGGTCACCGCTGGCCTCTCTGGAGGAGAGCTGGGTTAATAGCACCACAGCCCTCCTCAGACCAGGATCGCTAGGCCCACCACCAGGCCCTCCTCCAGGACCAGAAGCCTGGGGATCGCCATCATCCTCCTCCCCAGGAGGGTCCATCCTCTGCTGGGGGGAATGCTCAGGAGAGACCACTGGCTTCAAATACTACCAGAGGCCTGGGAGCTCTGAAATGGGTGACCTCTCGCCGAGGGATTCAACACATTCAGTGACATTTTGAGCTGTCTGTGTTTGCTACAAGAGGAGATATCACAAAGTACGCGCTTTTGTTGTTTCCATTGGTTTCAATGCATTTTGGCCTAAAACGAGCATTGGCTGTTTTCTCTTAAATGTAACATGGGAGAAAAACGATTTCACATCACATTTGTGGGCCTTGGTCTTCAACACATTGTGTGAAATTTTGAGAAGTCTCTGTTTGCTACAGGAGGAGATATCGCAAAGCATGCGCTTTTGTTGTTTCCATCGGTTTCAATGCATTTTGGCCTAAAACGAACATTTGCTGTTTTCTCTTAAATGCAACATGGGAGAAAAACCATTTCACATCACATTTGTGGGCCTTGGTCTTCAACACATTCTGTGAAATTTTGAGCTGTCTATGCTTGCTACAAAAGGAGATATCAGAAAGCATGTGCTTTTGTTGATTCCTATGGTATTATTGAGCTGTCTGTGCTTGCTACAAGAGGAGTTATCGCAAAGAATGCGCTTTTGTTGTTTCCATTGGTTTCAATGCATTTTTTCCTAAAATGAGCATTTGCTGTTTTCTCTTAAATGCAACATGGGAGAAAAACCATTTCACATCACATTTGTGGGCCTTGGTCTTCAACACTTTCTCTGACATTTTGAGCTGTCTGTGTATGCTACAAGAGGAGATATCACAAAGTATGCACTTTTGTTGTTTCCATTGGTTTCAATGCATTTTGGCCTAAAACATACATTTGCTATTTTCTCTTAAATGCAACATTGGAGAAAAACCATTTCACATCACATTTGTGGGCCTTGGTCTTCAACACATTCTGTGAAACATTGAGATGTCTGTGTTTGCTACTAGAGGAGATATCTCAAAGAATGCGTTTTTGTTGTTTCCATTGGTTACAATGCATTTTAGCCTAAAAAAAGCATTTGATATTTTCTTTTAAATGCAACATGGGAGAAAAACCATTTCACATCACATTTGTGGGCCTTGGTCTTCAACACATTGTGTGAAATTTAGAGCTGTCTGTGTTTGCTACAAGAGGAGATGTCACAAATTACGCGCTTTTGTTGTTTCCATCGGTTTCAATGCATTTTGGACTAAAATGAGCATTTGCTGTTTTCTCTTAAATGCAACATTGGAGAAAAACCATTTCACATCACATTTGTGGGCCTTGGTCTTCAACACATTGTGTGAAATTTTGAGCTGTCTGTGTTTGCTAGAAGAGGAGATATTGCAAAGTATGCACTTTTGTTGTTTCCATCGGTTTCAATGCATATTGGCCTAAAACGAGCATTTGCTGTTTTCTCTTAAAAGCTATATGGGAGAAAAACCATTTCACATCACATTTGTGGGCCTTGGTCTTCAACATGTTATTTGACATTTTGAGCTGTCTGTGTATGCTACAAGAGGAGATATCGCAAAGAATACGGTTTTGTTGTTTCCATTGGTTTCAATGCATTTTGGCCTAAAATTAGCATTTGCTGTTTTCTCTTAACCGAACATTGGAGAAAAACCATTTCACAACAAGTTTGTGGGCCTTGTTCTTCAACACATTCTGTGAAATTTTGAGCTGTCTGTGCTTGCTACAAGAGGAGATATCAGAAAGCATGCGCTTTTGTTGATTCCATTGGTTTCAATGCATTTTGGCCTAAAATGAACATTTGCTATTTTCTCTTAAATGCAACATGGGAGAAAAAGCATTTCACATCACATTTGTGGGCCTTGGTCTTCAACACATTGTGTGAAATTTAGAGCTGTCTGTGTTTGCTACAAGCGGAGATGTCGCAAAGTACGGGCTTTTGCTGTTTCCATTGGTTTCAATGCATTTTGGCATAAAATGAGCATTTGCTGTTTTCTCTTAAATGCAACATGGGAGAAAAACCATTTCACATCACATTTGTGGGCCTTGGTCTTCAACATATTGTGTGAAATTTTGAGCTGTCTGTGTTTGCTACAAGAGGAGATATAGCAAAGTATGCACTTTTATTGTTTCCATTGGTTTCAAGGCATTTTGGCCTAAATCGAGCATTTGCTGTTTTCTCTTAACTGAACATTGGAGAAAAACCATTTCACAACAAGTTTGTGGGCCTTGTTCTTCAACACATTCTGTGAAATTTTGAGCTGTCTGTGCTTGCTACAAGAGGAGATATCAGAAAGATTGTGTTTTTGTTGATTCCATTGGTTTTAATGCATTTTGGCCTAAAATGAGCATTTGCTGTTTTCTCTTAAACGGAAGATTGGAGAAAAACCATTTCTCATCACATTTGTGGGGCCTTGGTCTTCAACAAAATTCTGTGAAATTTTGAGCTGTCTCTGTTTGCTACAAGAGGAGATATCGCAAAGCATGCGCTTTTGTTGTTTCCATCGGCTTCAAAGCATTTTGGCCTAAAATGAGCATTTGCTGTTTTCTCTTAAACGCAACATGGGAGAAAAACCATTTCACATCACATTTGTGGGCCTTGGTCTTCAACACATTGTGTGAAATTTTGAGCTGTCTGTGTTTGCTACAAGAGGAGATATAGCAAAGTATGCACTTTTATTGTTTCCATTGGTTTCAAGGCATTTTGGCCTAAATCGAGCATTTGCTGTTTTCTCTTAAACGCAAAATGGGAGAAAAACCATTTCACATCACATTTTTAGGCCTTGGTCTTCAACCCGTTCTGTGACATTTTGAGCTGTCTGTGTATTCTACAAGAGGAGATATCACAAAGTATGCGATTTTGTTGTTTCCATTGGTTTCAATGGATTTTTTGCCTAAAATGAGCATTTGCTGTTTTCTCTTAAATGCAACATTGGAGAAAAACCATGTCACATCACATTTGTGGGCCATAGTCTTCAACACATTCTGTGAAACATTGAGATGTCTGTGTTTGCTACAAGAGGAGATATCGCAAATAATGAGCTTTTGTTGTTTCCATTAGTTTCAATGCATTTTGGCCTAAAATGAGCATTTGCTGTTTTCTTTTAAATGCAACATTGGAGAAAAACCATTTCACATCAAAATTGTGGGCAATGGTCTTCAACACATTGTGTGAAATTTTGAGCTGTCTGTGCTTGCTACAAGAGGAAATATCACAAAGTATGCGTTTTTGTTGTTTCCTTTGGTTTCAATGCATTTATGCCTAAAATGAGCATTTGCTGTTTTCTCTTAAACGCAACATTGGAGAAAAACCATTTCACATCACATTTGTGGGCATTGGTCTTCAACACATTGTGTGAAATTTTGAGCTGTCTCTGTTTGCTACAGGAGGAGTTATCGCAAAGCATGCACTTTTGTTCTTTCCATCGGTTTCAAAGCATTTTGGCCTAAAACGAGCATTTGCTGTTTTCTCTTAAACGCAAGATTGGAGAAAAACCATTTCACATCACATTTGTGGGCCTTAGTCTTCAACACATTGTGTGAAATTTTGAGCTGTCTGTGTTTGCTACAAGAGGAGATATTGCAAAGTATGCGCTTTCATTGTTTCCATTGGTTTCAAAGCATTTTGGCCTAAAATGAGCATTTGCTGTTTTCTCTTAATCGCAACATTGGAGAAAAACCATTTCACATCACATTTGTGGGCCTTGGTCTTCAACACATTGTGTGAAATTTTGATCTGTCTGTGTTTGCTACAGGAGGAGATATCGCAAAGCATGCGCTTTTGTTGTTTCCATCGCTTTCAATGCATTTTGACCTAAAACGAGCATTTGCTGTTTTCTCTTAAACGCAACATGGGAGAAAAACCATTTCATATCACATTTGTGGGCCTTGGTCTTCAACACATTCTGTTACATTTTGAGCTGTCTGTGTATGCTACAAGATGAGATATCGTAAAGTATGCACTTTTGTTGTTTCCATTGGTTTCAATGCAATTTTGCCTAAAACGAACATTTGCTGTTTTCTCTTAAACGCAACATGGGAGAAAAACCATTTCACATCACATTTGTGGGCCTTGGTCTTCAAACACATTGTGTGAAATTTAGAGTTGTCTGTGTTTGCTACAAGAGGAGATGTCGCCAAGAACAGGCTTTTGTTGTTTCCATTGGTTTCAATGCATTTTGGCCTAAAATTAGCATTTGCTGTTTTCTCTTAACCGAACATTGGAGAAAAATAATTTCACAACAAGTTTGTGGGCCTTGTTCTTCAACACATTCTGTGAAATTTTGAGCTGTCTGTGCTTGTTACAAGAGGAGATATCAGAAAGCATGCGCTTTTGTTGATTCCATTGGTTTTAATGCATTTTGACCTAAAAAAAGCATTTGATATTTTCTCTTCAATGCAACATGGGAGAAAAACCATTTCACATCACATTTGTGGGTCTTGGTCTTTGACACATTCTGTGAAATGTTGAGCTGTCTGTGTTTGCTACAAGAGGAGATATCACAAAGTATGCGTTTTTATTGTTTCCATTGGTTTCAAAGGATTTTTTGCCTAAAATGAGCATTTGCTGTTTTCTCTTAAATGCAACATTGGAGAAAAGCCATTTCACATCACATTTGTGGGCATTGGTCTTCAACACATTGTGTGAAATTTTGAGCTGTCTCTGTTTGCTACAGGAGGAGATATCGCAAAGCATGCGCTTTTGTTGTTTCCATCAATTTCAAAGGATTTTGGCCTAAAACGAGCATTTGCTGTTTTCTCTTAAACGCAACATGGGAGAAAAACCATTTCACATCACATTTGTGGGCCTTGGTCTTCAACACATTGTGTGAAATTTAGAGTTGTCTGTGTTTGCTACAAGAGGAGATGTCGCAAAGTACGGGATTTTGCTTTTTCCATTGGTTTCAATGCATTTTGGCCTAAAACGAGCATTTGTTGTTTTCTCTTAAATGCAACATGGGAGAAAAACCATTTCACATCACATTTGTGGGCCTTGGTCTTCAACACATTCTGTGAAACATTGAGATGTCTGTGTTTGCTACAAGAGGAGATATCACAAAGAATGCGTTTTTGTTGTTTCCATTGGTTTCAATGGATTTTTTGCCTAAAATGAGCATTTGCTGTTTTCTCCTAAATGCAACATTGGAGAAAAACCATTTCACATCACATTTGTGGGCCATAGTCTTCAACACATTCTGTGAAACATTGAGATGTCTGTGTTTGCTACAAGAGGAGATATCGCAAATAATGAGCTTTTGTTGTTTCCATTAGTTTCAATGCATTTTGGCCTAAAATGAGCATTTGCTGTAGTCTTTTAAACGCAACATTGGAGAAAAACCATTTCACATCAAAATTGTGGGCATTGGTCTTCAACACATTGTGTGAAATTTTGAGCTGTCTGTGCTTACGACAAGAGGAGATATCACAAAGTATGCGTTTTTGTTGTTTCCTTTGGTTTCAATGCATTTATGCCTAAAATGAGCATTTGCTGTTTTCTCTTAAACGCAACATTGGAGAAAAACCATTTCACATCACATTTGTGGGCCTTGTTCTTCAACACATTCTGTGAAATTTTGAGCTGTCTGTGCTTGTTACAAGAGGAGATATCAGAAAGCATGCGCTTTTGTTGATTCCATTGGTTTTAATGCATTTTGGCCTAAAATGAGCATTTGGTGTTTTCTCTTAAACGCAAGATTGGAGAAAAACCATTTCACAACACATTTGTGGGGCCTTGGTCTTCAACAGAATTCTGTGAAATTTTGAGCTCTCTGTTTGCTACAGGAGGAGATATCACAAAGCATGCGCTTTTGTTGTTTCCATCGGCTTCAAAGCATTTTGGCCTAAAACATGCATTTGCTGTTTTCTCTTAAACGCAACATGGGAGAAAAACCATTTCACATCACATTTGTGGGCCTTGGTCTTCAACACATTGTGTGAAATTTTGAGCTGTCTGTGTTTGCTTCAAGAGGAGATGTCGCAAAGAACGGGCTTTTGCTGTTTCCATCGGCTTCAAAGCATTTTGGTTTAAAACATGCATTTGCTGTTTTCTCTTAAACGCAACATGGGAGAAAAACCATTTCACATCACATTTGTGGGCCTTGGTCTTCAACACATTGTGTGAAATTTTGAGCTGTCTGTGTTTGCTACAAGAGGAGATATCGCAAAGAATACGGTTTTCTTGTTTCCATTGGTTTCAATGCATTTTGGCCTAAAATTAGCATTTGCTGTTTTCTCTTAACCGAACATTGGAGAAAAACCATTTCACAACAAGTTTGTGGGCCTTGTTCTTCAACACATTGTGTGAAATTTAGAGCTGTCTGTGTTTGCTACAAGAGGAGATGTCGCAAAGTACGGGCTTTTGCTGTTTCCATTGGTTTCAATGCATTTTGGCCTAAAACGAGCATTTGCTGTTTTCTCTTAAATGCAACATGGGAGAAAAACCATTTCACATCACATTTGTGGGCCTTGTTCTTCAACACATTCTGTGAAACATTGAGATGTCGGAGGAGAAATCACAAAAAATGCGTTTTTGCTGTTTCCATTGGTTTCAATGCATTTTGGCCTAAAAAAAGCATTTGATATTTTCTCTTCAATGCAACATGGGAGAAAAACCATTTCACATCACATTTGTGGGTCTTGGTCTTTGACACATTCTGTGAAATGTTGAGCTGTCTGTGTTTGCTACAAGAGGAGATATCACAAAGTATGCGTTTTTATTGTTTCCATTGGTTTCAATGGATTTTTTGCCTAAAATGAGCATTTGCTGTTTTCTCTTAAATGCAACATTGGAGAAAAACAATTTCACATCACATTTGTGGGCATTGGTCTTCAACACATTGTGTGAAATTTTGAGCTGTCTCTGTTTGCTACAGGAGGAGATATCGCAAAGCATGCGCTTTTGTTGTTTCCATCAATTTCAAAGGATTTTGGCCTAAAACGAGCATTTGCTGTTTTCTCTTAAACGCAACATGGGAGAAAAACCATTTCACATCACATTTGTGGGCCTTGGTCTTCAACACATTGTGTGAAATTTAGAGCTGTCTGTGTTTGCTACAAGAGGAGATGTCGCAAAGTACGGGCTTTTGCTTTTTCCATTGGTTTCAATGCATTTTGGCCTAAAACGAGCATTTGCTGTTTTCTCTTAAATGCAACATGGGAGAAAAACCATTTCACATCACATTTGTGGGCCTTGGTCTTCAACACATTCTGTGAAACATTGAGATGTCTGTGTTTGCTACAAGAGGAGATATCACAAAGTATGCGTTTTTATTGTTTCCATTGGTTTCAATGGATTTTTTGCCTAAAATGAGCATTTGCTGTTTTCTCTTAAATGCAACATTGGAGAAAAGCCATTTCACATCACATTTGTGGGCATTGGTCTTCAACACATTGTGTGAAATTTTGAGCTGTCTCTGTTTGCTACAGGAGGAGATATCGCAAAGCATGCGCTTTTGTTGTTTCCATCAATTTCAAAGGATTTTGGCCTAAAACGAGCATTTGCTGTTTTCTCTTAAACGCAACATGGGAGAAAAACCATTTCACATCACATTTGTGGGCCTTGGTCTTCAACACATTGTGTGAAATTTAGAGTTGTCTGTGTTTGCTACAAGAGGAGATGTCGCAAAGTACGGGATTTTGCTTTTTCCATTGGTTTCAATGCATTTTGGCCTAAAACGAGCATTTGTTGTTTTCTCTTAAATGCAACATGGGAGAAAAACCATTTCACATCACATTTGTGGGCCTTGGTCTTCAACACATTCTGTGAAACATTGAGATGTCTGTGTTTGCTACAAGAGGAGATATCACAAAGAATGCGTTTTTGTTGTTTCCATTGGTTTCAATGGATTTTTTGCCTAAAATGAGCATTTGCTGTTTTCTCCTAAATGCAACATTGGAGAAAAACCATTTCACATCACATTTGTGGGCCATAGTCTTCAACACATTCTGTGAAACATTGAGATGTCTGTGTTTGCTACAAGAGGAGATATCGCAAATAATGAGCTTTTGTTGTTTCCATTAGTTTCAATGCATTTTGGCCTAAAATGAGCATTTGCTGTAGTCTTTTAAACGCAACATTGGAGAAAAACCATTTCACATCAAAATTGTGGGCATTGGTCTTCAACACATTGTGTGAAATTTTGAGCTGTCTGTGCTTACGACAAGAGGAGATATCACAAAGTATGCGTTTTTGTTGTTTCCTTTGGTTTCAATGCATTTATGCCTAAAATGAGCATTTGCTGTTTTCTCTTAAACGCAACATTGGAGAAAAACCATTTCACATCACATTTGTGGGCCTTGTTCTTCAACACATTCTGTGAAATTTTGAGCTGTCTGTGCTTGTTACAAGAGGAGATATCAGAAAGCATGCGCTTTTGTTGATTCCATTGGTTTTAATGCATTTTGGCCTAAAATGAGCATTTGCTGTTTTCTCTTAAACGCAAGATTGGAGAAAAACCATTTCACAACACATTTGTGGGGCCTTGGTCTTCAACAGAATTCTGTGAAATTTTGAGCTCTCTGTTTGCTACAGGAGGAGATATCGCAAAGCATGCGCTTTTGTTGTTTCCATCGGCTTCAAAGCATTTTGGCCTAAAACATGCATTTGCTGTTTTCTCTTAAACGCAACATGGGAGAAAAACCATTTCACATCACATTTGTGGGCCTTGGTCTTCAACACATTGTGTGAAATTTTGAGCTGTCTGTGTTTGCTTCAAGAGGAGATGTCGCAAAGAACGGGCTTTTGCTGTTTCCATCGGCTTCAAAGCATTTTGGCCTAAAACATGCATTTGCTGTTTTCTCTTAAACGCAACATGGGAGAAAAACCATTTCACATCACATTTGTGGGCCTTGGTCTTCAACACATTGTGTGAAATTTTGAGCTGTCTGTGTTTGCTACAAGAGGAGATATCGCAAAGAATACGGTTTTCTTGTTTCCATTGGTTTCAATGCATTTTGGCCTAAAATTAGCATTTGCTGTTTTCTCTTAACCGAACATTGGAGAAAAACCATTTCACAACAAGTTTGTGGGCCTTGTTCTTCAACACATTGTGTGAAATTTAGAGCTGTCTGTGTTTGCTACAAGAGGAGATGTCGCAAAGTACGGGCTTTTGCTGTTTCCATTGGTTTCAATGCATTTTGGCCTAAAACGAGCATTTGCTGTTTTCTCTTAAATGCAACATGGGAGAAAAACCATTTCACATCACATTTGTGGGCCTTGTTCTTCAACACATTCTGTGAAACATTGAGATGTCGGAGGAGAAATCACAAAAAATGCGTTTTTGCTGTTTCCATTGGTTTCAATGCATTTTGGCCTAAAAAAAGCATTTGATATTTTCTCTTCAATGCAACATGGGAGAAAAACCATTTCACATCACATTTGTGGGTCTTGGTCTTTGACACATTCTGTGAAATGTTGAGCTGTCTGTGTTTGCTACAAGAGGAGATATCACAAAGTATGCGTTTTTATTGTTTCCATTGGTTTCAATGGATTTTTTGCCTAAAATGAGCATTTGCTGTTTTCTCTTAAATGCAACATTGGAGAAAAACCATTTCACATCACATTTGTGGGCATTGGTCTTCAACACATTGTGTGAAATTTTGAGCTGTCTCTGTTTGCTACAGGAGGAGATATCGCAAAGCATGCGCTTTTGTTGTTTCCATCAATTTCAAAGGATTTTGGCCTAAAACGAGCATTTGCTGTTTTCTCTTAAACGCAACATGGGAGAAAAACCATTTCACATCACATTTGTGGGCCTTGGTCTTCAACACATTGTGTGAAATTTAGAGCTGTCTGTGTTTGCTACAAGAGGAGATGTCGCAAAGTACGGGCTTTTGCTTTTTCCATTGGTTTCAATGCATTTTGGCCTAAAACGAGCATTTGCTGTTTTCTCTTAAATGCAACATGGGAGAAAAACCATTTCACATCACATTTGTGGGCCTTGGTCTTCAACACATTCTGTGAAACATTGAGATGTCTGTGTTTGCTACAAGAGGAGATATCACAAAGTATGCGTTTTTATTGTTTCCATTGGTTTCAATGGATTTTTTGCCTAAAATGAGCATTTGCTGTTTTCTCTTAAATGCAACATTGGAGAAAAGCCATTTCACATCACATTTGTGGGCATTGGTCTTCAACACATTGTGTGAAATTTTGAGCTGTCTCTGTTTGCTACAGGAGGAGATATCGCAAAGCATGCGCTTTTGTTGTTTCCATCAATTTCAAAGGATTTTGGCCTAAAACGAGCATTTGCTGTTTTCTCTTAAACGCAACATGGGAGAAAAACCATTTCACATCACATTTGTGGGCCTTGGTCTTCAACACATTGTGTGAAATTTAGAGTTGTCTGTGTTTGCTACAAGAGGAGATGTCGCAAAGTACGGGATTTTGCTTTTTCCATTGGTTTCAATGCATTTTGGCCTAAAACGAGCATTTGTTGTTTTCTCTTAAATGCAACATGGGAGAAAAACCATTTCACATCACATTTGTGGGCCTTGGTCTTCAACACATTCTGTGAAACATTGAGATGTCTGTGTTTGCTACAAGAGGAGATATCACAAAGAATGCGTTTTTGTTGTTTCCATTGGTTTCAATGGATTTTTTGCCTAAAATGAGCATTTGCTGTTTTCTCCTAAATGCAACATTGGAGAAAAACCATTTCACATCACATTTGTGGGCCATAGTCTTCAACACATTCTGTGAAACATTGAGATGTCTGTGTTTGCTACAAGAGGAGATATCGCAAATAATGAGCTTTTGTTGTTTCCATTAGTTTCAATGCATTTTGGCCTAAAATGAGCATTTGCTGTAGTCTTTTAAACGCAACATTGGAGAAAAACCATTTCACATCAAAATTGTGGGCATTGGTCTTCAACACATTGTGTGAAATTTTGAGCTGTCTGTGCTTACGACAAGAGGAGATATCACAAAGTATGCGTTTTTGTTGTTTCCTTTGGTTTCAATGCATTTATGCCTAAAATGAGCATTTGCTGTTTTCTCTTAAACGCAACATTGGAGAAAAACCATTTCACATCACATTTGTGGGCCTTGTTCTTCAACACATTCTGTGAAATTTTGAGCTGTCTGTGCTTGTTACAAGAGGAGATATCAGAAAGCATGCGCTTTTGTTGATTCCATTGGTTTTAATGCATTTTGGCCTAAAATGAGCATTTGCTGTTTTCTCTTAAACGCAAGATTGGAGAAAAACCATTTCACAACACATTTGTGGGGCCTTGGTCTTCAACAGAATTCTGTGAAATTTTGAGCTCTCTGTTTGCTACAGGAGGAGATATCGCAAAGCATGCGCTTTTGTTGTTTCCATCGGCTTCAAAGCATTTTGGCCTAAAACATGCATTTGCTGTTTTCTCTTAAACGCAACATGGGAGAAAAACCATTTCACATCACATTTGTGGGCCTTGGTCTTCAACACATTGTGTGAAATTTTGAGCTGTCTGTGTTTGCTTCAAGAGGAGATGTCGCAAAGAACGGGCTTTTGCTGTTTCCATCGGCTTCAAAGCATTTTGGCCTAAAACATGCATTTGCTGTTTTCTCTTAAACGCAACATGGGAGAAAAACCATTTCACATCACATTTGTGGGCCTTGGTCTTCAACACATTGTGTGAAATTTTGAGCTGTCTGTGTTTGCTACAAGAGGAGATATCGCAAAGAATACGGTTTTCTTGTTTCCATTGGTTTCAATGCATTTTGGCCTAAAATTAGCATTTGCTGTTTTCTCTTAACCGAACATTGGAGAAAAACCATTTCACAACAAGTTTGTGGGCCTTGTTCTTCAACACATTGTGTGAAATTTAGAGCTGTCTGTGTTTGCTACAAGAGGAGATGTCGCAAAGTACGGGCTTTTGCTGTTTCCATTGGTTTCAATGCATTTTGGCCTAAAACGAGCATTTGCTGTTTTCTCTTAAATGCAACATGGGAGAAAAACGATTTCACATCACATTTGTGGGCCTTGTTCTTCAACACATTCTGTGAAACATTGAGATGTCGGAGGAGAAATCACAAAAAATGCGTTTTTGCTGTTTCCATTGGTTTCAATGCATTTTGGCCTAAAAAAAGCATTTGATATTTTCTCTTCAATGCAACATGGGAGAAAAACCATTTCACATCACATTTGTGGGTCTTGGTCTTTGACACATTCTGTGAAATGTTGAGCTGTCTGTGTTTGCTACAAGAGGAGATATCACAAAGTATGCGTTTTTATTGTTTCCATTGGTTTCAATGGATTTTTTGCCTAAAATGAGCATTTGCTGTTTTCTCTTAAATGCAACATTGGAGAAAAACCATTTCACATCACATTTGTGGGCATTGGTCTTCAACACATTGTGTGAAATTTTGAGCTGTCTCTGTTTGCTACAGGAGGAGATATCGCAAAGCATGCGCTTTTGTTGTTTCCATCAATTTCAAAGGATTTTGGCCTAAAACGAGCATTTGCTGTTTTCTCTTAAACG
This sequence comes from Taudactylus pleione, assembly GCA_031769625.1. Lineage (NCBI taxonomy): Eukaryota > Metazoa > Chordata > Amphibia > Anura > Myobatrachidae > Taudactylus > Taudactylus pleione. Next base: position 436,475 of record JAUIMM010001036.1, on the reverse strand, counting down.
CAACATGGGAGAAAAACCATTTCACATCACATTTGTGGGCCTTGGTCTTCAACACATTGTGTGAAATTTAGAGCTGTCTGTGTTTGCTACAAGAGAAGATGTCGCAAAGTACGGGCTTTTGCTTTTTCCATTGGTTTCAATGCATTTTGGCCTAAAACGAGCATTTGCTGTTTTCTCTTAAATGCAACATGGGAGAAAAACCATTTCACATCACATTTGTGGGCCTTGGTCTTCAACACATTCTGTGAAACATTGAGATGTCTGTGTTTGCTACAAGAGGAGATATCACAAAGAATGCGTTTTTGTTGTTTCCATTGGTTTCAATGGATTTTTTGCCTAAAATGAGCATGTGCTGTTTTCTCCTAAATGCAACATTGGAGAAAAACCATTTCACATCACATTTGTGGGCCATAGTCTTCAACACATTCTGTGAAACATTGAGATGTCTGTGTTTGCTACAAGAGGAGATATCGCAAATAATGAGCTTTTGTTGTTTCCATTAGTTTCAATGCATTTTGGCCTAAAATGAGCATTTGCTGTATTCTTTTAAACGCAACATTGGAGAAAAACCATTTCTCGCATCAAAATTGTGGGCATTGGTCTTCAACACATTGTGTGAAATTTTGAGCTGTCTGTGCTTACGACAAGAGGAGATATCACAAAGTATGCGTTTTTGTTGTTTCCTTTGGTTTCAATGCATTTATGCCTAAAATGAGCATTTGCTGTTTTCTCTTAAACGCAACATTGGAGAAAAACCATTTCACATCACATTTGTGGGCATTGGTCTTAAACACATTGTGTGAAATTTTGAGCTGTCTCTGTTTGCTACAGGAGGAGATATCGCAATGCATGTGCTTTTGTTGTTTCCAACGGTTTCAAAGCATTTTGGCCTAAAACGAGCATTTGCTGTTTTCTCTTAAACACAAGATTGGAGAAAAAACATTTCACATCACGTTTGTGGGCCTTAGTCTTCAAAACATTGTGTGAAATTTTGAGCTGTCTGTGTTTGCTAGAAGAGGAGATATTGCAAAGTATGCGCTTTTGTTGTTTCCATTGGTTTCAATGCATTTTGGCCTAAATTGAGCATTTGCTGTTTTCTCTTAAATGCAACATTGGAGAAAAAACATTTCACATCACATTTGTGGGCCTTGGTCTTCAACACATTGTGTGAAATTTTGAGCTGTCTCTGTTTGCTACAGGAGGAGATATCTCAAAGCATGCGCTTTTGTTGTTTCCATCGGTTTCAATGCATTTTGACCTAAAACGAGCATTTGCTGTTTTCTCTTAAATGCAACATGGGAGAAAAACCATTTCACATCACATTTGTGGGCCTTGGTCTTCAACACATTTGGTTAAACTTTGAGCTGTCTGTGATTGCTACAAGAGGAGATATCACAAAGTATGCGCTTTTGTTGTTTCCATTGCTTTCAATGCATTTTGGCCTAAAACGAGCATTTGCTGTTTTCTCTTAAATGCAACATGGGAGAAAAACCATTTCACATCACATTTGTGGGTCTTGTTCTTCAACACATTCGGTTAAATTTTTAGCTGTCTGTGTTTGCTACAAGAGGAGATATCACAAAGTATGCACTTTTGTTGTTTCCATTGTTTCCAATGCATTTTGGCCTAAAACGAGCATTTGCTGTTTTCTCTTAAACGCAACATGTGAGAAAAACCATTTCACATCACATTTGTGGGTCTTGTTCTTCAACACATTCGGTGAAATTTTGAGCTGTCTGTGTTTGCTACAAGAGGAGATATCACAAAGTATGCGCTTTTGCTGTTTCCATTGCTTTCAATGCATTTTGGCCTAAAACGAGCATTTGCTGTTTTCTCTTAAATGCAACATGGGAGAAAAACCATTTCACATCACATTTGTGGGTCTTACACTTCAACACATTCGGTGAAATTATGAGCTGTCTGTGTTAGCTACAAGAGAAGATATTATAAAGTAGGCGCTTTTGTTGTTTCCATTGCTTTCAATGCATTTTGGCCTAAAATGAGCATTTGCTGTTTTCTCTTAAATGCAACATGGGAGAAAAACCATTTCACATCACATTTGTGGGTCTTGGTCTTCAACACATTCGGTGAAATTTTGAGCTGTCTTTGTTTGCTACAAGAGGAGATATCACAAAGTATGCGCTTTTGTTGTTTCCATTGCTTTCAATGCATTTTGGCCTAAAACGAGCATTTGCTGTTTTCTCTTAAATGCAACTTGGGAGAAAAACCATTTCACATCACATTTGTGGGTCTTGTTCTTCAACACATTTGGTTAAATTTTTAGCTGTCTGTGTTTGCTACAAGAGGAGTTATCACAAAGTATGCGCTTTTGTTGTTTCCATTGCTTTCAATGCATTTTGGCCTAAAACGAGCATTTGCTGTTTTCTCTTAAACGCAACATGTGAGAAAAACCATTTCACATCACATTTGTGGGTCTTGTTCTTGAACACATTCGGTGAAATTTTGAGCTGTCTGTGTTTGCTACAAGAGGAGATATCACAAAGTATGCGCTTTTGCTGTTTCCATTGCTTTCAATGCATTTTGGCCTAAAACGGGCATTTGCTGTTTTCTCTTAAATGCAACATGGGAGAAAAACCATTTCACATCACATTTGTGGGTCTTGTTCTTCAACACATTCGGTGAAATTTTGAGCTGTCTGTGTTTGCTACAAGAGGAGATATCACAAAGTATGCGCTTTTGTTGTTTCCATTGCTTTCAATGCATTTTTGCCTAAAACAAGCATTTGCTGTTTTTTCTTAAACGCAACATGGGAGAAAAATCATTTCACATCAAATTTGTGGGTCTTGTTCTTGAACATATTCGGTGAAATTTTGATCTGTCTGTGTTTGCTACAAGAGGAGATATCCCAAAGTATGCGCTTTTGTTGTTTCCATTGCTTTCAATGCATTTTGGCCTAAAACGAGCATTTGCTGTTTTCTCTTAAATGCAACATGGGAGAAAAGCCATTTCACATCACATTTGTGGGTCTTGTTCTTCAACACATTTGGTTAAATTTTTAGCTGTCTGTGTTTGCTACAAGAGGAGATATCACAAAGTATGCACTTTTGTTGTTTCCATTGCTTTCAATGCATTTTGGCCTAAAACGAGCATTTGCTGTTTTCTCTTAAATGCAACATGGGAGAAAAACCATTTCACATCACATTTGTGGGTCTTGTTCTTCAACACATTTGGCTAAATTTTGAGCTGTCTGTGTTTGCTACAAGAGGAGATATCACAAAGTATGTGCTTTTGTTGTTTCCATTGCTTTCAATGCATTTTGGCCTAAAACACGCATTTGCTGTTTTCTCTTAAATGCAACATGGGAGAAAAACCATTTCACATCACATTTGTGGGTCTTGTTCTTCAACACATTCGGTGAAATTTTGAGCTGTGTTTGCTACAAGAGGAGATATCACAAAGTATGCGCTTTTGTTGTTTCCATTGCTTTCAATGCATTTTGGCCTAAAATGAGCATTTGCTGTTTTCTCTTAAATGCAACATGGGAGATAAACCATTTCACATCACATTTGTGGGTCTTGTTCTTCAACACATTCGGTTAAATTTTTAGCTGTCTGTGTTTGCTACAAGAGGAGATATCACAAAGTATGCGCTTTTGTTGTTTCCATTGCTTTCAATGCATTTTGGCCTAAAACGAGCATTTGCTATTTTCTCTTAAACGCAACATGGGAGAAAAACCATTTCACATCACATTTGTGGGTCTTGCACTTCAACACATTCAGTGAAATTTTGAGCTGTCTGTGTTTGCTACAAGAGGAGATATCACAAAGTATGCACTTTTGCTGTTTATATTGCTTTCAATGCATTTTGGCCTAAAACGGGCATTTGCTGTTTTCTCTTAAACGCAATATGGGAGTAAAACTATTTCACATCACATTTGTGGGTCTTGTTCTTCAACACATTCGGTGAAATTTTGAGCTGTCTGTGTTTGCTACAAGAGGAGATATCACAAAGTATGCGCTTTTGTTGTTTCCATTGCTTTCAATGCATTTTTGCCTAAAACAAGCATTTGCTGTTTTTTCTTAAACGCAACATGGGAGAAAAGCCATTTCACATCACATTTGTGGGTCTTGTTCTTGAACACATTCGGTGAAATTTTGATCTGTCTGTGTTTGCTACAAGAGGAGATATCCCAAAGTATGCGCTTTTGTTGTTTCCATTGCTTTCAATGCATTTTGGCCTAAAACGAGCATTTGCTGTTTTCTCTTAAATGCAACATGGGAGAAAAGCCATTTCACATCACATTTGTGGGTCTTGTTTTTCAACACATTCGGTGAAATTTTGAGCTGTCTGTGTTTGCTACAAGAGGAGATATCACAAAGTATGCGCTTTTGTTGTTTATATTGCTTTCAATGCATTTTGGCCTAAAACGGGCATTTGCTGTTTTCTCTTAAACGCAATATGGGAGTAAAACTATTTCACATCACATTTGTGGGTCTTGTTCTTCAACAAATTCGGTGAAATTTTGAGCTGTCTGTGTTTGCTACAAGAGGAGATATCACAAAGTATGCACTTTTGTTGTTTCCATTGCTTTCAATGCATTTTGGCCTAAAACGAGCATTTGCTGTTTTCTCTTAAACGCAACATGGGAGAAAAACCATTTCACATCATATTTGTCGGTCTTGTTCTTCAACACATTTGGTGAAATTTTGAGCTGTCTGTGTTTGCTACAAGAGGAGATATCACAAAGTATGCGCTTTTGTTGTTTCCTTTGCTTTCAATGCATTTTGGCCTAAAACGAGCATTTGCTGTTTTCTCTTAAATGCAACATGGGAGAAAAACCATTTCACATCACATTTGTGGGTCTTGTTCTTCAACAAATTCAGTGAAATTTTGAGCTGTCTGTGTTTGCTACAAGAGGAGATATCACAAAGTATGCGCTTTTGTTGTTTCCATTGCTTTCAATGCATTTTGGCCTAAAACGAGCATTTGCTGTTTTCTCTTAAATGCAACATGGGAGAAAAACCATTTCACATCACATTTGTGGGTCTTGTTCTTCAACACATTCGGTGAAATTTTGAGCTGTCTGTGTTTGCTACAAGAGGAGATATCACAAAGTATGCGCTTTTGTTGTTTCCATTGCTTTCAATGCATTTTTGCCTAAAACAAGCATTTGCTGTTTTTTCTTAAACGCAACATGGGAGAAAAATCATTTCACATCAAATTTGTGGGTCTTGTTCTTGAACATATTCGGTGAAATTTTGATCTGTCTGTGTTTGCTACAAGAGGAGATATCCCAAAGTATGCGCTTTTGTTGTTTCCATTGCTTTCAATGCATTTTGGCCTAAAACGAGCATTTGCTGTTTTCTCTTAAATGCAACATGGGAGAAAAGCCATTTCACATCACATTTGTGGGTCTTGTTCTTCAACACATTTGGTTAAATTTTTAGCTGTCTGTGTTTGCTACAAGAGGAGATATCACAAAGTATGCGCTTTTGTTGTTTCCATTGCTTTCAATGCATTTTGGCCTAAAACGAGCATTTGCTGTTTTCTCTTAAATGCAACATGGGAGAAAAACCATTTCACATCACATTTGTGGGTCTTGTTCTTCAACACATTTGGCTAAATTTTGAGCTGTCTGTGTTTGCTACAAGAGGAGATATCACAAAGTATGTGCTTTTGTTGTTTCCATTGCTTTCAATGCATTTTGGCCTAAAACACGCATTTGCTGTTTTCTCTTAAATGCAACATGGAAGAAAAACCATTTCACATCACATTTGTGGGTCTTGTTCTTCAACACATTCGGTGAAATTTTGAGCTGTGTTTGCTACAAGAGGAGATATCACAAAGTATGCGCTTTTGTTGTTTCCATTGCTTTCAATGCATTTTGGCCTAAAACGAGCATTTGCTGTTTTCTCTTAAATGCAACATGGGAGATAAACCATTTCACATCACATTTGTGGGTCTTGTTCTTCAACACATTCGGTTAAATTTTTAGCTGTCTGTGTTTGCTACAAGAGGAGATATCACAAAGTATGCGCTTTTGTTGTTTCCATTGCTTTCAATGCATTTTGGCCTAAAACGAGCATTTGCTATTTTCTCTTAAACGCAACATGGGAGAAAAACCATTTCACATCACATTTGTGGGTCTTGCACTTCAACACATTCGGTGAAATTTTGAGCTGTCTGTGTTTGCTACAAGAGGAGATATCACAAAGTATGCACTTTTGTTGTTTATATTGCTTTCAATGCATTTTGGCCTAAAACGGGCATTTGCTGTTTTCTCTTAAACGCAATATGGGAGTAAAACTATTTCACATCACATTTGTGGGTCTTGTTCTTCAACACATTCGGTGAAATTTTGAGCTGTCTGTGTTTGCTACAAGAGGAGATATCACAAAGTATGCGCTTTTGTTGTTTCCATTGCTTTCAATGCATTTTTGCCTAAAACAAGCATTTGCTGTTTTTTCTTAAACGCAACATGGGAGAAAAGCCATTTCACATCACATTTGTGGGTCTTGTTCTTGAACACATTCGGTGAAATTTTGATCTGTCTGTGTTTGCTACAAGAGGAGATATCCCAAAGTATGCGCTTTTGTTGTTTCCATTGCTTTCAATGCATTTTGGCCTAAAACGAGCATTTGCTGTTTTCTCTTAAATGCAACATGGGAGAAAAGCCATTTCACATCACATTTGTGGGTCTTGTTCTTCAACACATTCGGTGAAATTTTGAGCTGTCTGTGTTTGCTACAAGAGGAGATATCACAAAGTATGCGCTTTTGTTGTTTATATTGCTTTCAATGCATTTTGGCCTAAAACGGGCATTTGCTGTTTTCTCTTAAACGCAATATGGGAGTAAAACTATTTCACATCACATTTGTGGGTCTTGTTCTTCAACAAATTCGGTGAAATTTTGAGCTGTCTGTGTTTGCTACAAGAGGAGATATCACAAAGTATGCACTTTTGTTGTTTCCATTGCTTTCAATGCATTTTGGCCTAAAACGAGCATTTGCTGTTTTCTCTTAAACGCAACATGGGAGAAAAACCATTTCACATCATATTTGTCGGTCTTGTTCTTCAACACATTCGGTGAAATTTTGAGCTGTCTGTGTTTGCTACAAGAGGAGATATCACAAAGTATGCGCTTTTGTTGTTTCCTTTGCTTTCAATGCATTTTGGCCTAAAACGAGCATTTGCTGTTTTCTCTTAAATGCAACATGGGAGAAAAACCATTTCACATCACATTTGTGGGTCTTGTTCTTCAACAAATTCGGTGAAATTTTGAGCTGTCTGTGTTTGCTACAAGAGGAGATATCACAAAGTATGCGCTTTTGTTGTTTCCATTGCTTTCAATGCATTTTGGCCTAAAACGAGCATTTGCTGTTTTCTCTTAAATGCAACATGGGAGAAAAACCATTTTACATCACATTTGTGGGTCCTGCACTTCAACACATTCGTGAAATTTTGAGCTGTCTGTGTTTGCTACAAGAGGAGATATCACAAAGTATGCACTTTTGTTGTTTATATTGCTTTCAATGCATTTTGGCCTAAAACGGGCATTTGCTGTTTTCTCTTAAACGCAATATGGGAGTAAAACTATTTCACATCACATTTGTGGGTCTTGTTCTTCAACACATTCGGTGAAATTTTGAGCTGTCTGTGTTTGCTACAAGAGGAGATATCACAAAGTATGCGCTTTTGATGTTTCCATTGCTTTCAATGCATTTTTGCCTAAAACAAGCATTTGCTGTTTTTTCTTAAACGCAACATGGGAGAAAAGCCATTTCACATCACATTTGTGGGTCTTGTTCTTGAACACATTCGGTGAAATTTTGATCTGTCTGTGTTTGCTACAAGAGGAGATATCCCAAAGTATGCGCTTTTGTTGTTTCCATTGCTTTCAATGCATTTTGGCCTAAAACGAGCATTTGCTGTTTTCTCTTAAATGCAACATGGGAGAAAAGCCATTTCACATCACATTTGTGGGTCTTGTTCTTCAACACATTCGGTGAAATTTTGAGCTGTCTGTGTTTGCTACAAGAGGAGATATCACAAAGTATGCGCTTTTGTTGTTTATATTGCTTTCAATGCATTTTGGCCTAAAACGGGCATTTGCTGTTTTCTCTTAAACGCAATATGGGAGTAAAACTATTTCACATCACATTTGTGGGTCTTGTTCTTCAACAAATTCGGTGAAATTTTGAGCTGTCTGTGTTTGCTACAAGAGGAGATATCACAAAGTATGCACTTTTGTTGTTTCCATTGCTTTCAATGCATTTTGGCCTAAAACGAGCATTTGCTGTTTTCTCTTAAACGCAACATGGGAGAAAAACCATTTCACATCATATTTGTCGGTCTTGTTCTTCAACACATTCGGTGAAATTTTGAGCTGTCTGTGTTTGCTACAAGAGGAGATATCACAAAGTATGCGCTTTTGTTGTTTCCTTTGCTTTCAATGCATTTTGGCCTAAAACGAGCATTTGCTGTTTTCTCTTAAATGCAACATGGGAGAAAAACCATTTCACATCACATTTGTGGGTCTTGTTCTTCAACAAATTCGGTGAAATTTTGAGCTGTCTGTGTTTGCTACAAGAGGAGATATCACAAAGTATGCGCTTTTGTTGTTTCCATTGCTTTCAATGCATTTTGGCCTAAAACGAGCATTTGCTGTTTTCTCTTAAATGCAACATGGGAGAAAAACCATTTCACATCACATTTGTGGGTCTTACACTTCAACACATTCAGTGAAATTATGAGCTGTCTGTGTTTGCTACAAGAGAAGATATCATAAAGTAGGCGCTTTTGTTGTTTCCATTGCTTTCAATGCATTTTGGCCTAAAACGAGCATTTGCTGTTTTCTCTTAAATGCAACATGGGAGAAAAAATATTTCACATCACATTTGTGGGTCTTGTTCTTCAACACATTTGGTTAAATTTTGAGCTGTCTGTGTTTGCTACAAGAGGAGATATCACAAAGTATGCGCTTTTGTTGTTTCCATTGCTTTCAATGCATTTTGGCCTAAAACGAGCATTTGCTGTTTTCTCTTAAATGCAACATGGGAGAAAAACCATTTCACATCACATTTGTGGGTCTTGTTCTTCAACACATTCGGTTAAATTTTTAGCTGTCTGTGTTTGCTACAAGAGGAGATATCACAAAGTATGCACTTTTGTTGTTTCCATTGCTTTCAATGCATTTTGGCCTAAAACGAGCATTTGCTGTTTTCTCTTAAACGCAACATGTGAGAAAAACCATTTCACATCACATTTGTGGGTCTTGTTCTTCAACAAATTCGGTGCAATTTTGAGCTGTCTGTGTTTGCTACAAGAGGAGATATCACAAAGTATGCGCTTTTGCTGTTTCCATTGCTTTCAATGCATTTTGGCCTAAAACGAGCATTTGCTGTTTTCTCTTAAATGCAACATGGGAGAAAAGCCATTTCACATCACATTTGTGGGTCTTGTTCTTCAACACATTTGGTTAAATTTTTAGCTGTCTGTGTTTGCTACAAGAGGAGATATCACAAAGTATGCGCTTTTGTTGTTTCCATTGCTTTCAATGCATTTTGGCCTAAAACGAGCATTTGCTGTTTTCTCTTAAATGCAACATGGGAGAAAAACCATTTCACATCACATTTGTGGGTCTTGTTCTTCAACACATTTGGCTAAATTTTGAGCTGTCTGTGTTTGCTACAAGAGGAGATATCACAAAGTATGTGCTTTTGTTGTTTCCATTGCTTTCAATGCATTTTGGCCTAAAACACGCATTTGCTGTTTTCTCTTAAATGCAACATGGGAGAAAAACCATTTCACATCACATTTGTGGGTCTTGTTCTTCAACACATACGGTGAAATTTTGAGCTGTGTTTGCTACAAGAGGAGATATCACAAAGTATGCGCTTTTGTTGTTTCCATTGCTTTCAATGCATTTTGGCCTAAAACGAGCATTTGCTGTTTTCTCTTAAATGCAACATGGGAGATAAACCATTTCACATCACATTTGTGGGTCTTGTTCTTCAACACATTCGGTTAAATTTTTAGCTGTCTGTGTTTGCTACAAGAGGAGATATCACAAAGTATGCGCTTTTGTTGTTTCCATTGCTTTCAATGCATTTTGGCCTAAAACGAGCATTTGCTATTTTCTCTTAAACGCAACATGGGAGAAAAACCATTTCACATCACATTTGTGGGTCTTGCACTTCAACACATTCGGTGAAATTTTGAGCTGTCTGTGTTTGCTACAAGAGGAGATATCACAAAGTATGCACTTTTGTTGTTTATATTGCTTTCAATGCATTTTGGCCTAAAACGGGCATTTGCTGTTTTCTCTTAAACGCAATATGGGAGTAAAACTATTTCACATCACATTTGTGGGTCTTGTTCTTCAACACATTCGGTGAAATTTTGAGCTGTCTGTGTTTGCTACAAGAGGAGATATCATAAAGTATGCGCTTTTGTTGTTTCCATTGCTTTCAATGCATTTTTGCCTAAAACAAGCATTTGCTGTTTTTTCTTAAACGCAACATGGGAGAAAAGCCATTTCACATCACATTTGTGGGTCTTGTTCTTGAACACATTCGGTGAAATTTTGATCTGTCTGTGTTTGCTACAAGAGGAGATATCCCAAAGTATGCGCTTTTGTTGTTTCCATTGCTTTCAATGCATTTTGGCCTAAAACGAGCATTTGCTGTTTTCTCTTAAATGCAACATGGGAGAAAAGCCATTTCACATCACATTTGTGGGTCTTGTTCTTCAACACATTCGGTGAAATTTTGAGCTGTCTGTGTTTGCTACAAGAGGAGATATCACAAAGTATGCGCTTTTGTTGTTTATATTGCTTTCAATGCATTTTGGCCTAAAACGGGCATTTGCTGTTTTCTCTTAAACGCAATATGGGAGTAAAACTATTTCACATCACATTTGTGGGTCTTGTTCTTCAACAAATTCGGTGAAATTTTGAGCTGTCTGTGTTTGCTACAAGAGGAGATATCACAAAGTATGCACTTTTGTTGTTTCCATTGCTTTCAATGCATTTTGGCCTAAAACGAGCATTTGCTGTTTTCTCTTAAACGCAACATGGGAGAAAAACCATTTCACATCATATTTGTCGGTCTTGTTCTTCAACACATTCGGTGAAATTTTGAGCTGTCTGTGTTTGCTACAAGAGGAGATATCACAAAGTATGCGCTTTTGTTGTTTCCTTTGCTTTCAATGCATTTTGGCCTAAAACGAGCATTTGCTGTTTTCTCTTAAATGCAACATGGGAGAAAAACCATTTCACATCACATTTGTGGGTCTTGTTCTTCAACAAATTCGGTGAAATTTTGAGCTGTCTGTGTTTGCTACAAGAGGAGATATCACAAAGTATGCGCTTTTGTTGTTTCCATTGCTTTCAATGCATTTTGGCCTAAAACGAGCATTTGCTGTTTTCTCTTAAATGCAACATGGGAGAAAAACCATTTTACATCACATTTGTGGGTCCTGCACTTCAACACATTCGTGAAATTTTGAGCTGTCTGTGTTTGCTACAAGAGGAGATATCACAAAGTATGCACTTTTGTTGTTTATATTGCTTTCAATGCATTTTGGCCTAAAACGGGCATTTGCTGTTTTCTCTTAAACGCAATATGGGAGTAAAACTATTTCACATCACATTTGTTTGTCTTGTTCTTCAACACATTCGGTGAAATTTTGAGCTATCTGTGTTTGCTACAAGAGGAGATATCACAAAGTATGCGCTTTTGTTGTTTCCATTGCTTTCAATGCATTTTTGCCTAAAACAAGCATTTGCTGTTTTTTCTTAAACGCAACATGGGAGAAAAGCCATTTCACATCACATTTGTGGGTCTTGTTCTTGAACACATTCGGTGAAATTTTGATCTGTCTGTGTTTGCTACAAGAGGAGATATCCCAAAGTATGCGCTTTTGTTGTTTCCATTGCTTTCAATGCATTTTGGCCTAAAACGAGCATTTGCTGTTTTCTCTTAAATGCAACATGGGAGAAAAGCCATTTCACATCACATTTGTGGGTCTTGTTCTTCAACACATTCGGTGAAATTTTGAGCTGTCTGTGTTTGCTACAAGAGGAGATATCACAAAGTATGCGCTTTTGTTGTTTATATTGCTTTCAATGCATTTTGGCCTAAAACGGGCATTTGCTGTTTTCTCTTAAACGCAATATGGGAGTAAAACTATTTCACATCACATTTGTGGGTCTTGTTCTTCAACAAATTCGGTGAAATTTTGAGCTGTCTGTGTTTGCTACAAGAGGAGATATCACAAAGTATGCACTTTTGTTGTTTCCATTGCTTTCAATGCATTTTGGCCTAAAACGAGCATTTGCTGTTTTCTCTTAAACGCAACATGGGAGAAAAACCATTTCACATCATATTTGTCGGTCTTGTTCTTCAACACATTCGGTGAAATTTTGAGCTGTCTGTGTTTGCTACAAGAGGAGATATCACAAAGTATGCGCTTTTGTTGTTTCCTTTGCTTTCAATGCATTTTGGCCTAAAACGAGCATTTGCTGTTTTCTCTTAAATGCAACATGGGAGAAAAACCATTTCACATCACATTTGTGGGTCTTGTTCTTCAACAAATTCGGTGAAATTTTGAGCTGTCTGTGTTTGCTACAAGAGGAGATATCACAAAGTATGCGCTTTTGTTGTTTCCATTGCTTTCAATGCATTTTGGCCTAAAACGAGCATTTGCTGTTTTCTCTTAAATGCAACATGGGAGAAAAACCATTTCACATCACATTTGTGGGTCTTACACTTCAACACATTCAGTGAAATTATGAGCTGTCTGTGTTTGCTACAAGAGAAGATATCATAAAGTAGGCGCTTTTGTTGTTTCCATTGCTTTCAATGCATTTTGGCCTAAAACGAGCATTTGCTGTTTTCTCTTAAATGCAACATGGGAGAAAAAATATTTCACATCACATTTGTGGGTCTTGTTCTTCAACACATTTGGTTAAATTTTGAGCTGTCTGTGTTTGCTACAAGAGGAGATATCACAAAGTATGCGCTTTTGTTGTTTCCATTGCTTTCAATGCATTTTGGCCTAAAACGAGCATTTGCTGTTTTCTCTTAAATGCAACATGGGAGAAAAACCATTTCACATCACATTTGTGGGTCTTGTTCTTCAACACATTCGGTAAAATTTTTAGCTGTCTGTGTTTGCTACAAGAGGAGATATCACAAAGTATGCACTTTTGTTGTTTCCATTGCTTTCAATGCATTTTGGCCTAAAACGAGCATTTGCTGTTTTCTCTTAAACGCAACATGTGAGAAAAACCATTTCACATCACATTTGTGGGTCTTGTTCTTCAACAAATTCGGTGCAATTTTGAGCTGTCTGTGTTTGCTACAAGAGGAGATATCACAAAGTATGCGCTTTTGCTGTTTCCATTGCTTTCAATGCATTTTGGCCTAAAACGAGCATTTGCTGTTTTCTCTTAAATGCAACATGGGAGAAAAACCATTTCACATCACATTTGTGGGTCTTACACTTCAACACATTCGGTGAAATTATGAGCTGTCTGTGTTAGCTACAAGAGAAGATATCATAAAGTAGGCGCTTTTGTTGTTTCCATTGTCTTCAATGCATTTTGGCCTAAAACGAGCATTTGCTGTTTTCTCTTAAATGCAACATGGGAGAAAAACCATTTCACATCACATTTGTGGGTCTTGGTCTTCAACACATTCGGTGAAATTTTGAGCTGTCTTTGTTTGCTACAAGAGGAGATATCACAAAGTATGCGCTTTTGTTGTTTCCATTGCTTTCAATGCATTTTGTCCTAAAACGAACATTTGCTGTTTTCTCTTAAATGCAACTTGGGAGAAAAACCATTTCACATCACATTTGTGGGTCTTGTTCTTCAACACATTCGGTGAAATTTTGAGCTGTCTGTGTTTGTTACAAGAGGAGATATCACAAAGTATGCGCTTTTGCTGTTTCCATTGCTTTCAATGCATTTTGGCCTAAAACGGGCATTTGCTGTTTTCTCTTAAACGCAATATGAGAGAAAAACCATTTCTCATCACATTTGTGGGTCTTGGTCTTCAACACATTCGGTGAAATTTTGAGCTGTCTGTGTTTGCTTCAACAGGAGATATCACAAAGTATGCGCTTTTGTTGTTTCCATTGCTTTCAATGCATTTTGGCCTAAAATGAGCATTTGCTGTTTTCTCTTAAATGCAACATGGGAGAAAAACCATTTCACATCACATTTGTGGGTCTTGTTCTTCAACACATTCGGTTAAATTTTTAGCTGTCTGAGTTTGCTACAAGAGGAGATATCACAAAGTATGCACTTTTGTTGTTTCCATTGCTTTCAATGCATTTTGGCCTAAAACGAGCATTTGCTGTTTTCTCTTAAATGCAACATGGGAGAAAAACCATTTCACATCACATTTGTGGGTCTTGTTCGTCAACACATTCGGTGAAATTTTGAGCTGTCCTTGTTTGCTACAAGAGGAGATATCACAAAGTATGCGCTTTTGTTGTTTCCATTGCTTTCAATGCATTTTTGCCTAAAACAAGCATTTGCTGTTTTTTCTTAAACGCAACATGGGAGAAAAGCCATTTCACATCACAATTGTGGGTCTTGTTCTTGAACACATTTGGTGAAATTTTGATCTGTCTGTGTTTGCTACAAGAGGAGATATCCCAAAGTATGCGCTTTTGTTGTTTCCATTGCTTTCAATGCATTTTGGCCTAAAACGAGCATTTGCTGTTTTCTCTTAAATGCAACATGGGAGAAAAACCATTTTACATCACATTTGTGGGTCTTGCACTTCAACACATTCGTGAAATTTTGAGCTGTCTGTGTTTGCTACAAGTGGAGATATCACAAAGAATGCGCTTTTGTTGTTTCCATTGCTTTCAATGCATTTTGGCCTAAAACGAGCATTTGCTGTTTTCTCTTAAATGCAACATGGGAGAAAAACCATTTCACATCACATTTGTGGGTCTTACACTTCAACACATTCGGTGAAATTATGAGCTGTCTGTGTTTGCTACAAGAGAAGATATCATAAAGTAGGCGCTTTTGTTGTTTCCATTGCTTTCAATGCATTTTGGCCTAAAACGAGCATTTGCTGTTTTCTCTTAAATGCAACATGGGAGAAAAAATATTTCACATCACATTTGTGGGTCTTGTTCTTCAACACATTTGGTTAAATTTTGAGCTGTCTGTGTTTGCTACAAGAGGAGATATCACAAAGTATGCGCTTTTGTTGTTTCCATTGCTTTCAATGCATTTTGGCCTAAAACGAGCATTTGCTGTTTTCTCTTAAATGCAACATGGGAGAAAAACCATTTCACATCACATTTGTGGGTCTTGTTCTTCAACACATTCGGTTAAATTTTTAGCTGTCTGTGTTTGCTACAAGAGGAGATATCACAAAGTATGCACTTTTGTTGTTTCCATTGCTTTCAATGCATTTTGGCCTAAAACGAGCATTTGCTGTTTTCTCTTAAACGCAACATGTGAGAAAAACCATTTCACATCACATTTGTGGGTCTTGTTCTTCAACACATTCGGTGAAATTTTGAGCTGTCTGTGTTTGCTACAAGAGGAGATATCACAAAGTATGCGCTTTGCTGTTTCCATTGCTTTCAATGCATTTTGGCCTAAAACGAGCATTTGCTGTTTTCTCTTAAATGCAACATGGGAGAAAAACCATTTCACATCACATTTGTGGGTCTTACACTTCAACACATTCTCTGAAATTATGAGCTGTCTGTGTTAGCTACAAGAGAAGATATCATAAAGTAGGCGCTTTTGTTGTTTCCATTGTCTTCAATGCATTTTGGCCTAAAACGAGCATTTGCTGTTTTCTCTTAAAAGCAACATGGGAGAAAAACCATTTCACATCACATTTGTGGGTCTTGGTCTTCAACACATTCGGTGAAATTTTGAGCTGTCTTTGTTTGCTACAAGAGGAGATATCACAAAGTATGCGCTTTTGTTGTTTCCATTGCTTTCAATGCATTTTGGCCTAAAACGGGCATTTGCTGTTTTCTCTTAAACGCAATATGGGAGTAAAACTATTTCACATCACATTTGTGGGTCTTGTTCTTCAACAAATTCGGTGAAATTTTGAGCTGTCTGTGTTTGCTACAAGAGGAGATATCACAAAGTATGCACTTTTGTTGTTTCCATTGCTTTCAATGCATTTTGGCCTAAAACGAGCATTTGCTGTTTTCTCTTAAACGCAACATGGGAGAAAAACCATTTCACATCATATTTGTCGGTCTTGTTCTTCAACACATTCGGTGAAATTTTGAGCTGTCTGTGTTTGCTACAAGAGGAGATATCACAAAGTATGCGCTTTTGTTGTTTCCTTTGCTTTCAATGCATTTTGGCCTAAAACGAGCATTTGCTGTTTTCTCTTAAATGCAACATGGGAGAAAAACCATTTCACATCACATTTGTGGGTCTTGTTCTTCAACAAATTCGGTGAAATTTTGAGCTGTCTGTGTTTGCTACAAGAGGAGATATCACAAAGTATGCGCTTTTGTTGTTTCCATTGCTTTCAATGCATTTTGGCCTAAAACGAGCATTTGCTGTTTTCTCTTAAATGCAACATGGGAGAAAAACCATTTTACATCACATTTGTGGGTCCTGCACTTCAACACATTCGTGAAATTTTGAGCTGTCTGTGTTTGCTACAAGAGGAGATATCACAAAGTATGCACTTTTGTTGTTTATATTGCTTTCAATGCATTTTGGCCTAAAACGGGCATTTGCTGTTTTCTCTTAAACGCAATATGGGAGTAAAACTATTTCACATCACATTTGTGGGTCTTGTTCTTCAACACATTCGGTGAAATTTTGAGCTGTCTGTGTTTGCTACAAGAGGAGATATCACAAAGTATGCGCTTTTGTTGTTTCCATTGCTTTCAATGCATTTTTGCCTAAAACAAGCATTTGCTGTTTTTTCTTAAACGCAACATGGGAGAAAAGCCATTTCACATCACATTTGTGGGTCTTGTTCTTGAACACATTCGGTGAAATTTTGATCTGTCTGTGTTTGCTACAAGAGGAGATATCCCAAAGTATGCGCTTTTGTTGTTTCCATTGCTTTCAATGCATTTTGGCCTAAAACGAGCATTTGCTGTTTTCTCTTAAATGCAACATGGGAGAAAAGCCATTTCACATCACATTTGTGGGTCTTGTTCTTCAACACATTCGGTGAAATTTTGAGCTGTCTGTGTTTGCTACAAGAGGAGATATCACAAAGTATGCGCTTTTGTTGTTTATATTGCTTTCAATGCATTTTGGCCTAAAACGGGCATTTGCTGTTTTCTCTTAAACGCAATATGGGAGTAAAACTATTTCACATCACATTTGTGGGTCTTGTTCTTCAACAAATTCGGTGAAATTTTGAGCTGTCTGTGTTTGCTACAAGAGGAGATATCACAAAGTATGCACTTTTGTTGTTTCCATTGCTTTCAATGCATTTTGGCCTAATACGAGCATTTGCTGTTTTCTCTTAAACGCAACATGGGAGAAAAACCATTTCACATCATATTTGTCGGTCTTGTTCTTCAACACATTCGGTGAAATTTTGAGCTGTCTGTGTTTGCTACAAGAGGAGATATCACAAAGTATGCGCTTTTGTTGTTTCCTTTGCTTTCAATGCATTTTGGCCTAAAACGAGCATTTGCTGTTTTCTCTTAAATGCAACATGGGAGAAAAACCATTTCACATCACATTTGTGGGTCTTGTTCTTCAACAAATTCGGTGAAATTTTGAGCTGTCTGTGTTTGCTACAAGAGGAGATATCACAAAGTATGCGCTTTTGTTGTTTCCATTGCTTTCAATGCATTTTGGCCTAAAACGAGCATTTGCTGTTTTCTCTTAAATGCAACATGGGAGAAAAACCATTTCACATCACATTTGTGGGTCTTACACTTCAACACATTCAGTGAAATTATGAGCTGTCTGTGTTTGCTACAAGAGAAGATATCATAAAGTAGGCGCTTTTGTTGTTTCCATTGCTTTCAATGCATTTTGGCCTAAAACGAGCATTTGCTGTTTTCTCTTAAATGCAACATGGGAGAAAAAATATTTCACATCACATTTGTGGGTCTTGTTCTTCAACACATTTGGTTAAATTTTGAGCTGTCTGTGTTTGCTACAAGAGGAGATATCACAAAGTATGCGCTTTTGTTGTTTCCATTGCTTTCAATGCATTTTGGCCTAAAACGAGCATTTGCTGTTTTCTCTTAAATGCAACATGGGAGAAAAACCATTTCACATCACATTTGTGGGTCTTGTTCTTCAACACATTCAGTTAAATTTTTAGCTGTCTGTGTTTGCTACAAGAGGAGATATCACAAAGTATGCACTTTTGTTGTTTCCATTGCTTTCAATGCATTTTGGCCTAAAACGAGCATTTGCTGTTTTCTCTTAAACGCAACATGTGAGAAAAACCATTTCACATCACATTTGTGGGTCTTGTTCTTCAACAAATTCGGTGCAATTTTGAGCTGTCTGTGTTTGCTACAAGAGGAGATATCACAAAGTATGCGCTTTTGCTGTTTCCATTGCTTTCAATGCATTTTGGCCTAAAACGAGCATTTGCTGTTTTCTCTTAAATGCAACATGGGAGAAAAACCATTTCACATCACATTTGTGGGTCTTACACTTCAACACATTCGGTGAAATTATGAGCTGTCTGTGTTAGCTACAAGAGAAGATATCATAAAGTAGGCGCTTTTGTTGTTTCCATTGTCTTCAATGCATTTTGGCCTAAAACGAGCATTTGCTGTTTTCTCTTAAATGCAACATGGGAGAAAAACCATTTCACATCACATTTGTGGGTCTTGGTCTTCAACACATTCGGTGAAATTTTGAGCTGTCTTTGTTTGCTACAAGAGGAGATATCACAAAGTATGCGCTTTTGTTGTTTCCATTGCTTTCAATGCATTTTGTCCTAAAACGAACATTTGCTGTTTTCTCTTAAATGCAACTTGGGAGAAAAACCATTTCACATCACATTTGTGGGTCTTGTTCTTCAACACATTCGGTGAAATTTTGAGCTGTCTGTGTTTGTTACAAGAGCAGATATCACAAAGTATGCGCTTTTGCTGTTTCCATTGCTTTCAATGCATTTTGGCCTAAAACGGGCATTTGCTGTTTTCTCTTAAACGCAATATGAGAGAAAAACCATTTCTCATCACATTTGTGGGTCTTGGTCTTCAACACATTCGGTGAAATTTTGAGCTGTCTGTGTTTGCTTCAACAGGAGATATCACAAAGTATGCGCTTTTGTTGTTTCCATTGCTTTCAATGCATTTTGGCCTAAAATGAGCATTTGCTGTTTTCTCTTAAATGCAACATGGGAGAAAAACCATTTCACATCACATTTGTGGGTCTTGTTCTTCAACACATTCGGTTAAATTTTTAGCTGTCTGAGTTTGCTACAAGAGGAGATATCACAAAGTATGCACTTTTGTTGTTTCCATTGCTTTCAATGCATTTTGGCCTAAAACGAGCATTTGCTGTTTTCTCTTAAATGCAACATGGGAGAAAAACCATTTCACATCACATTTGTGGGTCTTGTTCGTCAACACATTCGGTGAAATTTTGAGCTGTCCTTGTTTGCTACAAGAGGAGATATCACAAAGTATGCGCTTTTGTTGTTTCCATTGCTTTCAATGCATTTTTGCCTAAAACAAGCATTTGCTGTTTTTTCTTAAACGCAACATGGGAGAAAAGCCATTTCACATCACATTTGTGGGTCTTGTTCTTGAACACATTTGGTGAAATTTTGATCTGTCTGTGTTTGCTACAAGAGGAGATATCCCAAAGTATGCGCTTTTGTTGTTTCCATTGCTTTCAATGCATTTTGGCCTAAAACGAGCATTTGCTGTTTTCTCTTAAATGCAACATGGGAGAAAAACCATTTTACATCACATTTGTGGGTCTTGCACTTCAACACATTCGTGAAATTTTGAGCTGTCTGTGTTTGCTACAAGTGGAGATATCACAAAGAATGCGCTTTTGTTGTTTCCATTGCTTTCAATGCATTTTGGCCTAAAACGAGCATTTGCTGTTTTCTCTTAAATGCAACATGGGAGAAAAAACATTTCACATCACATTTGTGGGTCTTACACTTCAACACATTCGGTGAAATTATGAGCTGTCTGTGTTTGCTACAAGAGAAGATATCATAAAGTAGGCGCTTTTGTTGTTTCCATTGCTTTCAATGCATTTTGGCCTAAAACGAGCATTTGCTGTTTTCTCTTAAATGCAACATGGGAGAAAAAATATTTCACATCACATTTGTGGGTCTTGTTCTTCAACACATTTGGTTAAATTTTGAGCTGTCTGTGTTTGCTACAAGAGGAGATATCACAAAGTATGCGCTTTTGTTGTTTCCATTGCTTTCAATGCATTTTGGCCTAAAACGAGCATTTGCTGTTTTCTCTTAAATGCAACATGGGAGAAAAACCATTTCACATCACATTTGTGGGTCTTGTTCTTCAACACATTCGGTTAAATTTTTAGCTGTCTGTGTTTGCTACAAGAGGAGATATCACAAAGTATGCACTTTTGTTGTTTCCATTGCTTTCAATGCATTTTGGCCTAAAACGAGCATTTGCTGTTTTCTCTTAAACGCAACATGTGAGAAAAACCATTTCACATCACATTTGTGGGTCTTGTTCTTCAACACATTCGGTGAAATTTTGAGCTGTCTGTGTTTGCTACAAGAGGAGATATCACAAAGTATGCGCTTTGCTGTTTCCATTGCTTTCAATGCATTTTGGCCTAAAACGAGCATTTGCTGTTTTCTCTTAAATGCAACATGGGAGAAAAACCATTTCACATCACATTTGTGGGTCTTACACTTCAACACATTCTCTGAAATTATGAGCTGTCTGTGTTAGCTACAAGAGAAGATATCATAAAGTAGGCGCTTTTGTTGTTTCCATTGTCTTCAATGCATTTTGGCCTAAAACGAGCATTTGCTGTTTTCTCTTAAAAGCAACATGGGAGAAAAACCATTTCACATCACATTTGTGGGTCTTGGTCTTCAACACATTCGGTGAAATTTTGAGCTGTCTTTGTTTGCTACAAGAGGAGATATCACAAAGTATGCGCTTTTGTTGTTTCCATTGCTTTCAATGCATTTTGGCCTAAAACGAGCATTTGCTGTTTTCTCTTAAATGCAACTTGGGAGAAAAACCATTTCACATCACATTTGTGGGTCTTGTTCTTCAACACATTCGGTGAAATTTTGAGCTGTCTGTGTTTGCTACAAGAGGAGATATCACAAAGTATGCGCTTTTGCTGTTTCCATTGCTTTCAATGCATTTTGGCCTAAAACGGGCATTTGCTGTTTTCTCTTAAATGCAACATGGGAGAAAAACCATTTTACATCACATTTGTGGGTCTTGCACTTCAACACATTCATGAAATTTTGAGCTGTCTGTGTTTGCTACAAGAGGAGATATCACAAAGTATGCGCTTTTGCTGTTTCCATTGCTTTCAATGCATTTTGGCCTAAAACGAGCATTTGCTGTTTTCTCTTAAATGCAACATGGGAGAAAAACCATTTCACATCACATTTGTGGGTCTTACACTTCAACACATTCGGTGAAATTATGAGCTGTCTGTGTTAGCTACAAGAGAAGATATCATAAAGTAGGCGCTTTTGTTGTTTCCATTGTCTTCAATGCATTTTGGCCTAAAATGAGCATTTGCTGTTTTCTCATAAATGCAACATGGGAGAAAAACCATTTCACATCACATTTGTGGGTCTTGGTCTTCAACACATTTGGTGAAATTTTGAGCTGTCTTTGTTTGCTACAAGAGGAGATATCACAAAGTATGCGCTTTTGTTGTTTCCATTGCTTTCAATGCATTTTGGCCTAAAACGAGCATTTGCTGTTTTCTCTTAAATGCAACTTGGGAGAAAAACCATTTCACATCACATTTGTGGGTCTTGTTCTTCAACACATTCGGTGAAATTTTGAGCTGTCTGTGTTTGCTACAAGAGGAGATATCACAAAGTATGCGCTTTTGCTGTTTCCATTGCTTTCAATGCATTTTGGCCTAAAACGGGCATTTGCTGTTTTCTCTTAAACGCAATATGAGAGAAAAACCATTTCTCATCACATTTGTGGGTCTTGGTCTTCAACACATTCGGTGAAATTTTGAGCTGTCTGTGTTTGCTTCAACAGGAGATATCACAAAGTATGCGCTTTTGTTGTTTCCATTGCTTTCAATGCATTTTGGCCTAAAACGAGCATTTGCTGTTTTCTCTTAAATGCAACATGGGAGAAAAACCATTTCACATCACATTTGTGGGTCTTGTTCTTCAACACATTCGGTTAAATTTTTAGCTGTCTGAGTTTGCTACAAGAGGAGATATCACAAAGTATGCACTTTTGTTGTTTCCATTGCTTTCAATGCATTTTGGCCTAAAACGAGCATTTGCTGTTTTCTCTTAAATGCAACATGGGAGAAAAACCATTTCACATCACATTTGTGGGTCTTGTTCTTCAACACATTCGGTGAAATTTTGAGCTATCCTTGTTTGCTACAAGAGGAGATATCACAAAGTATGCGCTTTTGTTGTTTCCATTGCTTTCAATGCATTTTTGCCTAAAACAAGCATTTGCTGTTTTTTCTTAAACGCAACATGGGAGAAAAGCCATTTCACATCACATTTGTGGGTCTTGTTCTTGAACACATTCGGTGAAATTTTGATCTGTCTGTGTTTGCTACAAGAGGAGATATCCCAAAGTATGCGCTTTTGTTGTTTCCATTGCTTTCAATGCATTTTGGCCTAAAACGAGCATTTGCTGTTTTCTCTTAAATGCAACATGGGAGAAAAACCATTTTACATCACATTTGTGGGTCTTGCACTTCAACACATTCGTGAAATTTTGAGCTGTCTGTGTTTGCTACAAGAGGAGATATCACAAAGAATGCGCTTTTGTTGTTTCCATTGCTTTCAATGCATTTTGGCCTAAAACGAGCATTTGCTGTTTTCTCTTAAATGCAACATGGGAGAAAAACCATTTCACATCACATTTGTGGGTCTTACACTTCAACACATTCGGTGAAATTATGAGCTGTCTGTGTTTGCTACAAGAGAAGATATCATAAAGTAGGCGCTTTTGTTGTTTCCATTGCTTTCAATGCATTTTGGCCTAAAACGAGCATTTGCTGTTTTCTCTTAAATGCAACATGGGAGAAAAAATATTTCACATCACATTTGTGGGTCTTGTTCTTCAACACATTTGGTTAAATTTTGAGCTGTCTGTGTTTGCTACAAGAGGAGATATCACAAAGTATGCGCTTTTGTTGTTTCCATTGCTTTCAATGCATTTTGGCCTAAAACGAGCATTTGCTGTTTTCTCTTAAATGCAACATGGGAGAAAAACCATTTCACATCACATTTGTGGGTCTTGTTCTTCAACACATTCGGTTAAATTTTGAGCTGTCTGTGTTTGCTACAAGAGGAGATATCACAAAGTATGCACTTTTGTTGTTTCCATTGCTTTCAATGCATTTTGGCCTAAAACGAGCATTTGCTGTTTTCTCTTAAACGCAACATGTGAGAAAAACCATTTCACATCACATTTGTGGGTCTTGTTCTTCAACACATTCGGTGAAATTTTGAGCTGTCTGTGTTTGCTACAAGAGGAGATATCACAAAGTATGCGCTTTTGCTGTTTCCATTGCTTTCAATGCATTTTGGCCTAAAACGAGCATTTGCTGTTTTCTCTTAAATGCAACATGGGAGAAAAACCATTTCACATCACCTTTGTGGGTCTTACACTTCAACACATTCGGTGAAATTATGAGCTGTCTGTGTTAGCTACAAGAGAAGATATCATAAAGTAGGCGCTTTTGTTGTTTCCATTGTCTTCAATGCATTTTGGCCTAAAACGAGCATTTGCTGTTTTCTCTTAAATGCAACATGGGAGAAAAACCATTTCACATCACATTTGTGGGTCTTGGTCTTCAACACATTCGGTGAAATTTTGAGCTGTCTTTGTTTGCTACAAGAGGAGATATCACAAAGTATGCGCTTTTGTTGTTTCCATTGCTTTCAATGCATTTTGGCCTAAAACGAGCATTTGCTGTTTTCTCTTAAATGCAACTTGGGAGAAAAACCATTTCACATCACATTTGTGGGTCTTGTTCTTCAACACATTCGGTGAAATTTTGAGCTGTCTGTGTTTGCTACAAGAGGAGATATCACAAAGTATGCACTTTTGCTGTTTCCATTGCTTTCAATGCATTTTGGCCTAAAACGGGCATTTGCTGTTTTCTCTTAAACGCAATATGAGAGAAAAACCATTTCTCATCACATTTGTGGGTCTTGGTCTTCAACACATTCGGTGAAATTTTGAGCTGTCTGTGTTTGCTTCAACAGGAGATATCACAAAGTATGCGCTTTTGTTGTTTCCATTGCTTTCAATGCATTTTGGCCTAAAACGAGCATTTGCTGTTTTCTCTTAAATGCAACATGGGAGAAAAACCATTTCACATCACATTTGTGGGTCTTGTTCTTCAACACATTCGGTTAAATTTTTAGCTGTCTGAGTTTGCTACAAGAGGAGATATCACAAAGTATGCACTTTTGTTGTTTCCATTGCTTTCAATGCATTTTGGCCTAAAACGAGCATTTGCTGTTTTCTCTTAAATGCAACATGGGAGAAAAACCATTTCACATCACATTTGTGGGTCTTGTTCTTCAACACATTTGGTGAAATTTTCAGCTGTCTGTGTTTGCTACAAGAGGAGATATCACAAAGTATGCGCTTTTGTTGTTTTTCATTGCTTTCAATGCATTTTTGCCTAAAACAAGCATTTGCTGTTTTTTCTTAAACGCAACATGGGAGAAAAGCCATTTCACATCACATTTGTGGGTCTTGTTCTTGAACACATTCGGTGAAATTTTGATCTGTCTGTGTTTGCTACAAGAGGAGATATCCCAAAGTATGCGCTTTTGTTGTTTCCATTGCTTTCAATGCATTTTGGCCTAAAACGAGCATTTGCTGTTTTCTCTTAAATGCAACATGGGAGAAAATCCATTTCACATCACATTTGTGGGTCTTGTTCTTCAACACATTTGGTTAAATTTTTAGCTGTCTGTGTTTGCTACAAGAGGAGATATCACAAAGTATGCACTTTTGTTGTTTCCATTGCTTTCAATGCATTTTGGCCTAAAACGAGCATTTGCTGTTTTCTCTTAAATGCAACATGGGAGAAAAACCATTTCACATCACATTTGTGGGTCTTGTTCTTCAACACATTTGGTTAAATTTTGAGCTGTCTGTGTTTGCTACAAGAGGAGATATCACAAAGTATGCGCTTTTGTTGTTTCCATTGCTTTCAATGCATTTTGGCCTAAAACAAGCATTTGCTGTTTTCTCTTAAATGCAACATGGGAGAAAAACCATTTCACATCACATTTGTGGGTCTTGTTCTTCAACACATTCGGTGAAATTTTGAGCTGTCTGTGTTTGCTACAAGAGGAGATATCACAAAGAATGCGCTTTTGTTGTTTCCATTGCTTTCAATGCATTTTGGCCTAAAACGAGCATTTGCTGTTTTCTCTTAAATGCAACATGGGAGAAAAACCATTTTACATCACATTTGTGGGTCTTGCACTTCAACACATTCGTGAAATTTTGAGCTGTCTGTGTTTGCTACAAGTGGAGATATCACAAAGAATGCGCTTTTGTTGTTTCCATTGCTTTCAATGCATTTTGGCCTAAAACGAGCATTTGCTGTTTTCTCTTAAATGCAACATGGGAGAAAAACCATTTCACATCACATTTGTGGGTCTTACACTTCAACACATTCGGTGAAATTATGAGCTGTCTGTGTTTGCTACAAGAGAAGATATCATAAAGTAGGCGCTTTTGTTGTTTCCATTGCTTTCAATGCATTTTGGCCTAAAACGAGCATTTGCTGTTTTCTCTTAAATGCAACATGGGAGAAAAAATATTTCACATCACATTTGTGGGTCTTGTTCTTCAACACATTTGGTTAAATTTTGAGCTGTCTGTGTTTGCTACAAGAGGAGATATCACAAAGTATGCGCTTTTGTTGTTTCCATTGCTTTCAATGCATTTTGGCCTAAAACGAGCATTTGCTGTTTTCTCTTAAATGCAACATGGGAGAAAAACCATTTCACATCACATTTGTGGGTCTTGTTCTTCAACACATTCGGTTAAATTTTTAGCTGTCTGTGTTTGCTACAAGAGGAGATATCACAAAGTATGCACTTTTGTTGTTTCCATTGCTTTCAATGCATTTTGGCCTAAAACGAGCATTTGCTGTTTTCTCTTAAACGCAACATGTGAGAAAAACCATTTCACATCACATTTGTGGGTCTTGTTCTTCAACACATTCGGTGAAATTTTGAGCTGTCTGTGTTTGCTACAAGAGGAGATATCACAAAGTATGCGCTTTGCTGTTTCCATTGCTTTCAATGCATTTTGGCCTAAAACGAGCATTTGCTGTTTTCTCTTAAATGCAACATGGGAGAAAAACCATTTCACATCACATTTGTGGGTCTTACACTTCAACACATTCTCTGAAATTATGAGCTGTCTGTGTTAGCTACAAGAGAAGATATCATAAAGTAGGCGCTTTTGTTGTTTCCATTGTCTTCAATGCATTTTGGCCTAAAACGAGCATTTGCTGTTTTCTCTTAAAAGCAACATGGGAGAAAAACCATTTCACATCACATTTGTGGGTCTTGGTCTTCAACACATTCGGTGAAATTTTGAGCTGTCTTTGTTTGCTACAAGAGGAGATATCACAAAGTATGCGCTTTTGTTGTTTCCATTGCTTTCAATGCATTTTGGCCTAAAACGAGCATTTGCTGTTTTCTCTTAAATGCAACTTGGGAGAAAAACCATTTCACATCACATTTGTGGGTCTTGTTCTTCAACACATTCGGTGAAATTTTGAGCTGTCTGTGTTTGCTACAAGAGGAGATATCACAAAGTATGCGCTTTTGCTGTTTCCATTGCTTTCAATGCATTTTGGCCTAAAACGGGCATTTGCTGTTTTCTCTTAAATGCAACATGGGAGAAAAACCATTTTACATCACATTTGTGGGTCTTGCACTTCAACACATTCATGAAATTTTGAGCTGTCTGTGTTTGCTACAAGAGGAGATATCACAAAGTATGCGCTTTTGCTGTTTCCATTGCTTTCAATGCATTTTGGCCTAAAACGAGCATTTGCTGTTTTCTCTTAAATGCAACATGGGAGAAAAACCATTTCACATCACATTTGTGGGTCTTACACTTCAACACATTCGGTGAAATTATGAGCTGTCTGTGTTAGCTACAAGAGAAGATATCATAAAGTAGGCGCTTTTGTTGTTTCCATTGTCTTCAATGCATTTTGGCCTAAAACGAGCATTTGCTGTTTTCTCATAAATGCAACATGGGAGAAAAACCATTTCACATCACATTTGTGGGTCTTGGTCTTCAACACATTTGGTGAAATTTTGAGCTGTCTTTGTTTGCTACAAAAGGAGATATCACAAAGTATGCGCTTTTGTTGTTTCCATTGCTTTCAATGCATTTTGGCCTAAAACGAGCATTTGCTGTTTTCTCTTAAATGCAACTTGGGAGAAAAACCATTTCACATCACATTTGTGGGTCTTGTTCTTCAACACATTCGGTGAAATTTTGAGCTGTCTGTGTTTGCTACAAGAGGAGATATCACAAAGAATGCGCTTTTGCTGTTTCCATTGCTTTCAATGCATTTTGGCCTAAAACGGGCATTTGCTGTTTTCTCTTAAACGCAATATGAGAGAAAAACCATTTCTCATCACATTTGTGGGTCTTGGTCTTCAACACATTCGGTGAAATTTTGAGCTGTCTGTGTTTGCTTCAACAGGAGATATCACAAAGTATGCGCTTTTGTTGTTTCCATTGCTTTCAATGCATTTTGGCCTAAAACGAGCATTTGCTGTTTTCTCTTAAATGCAACATGGGAGAAAAACCATTTCACATCACATTTGTGGGTCTTGTTCTTCAACACATTCGGTTAAATTTTTAGCTGTCTGAGTTTGCTACAAGAGGAGATATCACAAAGTATGCACTTTTGTTGTTTCCATTGCTTTCAATGCATTTTGGCCTAAAACGAGCATTTGCTGTTTTCTCTTAAATGCAACATGGGAGAAAAACCATTTCACATCACATTTGTGGGTCTTGTTCTTCAACACATTCGGTGAAATTTTGAGCTATCCTTGTTTGCTACAAGAGGAGATATCACAAAGTATGCGCTTTTGTTGTTTCCATTGCTTTCAATGCATTTTTGCCTAAAAAAAGCATTTGCTGTTTTTTCTTAAACGCAACATGGGAGAAAAGCCATTTCACATCACATTTGTGGGTCTTGTTCTTGAACACATTCGGTGAAATTTTGATCTGTCTGTGTTTGCTACAAGAGGAGATATCCCAAAGTATGCGCTTTTGTTGTTTCCATTGCTTTCAATGCATTTTGGCCTAAAACGAGCATTTGCTGTTTTCTCTTAAATGCAACATGGGAGAAAAACCATTTTACATCACATTTGTGGGTCTTGCACTTCAACACATTCGTGAAATTTTGAGCTGTCTGTGTTTGCTACAAGAGGAGATATCACAAAGAATGCGCTTTTGTTGTTTCCATTGCTTTCAATGCATTTTGGCCTAAAACGAGCATTTGCTGTTTTCTCTTAAATGCAACATGGGAGAAAAACCATTTCACATCACATTTGTGGGTCTTACACTTCAACACATTCGGTGAAATTATGAGCTGTCTGTGTTTGCTACAAGAGAAGATATCATAAAGTAGGCGCTTTTGTTGTTTCCATTGCTTTCAATGCATTTTGGCCTAAAACGAGCATTTGCTGTTTTCTCTTAAATGCAACATGGGAGAAAAAATATTTCACATCACATTTGTGGGTCTTGTTCTTCAACACATTTGGTTAAATTTTGAGCTGTCTGTGTTTGCTACAAGAGGAGATATCACAAAGTATGCGCTTTTGTTGTTTCCATTGCTTTCAATGCATTTTGGCCTAAAACGAGCATTTGCTGTTTTCTCTTAAATGCAACATGGGAGAAAAACCATTTCACATCACATTTGTGGGTCTTGTTCTTCAACACATTCGGTTAAATTTTGAGCTGTCTGTGTTTGCTACAAGAGGAGATATCACAAAGTATGCACTTTTGTTGTTTCCATTGCTTTCAATGCATTTTGGCCTAAAACGAGCATATGCTGTTTTCTCTTAAACGCAACATGTGAGAAAAACCATTTCACATCACATTTGTGGGTCTTGTTCTTCAACACATTCGGTGAAATTTTGAGCTGTCTGTGTTTGCTACAAGAGGAGATATCACAAAGTATGCGCTTTTGCTGTTTCCATTGCTTTCAATGCATTTTGGCCTAAAACGAGCATTTGCTGTTTTCTCTTAAATGCAACATGGGAGAAAAACCATTTCACATCACCTTTGTGGGTCTTACACTTCAACACATTCGGTGAAATTATGAGCTGTCTGTGTTAGCTACAAGAGAAGATATCATAAAGTAGGCGCTTTTGTTGTTTCCATTGTCTTCAATGCATTTTGGCCTAAAACGAGCATTTGCTGTTTTCTCTTAAATGCAACATGGGAGAAAAACCATTTCACATCACATTTGTGGGTCTTGGTCTTCAACACATTCGGTGAAATTTTGAGCTGTCTTTGTTTGCTACAAGAGGAGATATCACAAAGTATGCGCTTTTGTTGTTTCCATTGCTTTCAATGCATTTTGGCCTAAAACGAGCATTTGCTGTTTTCTCTTAAATGCAACTTGGGAGAAAAACCATTTCACATCACATTTGTGGGTCTTGTTCTTCAACACATTCGGTGAAATTTTGAGCTGTCTGTGTTTGCTACAAGAGGAGATATCACAAAGTATGCGCTTTTGCTGTTTCCATTGCTTTCAATGCATTTTGGCCTAAAACGGGCATTTGCTGTTTTCTCTTAAACGCAATATGAGAGAAAAACCATTTCTCATCACATTTGTGGGTCTTGGTCTTCAACACATTCGGTGAAATTTTGAGCTGTCTGTGTTTGCTTCAACAGGAGATATCACAAAGTATGCGCTTTTGTTGTTTCCATTGCTTTCAATGCATTTTGGCCTAAAACGAGCATTTGCTGTTTTCTCTTAAATGCAACATGGGAGAAAAACCATTTCACATCACATTTGTGGGTCTTGTTCTTCAACACATTCGGTTAAATTTTTAGCTGTCTGAGTTTGCTACAAGAGGAGATATCACAAAGTATGCACTTTTGTTGTTTCCATTGCTTTCAATGCATTTTGGCCTAAAACGAGCATTTGCTGTTTTCTCTTAAATGCAACATGGGAGAAAAACCATTTCACATCACATTTGTGGGTCTTGTTCTTCAACACATTTGGTGAAATTTTCAGCTGTCTGTGTTTGCTACAAGAGGAGATATCACAAAGTATGCGCTTTTGTTGTTTTTCATTGCTTTCAATGCATTTTTGCCTAAAACAAGCATTTGCTGTTTTTTCTTAAACGCAACATGGGAGAAAAGCCATTTCACATCACATTTGTGGGTCTTGTTCTTGAACACATTCGGTGAAATTTTGATCTGTCTGTGTTTGCTACAAGAGGAGATATCCCAAAGTATGCGCTTTTGTTGTTTCCATTGCTTTCAATGCATTTTGGCCTAAAACGAGCATTTGCTGTTTTCTCTTAAATGCAACATGGGAGAAAATCCATTTCACATCACATTTGTGGGTCTTGTTCTTCAACACATTTGGTTAAATTTTTAGCTGTCTGTGTTTGCTACAAGAGGAGATATCACAAAGTATGCACTTTTGTTGTTTCCATTGCTTTCAATGCATTTTGGCCTAAAACGAGCATTTGCTGTTTTCTCTTAAATGCAACATGGGAGAAAAACCATTTCACATCACATTTGTGGGTCTTGTTCTTCAACACATTTGGTTAAATTTTGAGCTGTCTGTGTTTGCTACAAGAGGAGATATCACAAAGTATGCGCTTTTGTTGTTTCCATTGCTTTCAATGCATTTTGGCCTAAAACAAGCATTTGCTGTTTTCTCTTAAATGCAACATGGGAGAAAAACCATTTCACATCACATTTGTGGGTCTTGTTCTTCAACACATTCGGTGAAATTTTGAGCTGTCTGTGTTTGCTACAAGAGGAGATATCACAAAGAATGCGCTTTTGTTGTTTCCATTGCTTTCAATGCATTTTGGCCTAAAACGAGCATTTGCTGTTTTCTCTTAAATGCAACATGGGAGAAAAACCATTTTACATCAGATTTGTGGGTCTTGCACTTCAACACATTCGGTGAAATTTTGAGCTGTCTGTGTTTGCTACAAGAGGAGATATCACAAAGTATGCGCTTTTGTTGTTTCCATTGCTTTCAATGCATTTTGGCCTAAAACGAGCATTTGCTGTTTTCAATTAAATGCAACATGGGAGAAAAGCCATTAAACATCACATTTGTGGGTCTTGTTCTTCAACACATTTGGTTTAATTTTTAGCTGTCTGTGTTTGCTACAAGAGGAGAAATCACAAAGTATGCGCTTTTGTTGTTTCCATTGCTTTCAATGCATTTTGACCTAAAACGAGCATTTGCTGTTTTCTCTTAAATGCAACATGGGAGAAAAAACATTTCACATCACATTTGTGGGTCTTGCACTTCAACACATTCAGTGAAATTTTGAGCTGTCTGTGTTTGCTACAAGAGGAGATATCACAAAGTATGCGCTTTTGTTGTTTCCATTGCTTTCAATGCATTTTGGCCTAAAACGAGCATTTGCTGTTTTCTCTTAAATGCAACATGGGAGAAAAACCATTTTACATCACATTTGTGGGTCTTGCACTTCAACACATTCGGTGAAATTTTGAGCTGTCTGTGTTTGCTACAAGAGGAGATATCACAAAGTATGCGCTTTTGTTGTTTCCATTGCTTTCAATGCATTTTGGCCTAAAACGAGCATTTGCTGTTTTCTCTTAAATGCAACATGGGAGAAAAACCATTTCACATCACATTTGTGGGTCTTACACTTCAACACATTCGGTGAAATTATGAGCTGTCTGTGTTAGCTACAAGAGAAGATATCATAAAGTAGGCGCTTTTGTTGTTTCCATTGTCTTCAATGCATTTTGGCCTAAAACGAGCATTTGCTGTTTTCTCTTAAATGCAACATGAGAGAAAAACCATTTCACATCACATTTGTGGGTCTCGGTCTTCAACACATTCGGTGAAATTTTGAGCTGTCTTTGTTTGCTACAAGAGGAGATATCACAAAGTATGCGCTTTTGTTGTTTCCATTGCTTTCAATGCATTTTGGCCTAAAACGAGCATTTGCTGTTTTCTCTTAAATGCAACTTGGGAGAAAAACCATTTCACATCACATTTGTGGGTCTTGTTCTTCAACACATTCGGTGAAATTTTGAGCTGTCTGTGTTTGCTACAAGAGGAGATATCACAAAGTATGCGCTTTTGCTGTTTCCATTGCTTTCAATGCATTTTGGCCTAAAACGGGCATTTGCTGTTTTCTCTTAAACGCAATATGAGAGAAAAACCATTTCTCATCACATTTGTGGGTCTTGGTCTTCAACACATTCGGTGAAATTTTGAGCTGTCTGTGTTTGCTTCAACTGGAGATATCACAAAGTATGCGCTTTTGTTGTTTCCATTGCTTTCAATGCATTTTGGCCTAAAACGAGCATTTGCTGTTTTCTCTTAAATGCAACATGGGAGAAAAACCATTTCACATCACATTTGTGGGTCTTGTTCTTCAACACATTCCGTTAAATTTTTAGCTGTCTGAGTTTGCTACAAGAGGAGATATCACAAAGTATGCACTTTTGTTGTTTCCATTGCTTTCAATGCATTTTGGCCTAAAACGAGCATTTGCTGTTTTCTCTTAAATGCAACATGGGAGAAAAACCATTTCACATCACATTTGTGGGTCTTGTTCTTCAACACATTCGGTGAAATTTTGAGCTGTCCTTGTTTGCTACAAGAGGAGATATCACAAAGTATGCGCTTTTGTTGTTTCCATTGCTTTCAATGCATTTTTGCCTAAAACAAGCATTTGCTGTTTTTTCTTAAACGCAACATGGGAGAAAAGCCATTTCACATCACATTTGTGGGTCTTGTTCTTGAACACATTCGGTGAAATTTTGATCTGTCTGTGTTTGCTACAAGAGGAGATATCCCAAAGTATGCGCTTTTGTTTTTTCCATTGCTTTCAATGCATTTTGGCCTAAAACGAGCATTTGCTGTTTTCTCTTAAATGCAACATGGGAGAAAAACCATTTTACATCACATTTGTGGGTCTTGCACTTCAACACATTCGTGAAATTTTGAGCTGTCTGTGTTTGCTACAAGAGGAGATATCACAAAGAATGCGCTTTTGTTGTTTCCATTGCTTTCAATGCATTTTGGCCTAAAACGAGCATTTGCTGTTTTCTCTTAAATG
The DNA here is from genome assembly GCA_031769625.1 of Taudactylus pleione. NCBI lineage: Eukaryota > Metazoa > Chordata > Amphibia > Anura > Myobatrachidae > Taudactylus > Taudactylus pleione. The sequence continues at coordinate 403,008 of JAUIMM010001036.1, read as the reverse complement.
CAACATGGGAGAAAAACCATTTCACATCACATTTGTGGGTCTTACACTTCAACACATTCGGTGAAATTATGAGCTGTCTGTGTTTGCTACAAGAGAAGATATCATAAAGTAGGCGCTTTTGTTGTTTCCATTGCTTTCAATGCATTTTGGCCTAAAACGAGCATTTGCTGTTTTCTCTTAAATGCAACATGGGAGAAAAAATATTTCACATCACATTTGTGGGTCTTGTTCTTCAACACATTTGGTTAAATTTTGAGCTGTCTGTGTTTGCTACAAGAGGAGATATCACAAAGTATGTGCTTTTGTTGTTTCCATTGCTTTCAATGCATTTTGGCCTAAAACGAGCATTTGCTGTTTTCTCTTAAATGCAACATGGGAGAAAAACCATTTCACATCACATTTGTGGGTCTTGTTCTTCAACACATTCGGTTAAATTTTGAGCTGTCTGTGTTTGCTACAAGAGGAGATATCACAAAGTATGCACTTTTGTTGTTTCCATTGCTTTCAATGCATTTTGGCCTAAAACGAGCATTTGCTGTTTTCTCTTAAACGCAACATGTGAGAAAAACCATTTCACATCACATTTGTGGGTCTTGTTCTTCAACACATTCGGTGAAATTTTGAGCTGTCTGTGTTTGCTACAAGAGGAGATATCACAAAGTATGCGCTTTTGCTGTTTCCATTGCTTTCAATGCATTTTGGCCTAAAACGAGCATTTGCTGTTTTCTCTTAAATGCAACATGGTAGAAAAACCATTTCACATCACATTTGTGGGTCTTACACTTCAACACATTCGGTGAAATTATGAGCTGTCTGTGTTAGCTACAAGAGAAGATATCATAAAGTAGGCGCTTTTGTTGTTTCCATTGTCTTCAATGCATTTTGGCCTAAAACGAGCATTTGCTGTTTTCTCTTAAATGCAACATGGGAGAAAAACCATTTCACATCACATTTGTGGGTCTTGGTCTTCAACACATTCGGTGAAATTTTGAGCTGTCTTTGTTTGCTACAAGAGGAGATATCACAAAGTATGCGCTTTTGTTGTTTCCATTGCTTTCAATGCATTTTGGCCTAAAACGAGCATTTGCTGTTTTCTCTTAAATGCAACTTGGGAGAAAAACCATTTCACATCACATTTGTGGGTCTTGTTCTTCAACACATTCGGTGAAATTTTGAGCTGTCTGTGTTTGCTACAAGAGGAGATATCACAAAGTATGCGCTTTTGCTGTTTCCATTGCTTTCAATGCATTTTGGCGTAAAACGGGCATTTGCTGTTTTCTTTTAAACGCAATATGAGAGAAAAACCATTTCTCATCACATTTGTGGGTCTTGGTCTTCAACACATTCGGTGAAATTTTGAGCTGTCTGTGTTTGCTTCAACAGGAGATATCACAAAGTATGCGCTTTTGTTGTTTCCATTGCTTTCAATGCATTTTGGCCTAAAACGAGCATTTGCTGTTTTCTCTTAAATGCAACATGGGAGAAAAACCATTTCACATCACATTTGTGGGTCTTGTTCTTCAACACATTCGGTTAAAGTTTTAGCTGTCTGAGTTTGCTACAAGAGGAGATATCACAAAGTATGCACTTTTGTTGTTTCCATTGCTTTCAATGCATTTTGGCCTAAAACGAGCATTTGCTGTTTTCTCTTAAATGCAACATGGGAGAAAAACCATTTCACATCACATTTGTGGGTCTTGTTCTTCAACACATTTGGTGAAATTTTCAGCTGTCTGTGTTTGCTACAAGAGGAGATATCACAAAGTATGCGCTTTTGTTGTTTTTCATTGCTTTCAATGCATTTTTGCCTAAAACAAGCATTTGCTGTTTTTTCTTAAAAGCAACATGGGAGAAAAGCCATTTCACATCACATTTGTGGGTCTTGTTCTTGAACACATTCGGTGAAATTTTGATCTGTCTGTGTTTGCTACAAGAGGAGATATCCCAAAGTATGCGCTTTTGTTGTTTCCATTGCTTTCAATGCATTTTGGCCTAAAACGAGCATTTGCTGTTTTCTCTTAAATGCAACATGGGAGAAAATCCATTTCACATCACATTTGTGGGTCTTGTTCTTCAACACATTTGGTTAAATTTTAGCTGTCTGTGTTTGCTACAAGAGGAGATATCACAAAGTATGCACTTTTGTTGTTTCCATTGCTTTCAATGCATTTTGGCCTAAAACGAGCATTTGCTGTTTTCTCTTAAATGCAACATGGGAGAAAAACCATTTCACATCACATTTGTGGGTCTTGTTCTTCAACACATTTGGTTAAATTTTGAGCTGTCTGTGTTTGCTACAAGAGGAGATATCACAAAGTATGCGCTTTTGTTGTTTCCATTGCTTTCAATGCATTTTGGCCTAAAACAAGCATTTGCTGTTTTCTCTTAAATGCAACATGGGAGAAAAACCATTTCACATCACATTTGTGGGTCTTGTTCTTCAACACATTTGGTGAAATTTTGAGCTGTCTGTGTTTGCTACAAGAGGAGATATCACAAAGAATGCGCTTTTGTTGTTTCCATTGCTTTCAATGCATTTTGGCCTAAAACGAGCATTTGCTGTTTTCTCTTAAATGCAACATGGGAGAAAAACCATTTTACATCATATTTGTGGGTCTTGCACTTCAACACATTCGGTGAAATTTTGAGCTGTCTGTGTTTGCTACAAGAGGAGATATCACAAAGTATGCGCTTTTGTTGTTTCCATTGCTTTCAATGCATTTTGGCCTAAAACGAGCATTTGCTGTTTTCAATTAAATGCAACATGGGAGAAAAGCCATTAAACATCACATTTGTGGGTCTTGTTCTTCAACACATTTGGTTTAATTTTTAGCTGTCTGTGTTTGCTACAAGAGGAGAAATCACAAAGTATGCGCTTTTGTTGTTTCCATTGCTTTCAATGCATTTTGACCTAAAACGAGCATTTGCTGTTTTCTCTTAAACGCAACATGGGAGAAAAACCATTTCACATCACATTTGTGGGTCTTGCACTTCAACACATTCAGTGAAATTTTGAGCTGTCTGTGTTTGCTACAAGAGGAGATATCACAAAGTATGCACTTTTGTTGTTTCCATTGCTTTCAATGCATTTTGGCCTAAAACGGGCATTTGCTGTTTTCTCTTAAATGCAAAATGGGAGAAAAACCATTTCTCATCACATTTGTGGGTCTTGGTCTTCAACACATTCGGTGAAATTTTGAGCTGTCTGTGTTTGCTTCAAGAGGAGATATCACAATGTATGCGCTTTTGTTGTTTCCATTGCTTTCAATGCATTTTGGCCTAAAACGAGCATTTGCTGTTTTCTCTTAAATGCAACATGGGAGAAAAACCATTTCACATCACATTTGTGGGTGTTGTTCTTCAACACATTCGGTTAAATTTTTAGCTGTCTGTGTTTGCTACAAGAGGAGATATCACAAAGTATGCACTTTTGTTGTTTCCATTGCTTTCAATGCATTTTGGCCTAAAACGAGCATTTGCTGTTTTCTCTTAAATGCAACATGGGAGAAAAACCATTTCACATCACATTTGTGGGTCTTGTTCTTCAACACATTCGGTGAAATTTTGAGCTGTCTGTGTTTGCTACAAGAGGAGATATCACAAAGTATGCGCTTTTGTTGTTTCCATTGCTTTCAATGCATTTTTGCCTAAAACAAGCATTTGCTGTTTTTTCTTAAACGCAACATGGGAGAAAAGCCATTTCACATCACTTTTGTGGGTCTTGTTCTTGAACACATTCGGTGAAATTTTGATCTGTCTGTGTTTGCTACAAGAGGAGATATCCCAAAGTATGCGCTTTTGTTGTTTCCATTGCTTTCAATGCATTTTGGCCTAAAACGAGCATTTGCTGTTTTCTCTTAAATGCAACATGGGAGAAAAGCCATTTCACATCACATTTGTGGGTCTTGTTCTTCAACACATTTGGTGAAATTTTGAGCTGTCTGTGTTTGCTACAAGAGGAGATATCACAAAGTATGCGCTTTTGTTGTTTATATTGCTTTCAATGCATTTTGGCCTAAAACGGGCATTTGCTGTTTTCTCTTAAACGCAATATGGGAGTAAAACTATTTCACATCACATTTGTGGGTCTTGTTCTTCAACAAATTCGGTGAAATTTTGAGCTGTCTGTGTTTGCTACAAGAGGAGATATCACAAAGTATGCACTTTTGTTGTTTCCATTGCTTTCAATGCATTTTGGCCTAAAACGAGCATTTGCTGTTTTCTCTTAAACGCAACATGGGAGAAAAACCATTTCACATCATATTTGTCGGTCTTGTTCTTCAAAACATTCGGTGAAATTTTGAGCTGTCTGTGTTTGCTACAAGAGGAGATATCACAAAGTATGCGCTTTTGTTGTTTCCTTTGCTTTCAATGCATTTTGGCCTAAAACGAGCATTTGCTGTTTTCTCTTAAATGCAACATGGGAGAAAAACCATTTCACATCACATTTGTGGGTCTTGTTCTTCAACAAATTCGGTGAAATTTTGAGCTGTCTGTGTTTGCTACAAGAGGAGATATCACAAAGTATGCGCTTTTGTTGTTTCCATTGCTTTCAATGCATTTTGGCCTAAAACGAGCATTTGCTGTTTTCAATTAAATGCAACATGGGAGACAAGCCATTAAACATCACATTTGTGGGTCTTGTTCTTCAACACATTTGGTTTAATTTTTAGCTGTCTGTGTTTGCTACAAGAGGAGAAATCACAAAGTATGCGCTTTTGTTGTTTCCATTGCTTTCAATGCATTTTGACCTAAAACGAGCATTTGCTGTTTTCTCTTAAACGCAACATGGGAGAAAAAACATTTCACATCACATTTGTGGGTCTTGCACTTCAACACATTCGGTGAAATTTTGAGCTGTCTGTGTTTGCTACAAGAGGAGATATCACAAAGTATGCGCTTTTGTTGTTTCCATTGCTTTCAATGCATTTTGGCCTAAAACGAGCATTTGCTGTTTTCTCTTAAATGCAACATGGGAGAAAAACCATTTTTCATCACATTTGTGGGTCTTGCACTTCAACACATTCGGTGAAATTTTGAGCTGTCTGTGTTTGCTACAAGAGGAGATATCACAAAGTATGCGCTTTTGTTGTTTCCATTGCTTTCAATGCATTTTGGCCTAAAACGAGCATTTGCTGTTTTCTCTTAAATGCAACATGGGAGAAAAACCATTTCACATCACATTTGTGGGTCTTACACTTCAACACATTCGGTGAAATTATGAGCTGTCTGTGTTAGCTACAAGAGAAGATATCATAAAGTAGGCGCTTTTGTTGTTTCCATTGTCTTCAATGCATTTTGGCCTAAAACGAGCATTTGCTGTTTTCTCTTAAATGCAACATGGGAGAAAAACCATTTCACATCACATTTGTGGGTCTCGGTCTTCAACACATTCGGTGAAATTTTGAGCTGTCTTTGTTTGCTACAAGAGGAGATATCACAAAGTATGCGCTTTTGTTGTTTCCATTGCTTTCAATGCATTTTGGCCTAAAACGAGCATTTGCTGTTTTCTCTTAAATGCAACTTGGGAGAAAAACCATTTCACATCACATTTGTGGGTCTTGTTCTTCAACACATTCGGTGAAATTTTGAGCTGTCTGTGTTTGCTACAAGAGGAGATATCACAAAGTATGCGCTTTTGCTGTTTCCATTGCTTTCAATGCATTTTGGCCTAAAACGGGCATTTGCTGTTTTCTCTTAAACGCAATATGAGAGAAAAACCATTTCTCATCACATTTGTGGGTCTTGGTCTTCAACACATTCGGTGAAATTTTGAGCTGTCTGTGTTTGCTTCAACTGGAGATATCACAAAGTATGCGCTTTTGTTGTTTCCATTGCTTTCAATGCATTTTGGCCTAAAACGAGCATTTGCTGTTTTCTCTTAAATGCAACATGGGAGAAAAACCATTTCACATCACATTTGTGGGTCTTGTTCTTCAACACATTCCGTTAAATTTTTAGCTGTCTGAGTTTGCTACAAGAGGAGATATCACAAAGTATGCACTTTTGTTGTTTCCATTGCTTTCAATGCATTTTGGCCTAAAACGAGCATTTGCTGTTTTCTCTTAAATGCAACATGGGAGAAAAACCATTTCACATCACATTTGTGGGTCTTGTTCTTCAACACATTCGGTGAAATTTTGAGCTGTCCTTGTTTGCTACAAGAGGAGATATCACAAAGTATGCGCTTTTGTTGTTTCCATTGCTTTCAATGCATTTTTGCCTAAAACAAGCATTTGCTGTTTTTTCTTAAACGCAACATGGGAGAAAAGCCATTTCACATCACATTTGTGGGTCTTGTTCTTGAACACATTCGGTGAAATTTTGATCTGTCTGTGTTTGCTACAAGAGGAGATATCCCAAAGTATGCGCTTTTGTTTTTTCCATTGCTTTCAATGCATTTTGGCCTAAAACGAGCATTTGCTGTTTTCTCTTAAATGCAACATGGGAGAAAAACCATTTTACATCACATTTGTGGGTCTTGCACTTCAACACATTCGTGAAATTTTGAGCTGTCTGTGTTTGCTACAAGAGGAGATATCACAAAGAATGCGCTTTTGTTGTTTCCATTGCTTTCAATGCATTTTGGCCTAAAACGAGCATTTGCTGTTTTCTCTTAAATGCAACATGGGAGAAAAACCATTTCACATCACATTTGTGGGTCTTACACTTCAACACATTCGGTGAAATTATGAGCTGTCTGTGTTTGCTACAAGAGAAGATATCATAAAGTAGGCGCTTTTGTTGTTTCCATTGCTTTCAATGCATTTTGGCCTAAAACGAGCATTTGCTGTTTTCTCTTAAATGCAACATGGGAGAAAAAATATTTCACATCACATTTGTGGGTCTTGTTCTTCAACACATTTGGTTAAATTTTGAGCTGTCTGTGTTTGCTACAAGAGGAGATATCACAAAGTATGTGCTTTTGTTGTTTCCATTGCTTTCAATGCATTTTGGCCTAAAACGAGCATTTGCTGTTTTCTCTTAAATGCAACATGGGAGAAAAACCATTTCACATCACATTTGTGGGTCTTGTTCTTGAACACATTCGGTTAAATTTTGAGCTGTCTGTGTTTGCTACAAGAGGAGATATCACAAAGTATGCACTTTTGTTGTTTCCATTGCTTTCAATGCATTTTGGCCTAAAACGAGCATTTGCTGTTTTCTCTTAAACGCAACATGTGAGAAAAACCATTTCACATCACATTTGTGGGTCTTGTTCTTCAACACATTCGGTGAAATTTTGAGCTGTCTGTGTTTGCTACAAGAGGAGATATCACAAAGTATGCGCTTTTGCTGTTTCCATTGCTTTCAATGCATTTTGGCCTAAAACGAGCATTTGCTGTTTTCTCTTAAATGCAACATGGGAGAAAAACCATTTCACATCACATTTGTGGGTCTTACACTTCAACACATTCGGTGAAATTATGAGCTGTCTGTGTTAGCTACAAGAGAAGATATCATAAAGTAGGCGCTTTTGTTGTTTCCATTGTCTTCAATGCATTTTGGCCTAAAACGAGCATTTGCTGTTTTCTCTTAAATGCAACATGGGAGAAAAACCATTTCACATCACATTTGTGGGTCTTGGTCTTCAACACATTCGGTGAAATTTTGAGCTGTCTTTGTTTGCTACAAGAGGAGATATCACAAAGTATGCGCTTTTGTTGTTTCCATTGCTTTCAATGCATTTTGGCCTAAAACGAGCATTTGCTGTTTTCTCTTAAATGCAACATGGGAGAAAAGCCATTTCACATCACATTTGTGGGTCTTGTTCTTCAACACATTCGGTGAAATTTTGAGCTGTCTGTGTTTGCTACAAGAGGAGATATCACAAAGTATGCACTTTTGTTGTTTCCATTGCTTTCAATGCATTTTGGCCTAAAACGAGCATTTGCTGTTTTCTCTTAAATGCAACATGGGAGAAAAACCATTTCACATCACATTTGTGGGTCTTGTTCTTCAACACATTTGGTGAAATTTTCAGCTGTCTGTGTTTGCTACAAGAGGAGATATCACAAAGTATGCGCTTTTGTTGTTTTTCATTGCTTTCAATGCATTTTTGCCTAAAACAAGCATTTGCTGTTTTTTCTTAAACGCAACATGGGAGAAAAGCCATTTCACATCACATTTGTGGGTCTTGTTCTTGAACACATTCGGTGAAATTTTGATCTGTCTGTGTTTGCTACAAGAGGAGATATCCCAAAGTATGCGCTTTTGTTGTTTCCATTGCTTTCAATGCATTTTGGCCTAAAACGAGCATTTGCTGTTTTCTCTTAAATGCAACATGGGAGAAAATCCATTTCACATCACATTTGTGGGTCTTGTTCTTCAACACATTTGGTTAAATTTTTAGCTGTCTGTGTTTGCTACAAGAGGAGATATCACAAAGTATGCACTTTTGTTGTTTCCATTGCTTTCAATGCATTTTGGCCTAAAACGAGCATTTGCTGTTTTCTCTTAAATGCAACATGGGAGAAAAACCATTTCACATCACATTTGTGGGTCTTGTTCTTCAACACATTTGGTTAAATTTTGAGCTGTCTGTGTTTGCTACAAGAGGAGATATCACAAAGTATGCGCTTTTGTTGTTTCCATTGCTTTCAATGCATTTTGGCCTAAAACAAGCATTTGCTGTTTTCTCTTAAATGCAACATGGGAGAAAAACCATTTCACATCACATTTGTGGGTCTTGTTCTTCAACACATTTGGTGAAATTTTGAGCTGTCTGTGTTTGCTACAAGAGGAGATATCACAAAGAATGCGCTTTTGTTGTTTCCATTGCTTTCAATGCATTTTGGCCTAAAACAAGCATTTGCTGTTTTCTCTTAAATGCAACATGGGAGAAAAGCCATTAAACATCACATTTGTGGGTCTTGTTCTTCAACACATTTGGTTTAATTTTTAGCTGTCTGTGTTTGCTACAAGAGGAGAAATCACAAAGTATGTGCTTTTGTTGTTTCCATTGCTTTCAATGCATTTTGACCTAAAACGAGCATTTGCTGTTTTCTCTTAAACGCAACATGGGAGAAAAACCATTTTACATCATATTTGTGGGTCTTGCACTTCAACACATTCGGTGAAATTTTGAGCTGTCTGTGTTTGCTACAAGAGGAGATATCACAAAGTATGCGCTTTTGTTGTTTCCATTGCTTTCAATGCATTTTGGCCTAAAACGAGCATTTGCTGTTTTCAATTAAATGCAACATGGGAGAAAAGCCATTAAACATCACATTTGTGGGTCTTGTTCTTCAACACATTTGGTTTAATTTTTAGCTGTCTGTGTTTGCTACAAGAGGAGAAATCACAAAGTATGTGCTTTTGTTGTTTCCATTGCTTTCAATGCATTTTGACCTAAAACGAGCATTTGCTGTTTTCTCTTAAACGCAACATGGGAGAAAAACCATTTCACATCACATTTGTGGGTCTTGCACTTCAACACATTCGGTGAAATTTTGAGCTGTCTGTGTTTGCTACAAGAGGAGATATCACAAAGTATGCACTTTTGTTGTTTCCATTGCTTTCAATGCATTTTGGCCTAAAACGGGCATTTGCTGTTTTCTCTTAAACGCAAAATGGGAGAAAAACCATTTCTCATCACATTTGTGGGTCTTGGTCTTCAACACATTCGGTGAAATTTTGAGCTGTCTGTGTTTGCTTCAAGAGGAGATATCACAATGTATGCGCTTTTGTTGTTTCCATTGCTTTCAATGCATTTTGGCCTAAAACGAGCATTTGCTGTTTTCTCTTAAATGCAACATGGGAGAAAAACCATTTCACATCACATTTGTGGGTCTTGTTCTTCAACACATTCAGTTAAATTTTTAGCTGTCTGTGTTTGCTACAAGAGGAGATATCACAAAGTATGCACTTTTGTTGTTTCCATTGCTTTCAATGCATTTTGGCCTAAAACGAGCATTTGCTGTTTTCTCTTAAATGCAACATGGGAGAAAAACCATTTCACATCACATTTGTGGGTCTTGTTCTTCAACACATTCGGTGAAATTTTGAGCTGTCTGTGTTTGCTACAAGAGGAGATATCACAAAGTATGCGCTTTTGTTGTTTCCATTGCTTTCAATGCATTTTTGCCTAAAACAAGCATTTGCTGTTTTTTCTTAAACGCAACATGGGAGAAAAGCCATTTCACATCACATTTGTGGGTCTTGTTCTTGAACACATTCGGTGAAATTTTGATCTGTCTGTGTTTGCTACAAGAGGAGATATCCCAAAGTATGCGCTTTTGTTGTTTCCATTGCTTTCAATGCATTTTGGCCTAAAACGAGCATTTGCTATTTTCTCTTAAATGCAACATGGGAGAAAAGCCATTTCACATCACATTTGTGGGTCTTGTTCTTCAACACATTTGGTGAAATTTTGAGCTGTCTGTGTTTGCTACAAGAGGAGATATCACAAAGTATGCACTTTTGTTGTTTCCATTGCTTTCAATGCATTTTGGCCTAAAACGAGCATTTGCTGTTTTCTCTTAAACGCAACATGGGAGAAAAACCATTTCACATCATATTTGTCGGTCTTGTTCTTCAACACATTCGGTGAAATTTTGAGCTGTCTGTGTTTGCTACAAGAGGAGATATCACAAAGTATGCGCTTTTGTTGTTTCCTTTGCTTTCAATGCATTTTGGCCTAAAACGAGCATTTGCTGTTTTCTCTTAAATGCAACATGGGAGAAAAACCATTTCACATCACATTTGTGGGTCTTGTTCTTCAACAAATTCGGTGAAATTTTGAGCTGTCTGTGTTTGCTACAAGAGGAGATATCACAAAGTATGCGCTTTTGTTGTTTCCATTGCTTTCAATGCATTTTGGCCTAAAACGAGCATTTGCTGTTTTCTCTTAAATGCAACATGGGAGAAAAACCATTTTACATCACATTTGTGGGTCTTGCACTTCAACACATTCGTGAAATTTTGAGCTGTCTGTGTTTGCTACAAGAGGAGATATCACAAAGAATGCGCTTTTGTTGTTTCCATTGCTTTCAATGCATTTTGGCCTAAAACGAGCATTTGCTGTTTTCTCTTAAATGCAACATGGGAGAAAAACCATTTCACATCACATTTGTGGGTCTTACACTTCAACACATTCAGTGAAATTATGAGCTGTCTGTGTTTGCTACAAGAGAAGATATCATAAAGTAGGCGCTTTTGTTGTTTCCATTGCTTTCAATGCATTTTGGCCTAAAACGAGCATTTGCTGTTTTCTCTTAAATGCAACATGGGAGAAAAAATATTTCACATCACATTTGTGGGTCTTGTTCTTCAACACATTTGGTTAAATTTTGAGCTGTCTGTGTTTGCTACAAGAGGAGATATCACAAAGTATGCGCTTTTGTTGTTTCCATTGCTTTCAATGCATTTTGGCCTAAAACGAGCATTTGCTGTTTTCTCTTAAATGCAACATGGGAGAAAAACCATTTCACATCACATTTGTGGGTCTTACACTTCAACACATTCGGTGAAATTATGAGCTGTCTGTGTTTGCTACAAGAGAAGATATCATAAAGTAGGCGCTTTTGTTGTTTCCATTGCTTTCAATGCATTTTGGCCTAAAACGAGCATTTGCTGTTTTCTCTTAAATGCAACATGGCAGAAAAAATATTTCACATCACATTTGTGGGTCTTGTTCTTCAACACATTTGGTTAAATTTTGAGCTGTCTGTGTTTGCTACAAGAGGAGATATCACAAAGTATGTGCTTTTGTTGTTTCCATTGCTTTCAATGCATTTTGGCCTAAAACGAGCATTTGCTGTTTTCTCTTAAATGCAACATGGGAGAAAAACCATTTCACATCACATTTGTGGGTCTTGTTCTTCAACACATTCGGTTAAATTTTGAGCTGTCTGTGTTTGCTACAAGAGGAGATATCACAAAGTATGCACTTTTGTTGTTTCCATTGCTTTCAATGCATTTTGGCCTAAAACGAGCATTTGCTGTTTTCTCTTAAACGCAACATGTGAGAAAAACCATTTCACATCACATTTGTGGGTCTTGTTCTTCAACACATTCGGTGAAATTTTGAGCTGTCTGTGTTTGCTACAAGAGGAGATATCACAAAGTATGCGCTTTTGCTGTTTCCATTGCTTTCAATGCATTTTGGCCTAAAACGAGCATTTGCTGTTTTCTCTTAAATGCAACATGGGAGAAAAACCATTTCACATCACATTTGTGGGTCTTACACTTCAACACATTCGGTGAAATTATGAGCTGTCTGTGTTAGCTACAAGAGAAGATATCATAAAGTAGGCGCTTTTGTTGTTTCCATTGTCTTCAATGCATTTTGGCCTAAAACGAGCATTTGCTGTTTTCTCTTTAATGCAACATGGGAGAAAAACCATTTCACATCACATTTGTGGGTCTTGGTCTTCAACACATTCGGTGAAATTTTGAGCTGTCTTTGTTTGCTACAAGAGGAGATATCACAAAGTATGCGCTTTTGCTGTTTCCATTGCTTTCAATGCATTTTGGCGTAAAACGGGCATTTGCTGTTTTCTCTTAAACGCAATATGAGAGAAAAACCATTTCTCATCACATTTGTGGGTCTTGGTCTTCAACACATTCGGTGAAATTTTGAGCTGTCTGTGTTTGCTTCAACAGGAGATATCACAAAGTATGCGCTTTTGTTGTTTCCATTGCTTTCAATGCATTTTGGCCTAAAACGAGCATTTGCTGTTTTCTCTTAAATGCAACATGGGAGAAAAACCATTTCACATCACATTTGTGGGTCTTGTTCTTCAACACATTCGGTTAAAGTTTTAGCTGTCTGAGTTTGCTACAAGAGGAGATATCACAAAGTATGCACTTTTGTTGTTTCCATTGCTTTCAATGCATTTTGGCCTAAAACGAGCATTTGCTGTTTTCTCTTAAATGCAACATGGGAGAAAAACCATTTCACATCACATTTGTGGGTCTTGTTCTTCAACACATTTGGTGAAATTTTCAGCTGTCTGTGTTTGCTACAAGAGGAGATATCACAAAGTATGCACTTTTGTTGTTTTTCATTGCTTTCAATGCATTTTTGCCTAAAACAAGCATTTGCTGTTTTTTCTTAAACGCAACATGGGAGAAAAGCCATTTCACATCACATTTGTGGGTCTTGTTCTTGAACACATTCGGTGAAATTTTGATCTGTCTGTGTTTGCTACAAGAGGAGATATCCCAAAGTATGCGCTTTTGTTGTTTCCATTGCTTTCAATGCATTTTGGCCTAAAACGAGCATTTGCTGTTTTCTCTTAAATGCAACATGGGAGAAAATCCATTTCACATCACATTTGTGGGTCTTGTTCTTCAACACATTTGGTTAAATTTTTAGCTGTCTGTGTTTGCTACAAGAGGAGATATCACAAAGTATGCACTTTTGTTGTTTCCATTGCTTTCAATGCATTTTGGCCTAAAACGAGCATTTGCTGTTTTCTCTTAAATGCAACATGGGAGAAAAACCATTTCACATCACATTTGTGGGTCTTGTTCTTCAACACATTTGGTTAAATTTTGAGCTGTCTGTGTTTGCTACAAGAGGAGATATCACAAAGTATGCGCTTTTGTTGTTTCCATTGCTTTCAATGCATTTTGGCCTAAAACAAGCATTTGCTGTTTTCTCTTAAATGCAACATGGGAGAAAAACCATTTCACATCACATTTGTGGGTCTTGTTCTTCAACACATTTGGTGAAATTTTGAGCTGTCTGTGTTTGCTACAAGAGGAGATATCACAAAGAATGCGCTTTTGTTGTTTCCATTGCTTTCAATGCATTTTGGCCTAAAACGAGCATTTGCTGTTTTCTCTTAAATGCAACATGGGAGAAAAACCATTTTACATCATATTTGTGGGTCTTGCACTTCAACACATTCGGTGAAATTTTGAGCTGTCTGTGTTTGCTACAAGAGGAGATATCACAAAGTATGCGCTTTTGTTGTTTCCATTGCTTTCAATGCATTTTGGCCTAAAACGAGCATTTGCTGTTTTCAATTAAATGCAACATGGGAGAAAAGCCATTAAACATCACATTTGTGGGTCTTGTTCTTCAACACATTTGGTGAAATTTTGAGCTGTCTGTGTTTGCTACAAGAGGAGATATCACAAAGAATGCGCTTTTGTTGTTTCCATTGCTTTCAATGCATTTTGGCCTAAAACGAGCATTTGCTGTTTTCTCTTAAATGCAACATGGGAGAAAAACCATTTTACATCATATTTGTGGGTCTTGCACTTCAACACATTCGGTGAAATTTTGAGCTGTCTGTGTTTGCTACAAGAGGAGATATCACAAAGTATGCGCTTTTGTTGTTTCCATTGCTTTCAATGCATTTTGACCTAAAACGAGCATTTGCTGTTTTCTCTTAAATGCAACATGGGAGAAAAACCATTTCACATCACATTTGTGGGTCTTGCACTTCAACACATTCGGTGAAATTTTGAGCTGTCTGTGTTTGCTACAAGAGGAGATATCACAAAGTATGCACTTTTGTTGTTTCCATTGCTTTCAATGCATTTTGGACTAAAACGGGCATTTGCTGTTTTCTCTTAAACGCAATATGGGAGAAAAACCATTTCTCATCACATTTGTGGGTCTTGGTCTTCAACACATTCGGTGAAATTTTGAGCTGTCTGTGTTTGCTTCAAGAGGAGATATCACAATGTATGCGCTTTTGTTGTTTCCATTGCTTTCAATGCATTTTGGCCTAAAACGAGCATTTGCTGTTTTCTCTTAAATGCAACATGGGAGAAAAACCATTTCACATCACATTTGTGGGTCTTGTTCTTCAACACATTCGGTTAAATTTTTAGCTGTCTGTGTTTGCTACAAGAGGAGATATCACAAAGTATGCACTTTTGTTGTTTCCATTGCTTTCAATGCATTTTGGCCTAAAACGAGCATTTGCTGTTTTCTCTTAAATGCAACATGGGAGAAAAACCATTTCACATCACATTTGTGGGTCTTGTTCTTCAACACATTCGGTGAAATTTTGAGCTGTCTGTGTTTGCTACAAGAGGAGATATCACAAAGTATGCGCTTTTGTTGTTTCCATTGCTTTCAATGCATTTTTGCCTAAAACAAGCATTTGCTGTTTTTTCTTAAACGCAACATGGGAGAAAAGCCATTTCACATCACATTTGTGGGTCTTGTTCTTGAACACATTCGGTGAAATTTTGATCTGTCTGTGTTTGCTACAAGAGGAGATATCCCAAAGTATGCGCTTTTGTTGTTTCCATTGCTTTCAATGCATTTTGGCCTAAAACGAGCATTTGCTGTTTTCTCTTAAATGCAACATGGGAGAAAAGCCATTTCACATCACATTTGTGGGTCTTGTTCTTCAACACATTTGGTGAAATTTTGAGCTGTCTGTGTTTGCTACAAGAGGAGATATCACAAAGTATGCGCTTTTGTTGTTTATATTGCTTTCAATGCATTTTGGCCTAAAACGGGCATTTGCTGTTTTCTCTTAAACGCAATATGGGAGTAAAACTATTTCACATCACATTTGTGGGTCTTGTTCTTCAACAAATTTGGTGAAATTTTGAGCTGTCTGTGTTTGCTACAAGAGGAGATATCACAAAGTATGCACTTTTGTTGTTTCCATTGCTTTCAATGCATTTTGGCCTAAAACGAGCATTTGCTGTTTTCTCTTAAACGCAACATGGGAGAAAAACCATTTCACATCATATTTGTCGGTCTTGTTCTTCAACACATTCGGTGAAATTTTGAGCTGTCTGTGTTTGCTACAAGAGGAGATATCACAAAGTATGCGCTTTTGTTGTTTCCTTTGCTTTCAATGCATTTTGGCCTAAAACGAGCATTTGCTGTTTTCTCTTAAATGCAACATGGGAGAAAAACCATTTCACATCACATTTGTGGGTCTTGTTCTTCAACAAATTCGGTGAAATTTTGAGCTGTCTGTGTTTGCTACAAGAGGAGATATCACAAAGTATGCGCTTTTGTTGTTTCCATTGCTTTCAATGCATTTTGGCCTAAAACGAGCATTTGCTGTTTTCTCTTAAATGCAACATGGGAGAAAAACCATTTTACATCACATTTGTGGGTCTTGCACTTCAACACATTCGTGAAATTTTGAGCTGTCTGTGTTTGCTACAAGAGGAGATATCACAAAGAATGCGCTTTTGTTGTTTCCATTGCTTTCAATGCATTTTGGCCTAAAACGAGCATTTGCTGTTTTCTCTTAAATGCAACATGGGAGAAAAACCATTTCACATCACATTTGTGGGTCTTACACTTCAACACATTCAGTGAAATTATGAGCTGTCTGTGTTTGCTACAAGAGAAGATATCATAAAGTAGGCGCTTTTGTTGTTTCCATTGCTTTCAATGCATTTTGGCCTAAAACGAGCATTTGCTGTTTTCTCTTAAATGCAACATGGGAGAAAAAATATTTCACATCACATTTGTGGGTCTTGTTCTTCAACACATTTGGTTAAATTTTGAGCTGTCTGTGTTTGCTACAAGAGGAGATATCACAAAGTATGTGCTTTTGTTGTTTCCATTGCTTTCAATGCATTTTGGCCTAAAACGAGCATTTGCTGTTTTCTCTTAAATGCAACATGGGAGAAAAACCATTTCACATCACATTTGTGGGTCTTGTTCTTCAACACATTCGGTTAAATTTTGAGCTGTCTGTGTTTGCTACAAGAGGAGATATCACAAAGTATGCACTTTTGTTGTTTCCATTGCCTTCAATGCATTTTGGCCTAAAACGAGCATTTGCTGTTTTCTCTTAAACGCAACATGTGAGAAAAACCATTTCACATCACATTTGTGGGTCTTGTTCTTCAACACATTCGGTGAAATTTTGAGCTGTCTGTGTTTGCTACAAGAGGAGATATCACAAAGTATGCGCTTTTGCTGTTTCCATTGCTTTCAATGCATTTTGGCCTAAAACGAGCATTTGCTGTTTTCTCTTAAATGCAACATGGGAGAAAAACCATTTCACATCACATTTGTGGGTCTTACACTTCAACACATTCGGTGAAATTATGAGCTGTCTGTGTTAGCTACAAGAGAAGATATGATAAAGTAGGCGCTTTTGTTGTTTCCATTGTCTTCAATGCATTTTGGCCTAAAACGAGCATTTGCTGTTTTCTCTTAAATGCAACATGGGAGAAAAACCATTTCACATCACATTTGTGGGTCTTGGTCTTCAACACATTCGGTGAAATTTTGAGCTGTCTTTGTTTGCTACAAGAGGAGATATCACAAAGTATGCGCTTTTGTTGTTTCCATTGCTTTCAATGCATTTTGGCCTAAAACGAGCATTTGCTGTTTTCTCTTAAATGCAACTTGGGAGAAAAACCATTTCACATCACATTTGTGGGTCTTGTTCTTCAACACATTCGGTGAAATTTTGAGCTGTCTGTGTTTGCTACAAGAGGAGATATCACAAAGTATGCGCTTTTGCTGTTTCCATTGCTTTCAATGCATTTTGGCGTAAAACGGGCATTTGCTGTTTTCTCTTAAACGCAATATGAGAGAAAAACCATTTCTCATCACATTTGTGGGTCTTGGTCTTCAACACATTCGGTGAAATTTTGAGCTGTCTGTGTTTGCTTCAACAGGAGATATCACAAAGTATGCGCTTTTGTTGTTTCCATTGCTTTCAATGCATTTTGGCCTAAAACGAGCATTTGCTGTTTTCTCTTAAATGCAACATGGGAGAAAAACCATTTCACATCACATTTGTGGGTCTTGTTCTTCAACACATTCGGTTAAAGTTTTAGCTGTCTGAGTTTGCTACAAGAGGAGATATCACAAAGTATGCACTTTTGTTGTTTCCATTGCTTTCAATGCATTTTGGCCTAAAACGAGCATTTGCTGTTTTCTCTTAAATGCAACATGGGAGAAAAACCATTTCACATCACATTTGTGGGTCTTGTTCTTCAACACATTTGGTGAAATTTTCAGCTGTCTGTGTTTGCTACAAGAGGAGATATCACAAAGTATGCGCTTTTGTTGTTTTTCATTGCTTTCAATGCATTTTTGCCTAAAACAAGCATTTGCTGTTTTTTCTTAAACGCAACATGGGAGAAAAGCCATTTCACATCACATTTGTGGGTCTTGTTCTTGAACACATTCGGTAAAATTTTGATCTGTCTGTGTTTGCTACAAGAGGAGATATCCCAAAGTATGCGCTTTTGTTGTTTCCATTGCTTTCAATGCATTTTGGCCTAAAACGAGCATTTGCTGTTTTCTCTTAAATGCAACATGGGAGAAAAACCATTTCACATCACATTTGTGGGTCTTGTTCTTCAACACATTTGGTTAAATTTTGAGCTGTCTGTGTTTGCTACAAGAGGAGATATCACAAAGTATGCGCTTTTGTTGTTTCCATTGCTTTCAATGCATTTTGGCCTAAAACAAGCATTTGCTGTTTTCTCTTAAATGCAACATGGGAGAAAAACCATTTCACATCACATTTGTGGGTCTTGTTCTTCAACACATTTGGTGAAATTTTGAGCTGTCTGTGTTTGCTACAAGAGGAGATATCACAAAGAATGCGCTTTTGTTGTTTCCATTGCTTTCAATGCATTTTGGCCTAAAACGAGCATTTGCTGTTTTCTCTTAAATGCAACATGGGAGAAAAACCATTTTACATCATATTTGTGGGTCTTGCACTTCAACACATTTGGTGAAATTTTGAGCTGTCTGTGTTTGCTACAAGAGGAGATATCACAAAGTATGCGCTTTTGTTGTTTCCATTGCTTTCAATGCATTTTGGCCTAAAACGAGCATTTGCTGTTTTCAATTAAATGCAACATGGGAGAAAAGCCATTAAACATCACATTTGTGGGTCTTGTTCTTCAACACATTTGGTTTAATTTTTAGCTGTCTGTGTTTGCTACAAGAGGAGAAATCACAAAGTATGCGCTTTTGTTGTTTCCATTGCTTTCAATGCATTTTGACCTAAAACGAGCATTTGCTGTTTTCTCTTAAACGCAACATGGGAGAAAAACCATTTCACATCACATTTGTGGGTCTTGCACTTCAACACATTCGGTGAAATTTTGAGCTGTCTGTGTTTGCTACAAGAGGAGATATCACAAAGTATGCACTTTTGTTGTTTCCATTGCTTTCAATGCATTTTGGCCTAAAACGGGCATTTGCTGTTTTCTCTTAAACGCAATATGGGAGAAAAACCATTTCTCATCACATTTGTGGGTCTTGGTCTTCAACACATTCGGTGAAATTTTGAGCTGTCTGTGTTTGCTTCAAGAGGAGATATCACAATGTATGCGCTTTTGTTGTTTCCATTGCTTTCAATGCATTTTGGCCTAAAACGAGCATTTGCTGTTTTCTCTTAAATGCAACATGGGAGAAAAACCATTTCACATCACATTTGTGGGTCTTGTTCTTCAACACATTCGGTTAAATTTTTAGCTGTCTGTGTTTGCTACAAGAGGAGATATCACAAAGTATGCACTTTTGTTGTTTCCATTGCTTTCAATGCATTTTGGCCTAAAACGAGCATTTGCTGTTTTCTCTTAAATGCAACATGGGAGAAAAACCATTTCACATCACATTTGTGGGTCTTGTTCTTCAACACATTCGGTGAAATTTTGAGCTGTCTGTGTTTGCTACAAGAGGAGATATCACAAAGTATGCGCTTTTGTTGTTTCCATTGCTTTCAATGCATTTTTGCCTAAAACAAGCATTTGCTGTTTTTTCTTAAATGCAACATGGGAGAAAAGCCATTTCACATCACATTTGTGGGTCTTGTTCTTCAACACATTTGGTGAAATTTTGAGCTGTCTGTGTTTGCTACAAGAGGAGATATCACAAAGTATGCGCTTTTGTTGTTTATATTGCTTTCAATGCATTTTGGCCTAAAACGGGCATTTGCTGTTTTCTCTTAAACGCAATATGGGAGTAAAACTATTTCACATCACATTTGTGGGTCTTGTTCTTCAACAAATTCGGTGAAATTTTGAGCTGTCTGTGTTTGCTACAAGAGGAGATATCACAAAGTATGCACTTTTGTTGTTTCCATTGCTTTCAATGCATTTTGGCCTAAAACGAGCATTTGCTGTTTTCTCTTAAACGCAACATGGGAGAAAAACCATTTCACATCATATTTGTCGGTCTTGTTCTTCAACACATTCGGTGAAATTTTGAGCTGTCTGTGTTTGCTACAAGAGGAGATATCACAAAGTATGCGCTTTTGTTGTTTCCTTTGCTTTCAATGCATTTTGGCCTAAAACGAGCATTTGCTGTTTTCTCTTAAATGCAACATGGGAGAAAAACCATTTCACATCACATTTGTGGGTCTTGTTCTTCAACAAATTCGGTGAAATTTTGAGCTGTCTGTGTTTGCTACAAGAGGAGATATCACAAAGTATGCGCTTTTGTTGTTTCCATTGCTTTCAATGCATTTTGGCCTAAAACGAGCATTTGCTGTTTTCTCTTAAATGCAACATGGGAGAAAAAACATTTTACATCACATTTGTGGGTCTTGCACTTCAACACATTCGTGAAATTTTGAGCTGTCTGTGTTTGCTACAAGAGGAGATATCACAAAGAATGCGCTTTTGTTGTTTCCATTGCTTTCAATGCATTTTGGCCTAAAACGAGCATTTGCTGTTTTCTCTTAAATGCAACATGGGAGAAAAACCATTTCACATCACATTTGTGGGTCTTACACTTCAACACATTCAGTGAAATTATGAGCTGTCTGTGTTTGCTACAAGAGAAGATATCATAAAACAGGCGCTTTTGTTGTTTCCATTGCTTTCAATGCATTTTGGCCTAAAACGAGCATTTGCTGTTTTCTCTTAAATGCAACATGGGAGAAAAAATATTTCACATCACATTTGTGGGTCTTGTTCTTCAACACATTTGGTTAAATTTTGAGCTGTCTGTGTTTGCTACAAGAGGAGATATCACAAAGTATGCGCTTTTGTTGTTTCCATTGCTTTCAATGCATTTTGGCCTAAAACGAGCATTTGCTGTTTTCTCTTAAATGCAACATGGGAGAAAAACCAATTCACATCACATTTGTGGGTCTTGTTCTTCAACACATTCGGTAAAATTTTTAGCTGTCTGTGTTTGCTACAAGAGGAGATATCACAAAGTATGCACTTTTGTTGTTTCCATTGCTTTCAATGCATTTTGGCCTAAAACGAGCATTTGCTGTTTTCTCTTAAACGCAACATGTGAGAAAAACCATTTCACATCACATTTGTGGGTCTTGTTCTTCAACACATTCGGTGAAATTTTGAGCTGTCTGTGTTTGCTACAAGAGGAGATATCACAAAGTATGCGCTTTTGCTGTTTCCATTGCTTTCAATGCATTTTGGCCTAAAACGAGCATTTGCTGTTTTCTCTTAAATGCAACATGGGAGAAAAACCATTTCACATCACATTTGTGGGTCTTACACTTCAACACATTCGGTGAAATTATGAGCTGTCTGTGTTAGCTACAAGAGAAGATATCATAAAGTAGGCGCTTTTGTTGTTTCCATTGTCTTCAATGCATTTTGGCCTAAAACGAGCATTT
Organism: Taudactylus pleione; assembly: GCA_031769625.1. Taxonomy (NCBI): domain Eukaryota; kingdom Metazoa; phylum Chordata; class Amphibia; order Anura; family Myobatrachidae; genus Taudactylus; species Taudactylus pleione. The sequence goes on along the minus strand of JAUIMM010001036.1, from coordinate 381,499 downwards.
GCTGTTTTCTCTTAAATGCAACATGGGAGAAAAACCATTTCACATCACATTTGTGGGTCTTGTTCTTCAACAAATTCGGTGAAATTTTGAGCTGTCTGTGTTTGCTACAAGAGGAGATATCACAAAGTATGCGCTTTTGTTGTTTCCATTGCTTTCAATGCATTTTGGCCTAAAACGAGCATTTGCTGTTTTCTCTTAAATGCAACATGGGAGAAAAACCATTTTACATCACATTTGTGGGTCTTGCACTTCAACACATTCGTGAAATTTTGAGCTGTCTGTGTTTGCTACAAGAGGAGATATCACAAAGAATGCGCTTTTGTTGTTTCCATTGCTTTCAATGCATTTTGGCCTAAAACGAGCATTTGCTGTTTTCTCTTAAATGCAACATGGGAGAAAAACCATTTCACATCACATTTGTGGGTCTTACACTTCAACACATTCAGTGAAATTATGAGCTGTCTGTGTTTGCTACAAGAGAAGATATCATAAAACAGGCGCTTTTGTTGTTTCCATTGCTTTCAATGCATTTTGGCCTAAAACGAGCATTTGCTGTTTTCTCTTAAATGCAACATGGGAGAAAAAATATTTCACATCACATTTGTGGGTCTTGTTCTTCAACACATTTGGTTAAATTTTGAGCTGTCTGTGTTTGCTACAAGAGGAGATATCACAAAGTATGCGCTTTTGTTGTTTCCATTGCTTTCAATGCATTTTGGCCTAAAACGAGCATTTGCTGTTTTCTCTTAAATGCAACATGGGAGAAAAACCAATTCACATCACATTTGTGGGTCTTGTTCTTCAACACATTCGGTAAAATTTTTAGCTGTCTGTGTTTGCTACAAGAGGAGATATCACAAAGTATGCACTTTTGTTGTTTCCATTGCTTTCAATGCATTTTGGCCTAAAACGAGCATTTGCTGTTTTCTCTTAAACGCAACATGTGAGAAAAACCATTTCACATCACATTTGTGGGTCTTGTTCTTCAACACATTCGGTGAAATTTTGAGCTGTCTGTGTTTGCTACAAGAGGAGATATCACAAAGTATGCGCTTTTGCTGTTTCCATTGCTTTCAATGCATTTTGGCCTAAAACGAGCATTTGCTGTTTTCTCTTAAATGCAACATGGGAGAAAAACCATTTCACATCACATTTGTGGGTCTTACACTTCAACACATTCGGTGAAATTATGAGCTGTCTGTGTTAGCTACAAGAGAAGATATCATAAAGTAGGCGCTTTTGTTGTTTCCATTGTCTTCAATGCATTTTGGCCTAAAACGAGCATTTGCTGTTTTCTCTTAAATGCAACATGGGAGAAAAACCATTTCACATCACATTTGTGGGTCTTGGTCTTCAACACATTTGGTGAAATTTTGAGCTGTCTTTGTTTGCTACAAGAGGAGATATCACAAAGTATGCGCTTTTGCTGTTTCCATTGCTTTCAATGCATTTTGGCCTAAAACGGGCATTTGCTGTTTTCTCTTAAACGCAATATGAGAGAAAAACCATTTCTCATCACATTTGTGGGTCTTGGTCTTCAACACATTCGGTGAAATTTTGAGCTGTCTGTGTTTGCTTCAACAGGAGATATCACAAAGTATGCGCTTTTGTTGTTTCCATTGCTTTCAATGCATTTTGGCCTAAAATGAGCATTTGCTGTTTTCTCTTAAATGCAACATGGGAGAAAAACCATTTCACATCACATTTGTGGGTCTTGTTCTTCAACACATTCGGTTAAATTTTTAGCTGTCTGAGTTTGCTACAAGAGGAGATATCACAAAGTATGCACTTTTGTTGTTTCCATTGCTTTCAATGCATTTTGGCCTAAAACGAGCATTTGCTGTTTTCTCTTAAATGCAACATGGGAGAAAAACCATTTCACATCACATTTGTGGGTCTTGTTCTTCAACACATTCGGTGAAATTTTGAGCTGTCCTTGTTTGCTACAAGAGGAGATATCACAAAGTATGCGCTTTTGTTGTTTCCATTGCTTTCAATGCATTTTTGCCTAAAACAAGCATTTGCTGTTTTTTCTTAAACGCAACATGGGAGAAAAGCCATTTCACATCACATTTGTGGGTCTTGTTCTTGAACACATTCGGTGAAATTTTGATCTGTCTGTGTTTGCTACAAAAGGAGATATCCCAAAGTATGCGCTTTTGTTGTTTCCATTGCTTTCAATGCATTTTGGCCTAAAACGAGCATTTGCTGTTTTCTCTTAAATGCAACATGGGAGAAAAAATATTTCACATCACATTTGTGGGTCTTGTTCTTCAACACATTTGGTGAAATTTTGAGCTGTCTGTGTTTGTTACAAGAGGAGATATCACAAAGTATGCGCTTTTGCTGTTTCCATTGCTTTCAATGCATTTTGGCCTAAAACGGGCATTTGCTGTTTTCTCTTAAACGCAATATGAGAGAAAAACCATTTCTCATCACATTTGTGGGTCTTGGTCTTCAACACATTCGGTGAAATTTTGAGCTGTCTGTGTTTGCTTCAACAGGAGATATCACAAAGTATGCACTTTTGTTGTTTCCATTGCTTTCAATGCATTTTGTCCTAAAACGAGCATTTGCTGTTTTCTCTTAAATGCAACTTGGGAGAAAAACCATTTCACATCACATTTGTGGGTCTTGTTCTTCAACACATTCGGTGAAATTTTGAGCTGTCTGTGTTTGTTACAAGAGGAGATATCACAAAGTATGCGCTTTTGCTGTTTCCATTGCTTTCAATGCATTTTGGCCTAAAACGGGCATTTGCTGTTTTCTCTTAAACGCAATATGAGAGAAAAACCATTTCTCATCACATTTGTGGGTCTTGGTCTTCAACACATTCGGTGAAATTTTGAGCTGTCTGTGTTTGCTTCAACAGGAGATATCACAAAGTATGCGCTTTTGTTGTTTCCATTGCTTTCAATGCATTTTGGCCTAAAACGAGCATTTGCTGTTTTCTCTTAAATGCAACATGGGAGAAAAACCATTTCACATCACATTTGTGGGTCTTGTTCTTCAACACATTCGGTTAAATTTTTAGCTGTCTGAGTTTGCTACAAGAGGAGATATCACAAAGTATGCACTTTTGTTGTTTCCATTGCTTTCAATGCATTTTGGCCTAAAACGAGCATTTGCTGTTTTCTCTTAAATGCAACATGGGAGAAAAACCATTTCACATCACATTTGTGGGTCTTGTTCTTCAACACATTCGGTGAAATTTTGAGCTGTCCTTGTTTGCTACAAGAGGAGATATCACAAAGTATGCGCTTTTGTTGTTTCCATTGCTTTCAATGCATTTTTGCCTAAAACAAGCATTTGCTGTTTTTTCTTAAACGCAACATGGGAGAAAAGCCATTTCACATCACATTTGTGGGTCTTGTTCTTGAACACATTCGGTGAAATTTTGATCTGTCTGTGTTTGCTACAAGAGGAGATATCCCAAAGTATGCGCTTTTGTTGTTTCCATTGCTTTCAATGCATTTTGGCCTAAAACGAGCATTTGCTGTTTTCTCTTAAATGCAACATGGGAGAAAAACCATTTTACATCACATTTGTGGGTCTTGCACTTCAACACATTCGTGAAATTTTGAGCTGTCTGTGTTTGCTACAAGAGGAGATATCACAAAGAATGCGCTTTTGTTGTTTCCATTGCTTTCAATGCATTTTGGCCTAAAACGAGCATTTGCTGTTTTCTCTTAAATGCAACATGGGAGAAAAACCATTTCACATCACATTTGTGGGTCTTACACTTCAACACATTCGGTGAAATTATGAGCTGTCTGTGTTTGCTACAAGAGAAGATATCATAAAGTAGGCGCTTTTGTTGTTTCCATTGCTTTCAATGCATTTTGGCCTAAAACGAGCATTTGCTGTTTTCTGTTAAATGCAACATGGGAGAAAAAATATTTCACATCACATTTGTGGGTCTTGTTCTTCAACACATTTGGTTAAATTTTGAGCTGTCTGTGTTTGCTACAAGAGGAGATATCACAAAGTATGCGCTTTTGTTGTTTCCATTGCTTTCAATGCATTTTGGCCTAAAACGAGCATTTGCTGTTTTCTCTTAAATGCAACATGGGAGAAAAACCATTTCACATCACATTTGTGGGTCTTGTTCTTCAACACATTCGGTTAAATTTATAGCTGTCTGTGTTTGCTACAAGAGGAGATATCACAAAGTATGCACTTTTGTTGTTTCCATTGCTTTCAATGCATTTTGGCCTAAAACGAGCATTTGCTGTTTTCTCTTAAACGCAACATGTGAGAAAAACCATTTCACATCACATTTGTGGGTCTTGTTCTTCAACACATTCGGTGAAATTTTGAGCTGTCTGTGTTTGCTACAAGAGGAGATATCACAAAGTATGCGCTTTTGCTGTTTCCATTGCTTTCAATGCATTTTGGCCTAAAACGAGCATTTGCTGTTTTCTCTTAAATGCAACATGGGAGAAAAACCATTTCACATCACATTTGTGGGTCTTACACTTCAACACATTCTCTGAAATTATGAGCTGTCTGTGTTAGCTACAAGAGAAGATATCATAAAGTAGGCGCTTTTGTTGTTTCCATTGTCTTCAATGCATTTTGGCCTAAAACGAGCATTTGCTGTTTTCTCTTAAATGCAACTTGGGAGAAAAACCATTTCACATCACATTTGTGGGTCTTGTTCTTCAACACATTCGGTGAAATTTTGAGCTGTCTGTGTTTGCTACAAGAGGAGATATCACAAAGTATGCGCTTTTGCTGTTTCCATTGCTTTCAATGCATTTTGGCCTAAAACGGGCATTTGCTGTTTTCTCTTAAATGCAACATGGGAGAAAAACCATTTTACATCACATTTGTGGGTCTTGCACTTCAACACATTCGTGAAATTTTGAGCTGTCTGTGTTTGCTACAAGAGGAGATATCACAAAGAATGCGCTTTTGTTGTTTCCATTGCTTTCAATGCATTTTGGCCTAAAACGAGCATTTGCTGTTTTCTCTTAAATGCAACATGGGAGAAAAACCATTTCACATCACATTTGTGGGTCTTACACTTCAACACATTCGGTGAAATTATGTGCTGTCTGTGTTTGCTACAAGAGAAGATATCATAAAGTAGGCGCTTTTGTTGTTTCCATTGCTTTCAATGCATTTTGGCCTAAAACGAGCATTTGCTGTTTTCTCTTAAATGCAACATGGGAGAAAAAATATTTCACATCACATTTGTGGGTCTTGTTCTTCAACACATTTGGTTAAATTTTGAGCTGTCTGTGTTTGCTACAAGAGGAGATATCACAAAGTATGCGCTTTTGTTGTTTCCATTGCTTTCAATGCATTTTGGCCTAAAATGAGCATTTGCTGTTTTCTCTTAAATGCAACATGGGAGAAAAACCATTTCACATCACATTTGTGGGTCTTGTTCTTCAACACATTCGGTTAAATTTTTAGCTGTCTGTGTTTGCTACAAGAGGAGATATCACAAAATATGCACTTTTGTTGTTTCCATTGCTTTCAATGCATTTTGGCCTAAAACGAGCATTTGCTGTTTTCTCTTAAACGCAACATGTGAGAAAAACCATTTCACATCACATTTGTGGGTCTTGTTCTTCAACACATTCGGTGAAATTTTGAGCTGTCTGTGTTTGCTACAAGAGGAGATATCACAAAGTATGCGCTTTTGCTGTTTCCATTGCTTTCAATGCATTTTGGCCTAAAACGAGCATTTGCTGTTTTCTCTTAAATGCAACATGGGAGAAAAACCATTTCACATCACATTTGTGGGTCTTACACTTCAACACATTCTCTGAAATTATGAGCTGTCTGTGTTAGCTACAAGAGAAGATATCATAAAGTAGGCGCTTTTGTTGTTTCCATTGTCTTCAATGCATTTTGGCCTAAAACAAGCATTTGCTGTTTTCTCTTAAATGCAACATGGGAGAAAAACCATTTCACATCACATTTGTGGGTCTTGGTCTTCAACACATTCGGTGAAATTTTGAGCTGTCTTTGTTTGCTACAAGAGGAGATATCACAAAGTATGCGCTTTTGTTGTTTCCATTGCTTTCAATGCATTTTGGCCTAAAACGAGCATTTGCTGTTTTCTCTTAAATGCAACTTGGGAGAAAAACCATTTCACATCACATTTGTGGGTCTTGTTCTTCAACACATTCGGTGAAATTTTGAGCTGTCTGTGTTTGCTACAAGAGGAGATATCACAAAGTATGCGCTTTTGCTGTTTCCATTGCTTTCAATGCATTTTGGCCTAAAACGGGCATTTGCTTTTTTCTCTTAAATGCAACATGGGAGAAAAACCATTTTACATCACATTTGTGGGTCTTGCACTTCAACACATTCGTGAAATTTTGAGCTGTCTGTGTTTGCTACAAGAGGAGATATCACAAAGAATGCACTTTTGTTGTTTCCATTGCTTTCAATGCATTTTGTCCTAAAACGAGCATTTGCTGTTTTCTCTTAAATGCAACATGGGAGAAAAACCATTTCACATCACATTTGTGGGTCTTACACTTCAACACATTCGGTGAAATTATGAGCTGTCTGTGTTTGCTACAAGAGAAGATATCATAAAGTAGGCGCTTTTGTTGTTTCCATTGCTTTCAATGCATTTTGGCCTAAAACGAGCATTTGCTGTTTTCTCTTAAATGCAACATGGGAGAAAAAATATTTCACATCACATTTGTGGGTCTTGTTCTTCAACACATTTGGTTAAATTTTGAGCTGTCTGTGTTTCCTACAAGAGGAGATATTACAAAGTATGCGCTTTTGTTGTTTCCATTGCTTTCAATGCATTTTGGCCTAAAACGAGCATTTGCTGTTTTCTCTTAAATGCAACATGGGAGAAAAACCATTTCACATCACATTTGTGGGTCTTGTTCTTCAACACATTCGGTTAAATTTTTAGCTGTCTGTGTTTGCTACAAGAGGAGATATCACAAAGTATGCACTTTTGTTGTTTCCATTGCTTTCAATGCATTTTGGCCTAAAACGAGCATTTGCTGTTTTCTCTTAAACGCAACATGTGAGAAAAACCATTTCACATCACATTTGTGGGTCTTGTTCTTCAACACATTCGGTGAAATTTTGAGCTGTCTGTGTTTGCTACAAGAGGAGATATCACAAAGTATGCGCTTTTGCTGTTTCCATTGCTTTCAATGCATTTTGGCCTAAAACGAGCATTTGCTGTTTTCTCTTAAATGCAACATGGGAGAAAAACCATTTCACATCACATTTGTGGGTCTTACACTTCAACACATTCGGTGAAATTATGAGCTGTCTGTGTTAGCTACAAGAGAAGATATCATAAAGTAGGCGCTTTTGTTGTTTCCATTGTCTTCAATGCATTTTGGCCTAAAACGAGCATTTGCTGTTTTCTCTTAAATGCAACATGGGAGAAAAACCATTTCACATCACATTTGTGGGTCTTGGTCTTCAACACATTCGGTGAAATTTTGAGCTGTCTTTGTTTGCTACAAGAGGAGATATCACAAAGTATGCGCTTTTGTTGTTTCCATTGCTTTCAATGCATTTTGGCCTAAAACGAGCATTTGCTGTTTTCTCTTAAATGCAACTTGGGAGAAAAACCATTTCACATCACATTTGTGGGTCTTGTTCTTCAACACATTCGGTGAAATTTTGAGCTGTCTGCGTTTGCTACAAGAGGAGATATCACAAAGTATGCGCTTTTGCTGTTTCCATTGCTTTCAATGCATTTTGGCCTAAAACGGGCATTTGCTGTTTTCTCTTAAACGCAATATGAGAGAAAAACCATTTCTCATCACATTTGTGGGTCTTGGTCTTCAACACATTCGGTGAAATTTTGAGCTGTCTGTGTTTGCTTCAACAGGAGATATCACAAAGTATGCGCTTTTGTTGTTTCCATTGCTTTCAATGCATTTTGGCCTAAAACGAGCATTTGCTGTTTTCTCTTAAATGCAACATGGGAGAAAAACCATTTCACATCACATTTGTGGGTCTTGTTCTTCAACACATTCGGTTAAATTTTTAGCTGTCTGAGTTTGCTACAAGAGGAGATATCACAAAGTATGCACTTTTGTTGTTTCCATTGCTTTCAATGCATTTTGGCCTAAAACAAGCATTTGCTGTTTTCTCTTAAATGCAACATGGGAGAAAAACCATTTCACATCACATTTGTGGGTCTTGTTCTTCAACACATTTGGTGAAATTTTCAGCTGTCTGTGTTTGCTACAAGAGGAGATATCACAAAGTATGCGCTTTTGTTGTTTTTCATTGCTTTCAATGCATTTTTGCCTAAAACAAGCATTTGCTGTTTTTTCTTAAACGCAACATGGGAGAAAAGCCATTTCACATCACATTTGTGGGTCTTGTTCTTGAACACATTCGGTGAAATTTTGATCTGTCTGTGTTTGCTACAAGAGGAGATATCCCAAAGTATGCGCTTTTGTTGTTTCCATTGCTTTCAATGCATTTTGGCCTAAAACGAGCATTTGCTGTTTTCTCTTAAATGCAACATGGGAGAAAATCCATTTCACATCACATTTGTGGGTCTTGTTCTTCAACACATTTGGTTAAATTTTTAGCTGTCTGTGTTTGCTACAAGAGGAGATATCACAAAGTATGCACTTTTGTTGTTTCCATTGCTTTCAATGCATTTTGGCCTAAAACGAGCATTTGCTGTTTTCTCTTAAATGCAACATGGGAGAAAAACCATTTCACATCACATTTGTGGGTCTTGTTCTTCAACACATTTGGTTAAATTTTGAGCTGTCTGTGTTTGCTACAAGAGGAGATATCACAAAGTATGCGCTTTTGTTGTTTCCATTGCTTTCAATGCATTTTGGCCTAAAACAAGCATTTGCTGTTTTCTCTTAAATGCAACATGGGAGAAAAACCATTTCACATCACATTTGTGGGTCTTGTACTTCAACACATTCGGTGAAATTTTGAGCTGTCTGTGTTTGCTACAAGAGGAGATATCACAAAGAATGCGCTTTTGTTGTTTCCATTGCTTTCAATGCATTTTGGCCTAAAACGAGCATTTGCTGTTTTCTCTTAAATGCAACATGGGAGAAAAACCATTAAACATCACATTTGTGGGTCTTGTTCTTCAACACATTTGGTTTAATTTTTAGCTGTCTGTGTTTGCTACAAGAGGAGAAATCACAAAGTATGCGCTTTTGTTGTTTCCATTGCTTTCAATGCATTTTGACCTAAAACGAGCATTTGCTGTTTTCTCTTAAACGCAACATGGGAGAAAAAACATTTCACATCACAATTGTGGGTCTTGTTCTTCAACACATTTGGTGAAATTTTGAGCTGTCTGTGTTTGCTACAAGAGGAGATATCACAAAGTATGCGCTTTTGCTGTTTCCATTGCTTTCAATGCATTTTGGCCTAAAACGAGCATTTGCTGTTTTCTCTTAAATGCAACATGGGAGAAAAACCATTTCACATCACATTTGTGGGTCTTACACTTCAACACATTCGGTGAAATTATGAGCTGTCTGTGTTAGCTACAAGAGAAGATATCATAAAGTAGGCGCTTTTGTTGTTTCCATTGTCTTCAATGCATTTTGGCCTAAAACGAGCATTTGCTGTTTTCTCTTAAATGCAACATGGGAGAAAAACCATTTCACATCACATTTGTGGGTCTTGGTCTTCAACACATTCGGTGAAATTTTGAGCTGTCTTTGTTTGCTACAAGAGGAGATATCACAAAGTATGCGCTTTTGTTGTTTCCATTGCTTTCAATGCATTTTGGCCTAAAACGAGCATTTGCTGTTTTCTCTTAAATGCAACTTGGGAGAAAAACCATTTCACATCACATTTGTGGGTCTTGTTCTTCAACACATTCGGTGAAATTTTGAGCTGTCTGTGTTTGCTACAAGAGGAGATATCACAAAGTATGCGCTTTTGCTGTTTCCATTGCTTTCAATGCATTTTGGCCTAAAACGGGCATTTGCTGTTTTCTCTTAAACGCAATATGAGAGAAAAACCATTTCTCATCACATTTGTGGGTCTTGGTCTTCAACACATTCGGTGAAATTTTGAGCTGTCTGAGTTTGCTTCAACAGGAGATATCACAAAGTATGCGCTTTTGTTGTTTCCATTGCTTTCAATGCATTTTGGCCTAAAACGAGCATTTGCTGTTTTCTCTTAAATGCAACATGGGAGAAAAACCATTTCACATCACATTTGTGGGTCTTGTTCTTCAACACATTCGGTTAAATTTTTAGCTGTCTGAGTTTGCTACAAGAGGAGATATCACAAAGTATGCACTTTTGTTGTTTCCATTGCTTTCAATGCATTTTGGCCTAAAACGAGCATTTGCTGTTTTCTCTTAAATGCAACATGGGAGAAAAACCATTTCACATCACATTTGTGGTTCTTGTTCTTCAACACATTTGGTGAAATTTTCAGCTGTCTGTGTTTGCTACAAGAGGAGATATCACAAAGTATGCGCTTTGTTGTTTTTCATTGCTTTCAATGCATTTTTGCCTAAAACAAGCATTTGCTGTTTTTTCTTAAATGCAACATGGGAGAAAAGCCATTTCACATCACATTTGTGGGTCTTGTTCTTGAACACATTCGGTGAAATTTTGATCTGTCTGTGTTTGCTACAAGAGGAGATATCCCAAAGTATGCGCTTTTGTTGTTTCCATTGCTTTCAATGCATTTTGGCCTAAAACGAGCATTTGCTGTTTTCTCTTAAATGCAACATGGGAGAAAATCCATTTCACATCACATTTGTGGGTCTTGTTCTTCAACACATTTGGTTAAATTTTGAGCTGTCTGTGTTTGCTACAAGAGGAGATATCACAAAGTATGCGCTTTTGTTGTTTCCATTACTTTCAATGCATTTTGGCCTAAAATGAGCATTTGCTGTTTTCTCTTAAATGCAACATGGGAGAAAAACCATTTCACATCACATTTGTGGGTCTTGTTCTTCAACACATTCGGTTAAATTTTTAGCTGTCTGTGTTTGCTACAAGAGGAGATATCACAAAGTATGCACTTTTGTTGTTTCCATTGCTTTCAATGCATTTTGGCCTAAAACGAGCATTTGCTGTTTTCTCTTAAACGCAACATGTGAGAAAAACCATTTCACATCACATTTGTGGGTCTTGTTCTTCAACACATTCGGTGAAATTTTGAGCTGTCTGTGTTTGCTACAAGAGAAGATATCACAAAGTATGCGCTTTTGCTGTTTCCATTGCTTTCAATGCATTTTGGCCTAAAACGAGCATTTGCTGTTTTCTCTTAAATGCAACATGGGAGAAAAACCATTTCACATCACATTTGTGGGTCTTACACTTCAACACATTCTCTGAAATTATGAGCTGTCTGTGTTAGCTACAAGAGAAGATATCATAAAGTAGGCGCTTTTGTTGTTTCCATTGTCTTCAATGCATTTTGGCCTAAAACGAGCATTTGCAGTTTTCTCTTAAATGCAACTTGGGAGAAAAACCATTTCACATCACATTTGTGGGTCTTGTTCTTCAACACATTCGGTGAAATTTTGAGCTGTCTGTGTTTGCTACAAGAGGAGATATCACAAAGTATGCGCTTTTGCTGTTTCCATTGCTTTCAATGCATTTTGGCCTAAAACGGGCATTTGCTGTTTTCTCTTAAATGCAACATGGGAGAAAAACCATTTTACATCACATTTGTGGGTCTTGCACTTCAACACATTCGTGAAATTTTGAGCTGTCTGTGTTTGCTACAAGAGGAGATATCACAAAGAATGCGCTTTTGTTGTTTCCATTGCTTTCAATGCATTTTGGCCTAAAACGAGCATTTGCTGTTTTCTCTTAAATGCAACATGGGAGAAAAACCATTTCACATCACATTTGTGGGTCTTACACTTCAACACATTCGGTGAAATTATGAGCTGTCTGTGTTTGCTACAAGAGAAGATATCATAAAGTAGGCGCTTTTGTTGTTTCCATTGCTTTCAATGCATTTTGGCCTAAAACGAGCATTTGCTGTTTTCTCTTAAATGCAACATGGGAGAAAAAATATTTCACATCACATTTGTGGGTCTTGTTCTTCAACACATTTGGTTAAATTTTGAGCTGTCTGTGTTTGCTACAAGAGGAGATATCACAAAGTATGCGCTTTTGTTGTTTCCATTGCTTTCAATGCATTTTGGCCTAAAACGAGCATTTGCTGTTTTCTCTTAAATGCAACATGGGAGAAAAACCATTTCACATCACATTTGTGGGTCTTGTTCTTCAACACATTCGGTTAAATTTTTAGCTGTCTGTGTTTGCTACAAGAGGAGATATCACAAAGTATGCACTTTTGTTGTTTCCATTGCTTTCAATGCATTTTGGCCTAAAACGAGCATTTGCTGTTTTCTCTTAAACGCAACATGTGAGAAAAACCATTTCACATCACATTTGTGGGTCTTGTTCTTCAACACATTCGGTGAAATTTTGAGCTGTCTGTGTTTGCTACAAGAGGAGATATCACAAAGTATGCGCTTTTGCTGTTTCCATTGCTTTCAATGCATTTTGGCCTAAAACGAGCATTTGCTGTTTTCTCTTAAATGCAACATGGGAGAAAAACCATTTCACATCACATTTGTGGGTCTTACACTTCAACACATTCTCTGAAATTATGAGCTGTCTGTGTTAGCTACAAGAGAAGATATCATAAAGTAGGCGCTTTTGTTGTTTCCATTGTCTTCAATGCATTTTGGCCTAAAATGAGCATTTGCTGTTTTCTCTTAAATGCAACATGGGAGAAAAACCATTTCACATCACATTTGTGGGTCTTGGTCTTCAACACATTCGGTGAAATTTTGAGCTGTCTTTGTTTGCTACAAGAGGAGATATCACAAAGTATGCGCTTTTGTTGTTTCCTTGGCTTTCAATGCATTTTGGCCTAAAACGAGCATTTGCTGTTTTCTCTTAAACGCAACATGTGAGAAAAACCATTTCACATCACATTTGTGGGTCTTGTTCTTCAACACATTCGGTGAAATTTTGAGCTGTCTGTGTTTGCTACAAGAGGAGATATCACAAAGTATGCGCTTTTGCTGTTTCCATTGCTTTCAATGCATTTTGGCCTAAAACGAGCATTTGCTGTTTTCTCTTAAATGCAACATGGGAGAAAAACCATTTCACATCACATTTGTGGGTCTTACACTTCAACACATTCTCTGAAATTATGAGCTGTCTGTGTTAGCTACAAGAGAAGATATCATAAAGTAGGCGCTTTTGTTGTTTCCATTGTCTTCAATGCATTTTGGCCTAAAACGAGCATTTGCAGTTTTCTCTTAAATGCAACTTGGGAGAAAAACCATTTCACATCACATTTGTGGGTCTTGTTCTTCAACACATTCGGTGAAATTTTGAGCTGTCTGTGTTTGCTACAAGAGGAGATATCACAAAGTATGCGCTTTTGCTGTTTCCATTGCTTTCAATGCATTTTGGCCTAAAACGGGCATTTGCTGTTTTCTCTTAAATGCAACATGGGAGAAAAACCATTTTACATCACATTTGTGGGTCTTGCACTTCAACACATTCGTGAAATTTTGAGCTGTCTGTGTTTGCTACAAGAGGAGATATCACAAAGAATGCGCTTTTGTTGTTTCCATTGCTTTCAATGCATTTTGGCCTAAAACGAGCATTTGCTGTTTTCTCTTAAATGCAACATGGGAGAAAAACCATTTCACATCACATTTGTGGGTCTTACACTTCAACACATTCGGTGAAATTATGAGCTGTCTGTGTTTGCTACAAGAGAAGATATCATAAAGTAGGCGCTTTTGTTGTTTCCATTGCTTTCAATGCATTTTGGCCTAAAACGAGCATTTGCTGTTTTCTCTTAAATGCAACATGGGAGAAAAAATATTTCACATCACATTTGTGGGTCTTGTTCTTCAACACATTTGGTTAAATTTTGAGCTGTCTGTGTTTGCTACAAGAGGAGATATCACAAAGTATGCGCTTTTGTTGTTTCCATTGCTTTCAATGCATTTTGGCCTAAAACGAGCATTTGCTGTTTTCTCTTAAATGCAACATGGGAGAAAAACCATTTCACATCACATTTGTGGGTCTTGTTCTTCAACACATTCGGTTAAATTTTTAGCTGTCTGTGTTTGCTACAAGAGGAGATATCACAAAGTATGCACTTTTGTTGTTTCCATTGCTTTCAATGCATTTTGGCCTAAAACGAGCATTTGCTGTTTTCTCTTAAACGCAACATGTGAGAAAAACCATTTCACATCACATTTGTGGGTCTTGTTCTTCAACACATTCGGTGAAATTTTGAGCTGTCTGTGTTTGCTACAAGAGGAGATATCACAAAGTATGCGCTTTTGCTGTTTCCATTGCTTTCAATGCATTTTGGCCTAAAACGAGCATTTGCTGTTTTCTCTTAAATGCAACATGGGAGAAAAACCATTTCACATCACATTTGTGGGTCTTACACTTCAACACATTCGGTGAAATTATGAGCTGTCTGTGTTAGCTACAAGAGAAGATATCATAAAGTAGGCGCTTTTGTTGTTTCCATTGTCTTCAATGCATTTTGGCCTAAAACGAGCATTTGCTGTTTTCTCTTAAATGCAACATGGGAGAAAAACCATTTCACATCACATTTGTGGGTCTTGGTCTTCAACACATTCGGTGAAATTTTGAGCTGTCTTTGTTTGCTACAAGAGGAGATATCACAAAGTATGCGCTTTTGTTGTTTCCATTGCTTTCAATGCATTTTGGCCTAAAACGAGCATTTGCTGTTTTCTCTTAAATGCAACTTGGGAGAAAAACCATTTCACATCACATTTGTGGGTCTTGTTCTTCAACACATTCGGTGAAATTTTGAGCTGTCTGCGTTTGCTACAAGAGGAGATATCACAAAGTATGCGCTTTTGCTGTTTCCATTGCTTTCAATGCATTTTGGCCTAAAACGGGCATTTGCTGTTTTCTCTTAAACGCAATATGAGAGAAAAACCATTTCTCATCACATTTGTGGGTCTTGGTCTTCAACACATTCGGTGAAATTTTGAGCTGTCTGTGTTTGCTTCAACAGGAGATATCACAAAGTATGCGCTTTTGTTGTTTATATTGCTTTCAATGCATTTTGGCCTAAAACGAGCATTTGCTGTTTTCTCTTAAATGCAACATGGGAGAAAAACCATTTCACATCACATTTGTGGGTCTTGTTCTTCAACACATTCGGTTAAATTTTTAGCTGTCTGAGTTTGCTACAAGCGGAGATATCACAAAGTATGCACTTTTGTTGTTTCCATTGCTTTCAATGCATTTTGGCCTAAAACGAGCATTTGCTGTTTTCTCTTAAATGCAACATGGGAGAAAAACCATTTCACATCACATTTGTGGGTCTTGTTCTTCAACACATTTGGTGAAATTTTCAGCTGTCTGTGTTTGCTACAAGAGGAGATATCACAAAGTATGCGCTTTTGTTGTTTTTCATTGCTTTCAATGCATTTTTGCCTAAAACAAGCATTTGCTGTTTTTTTTTAAACGCAACATGGGAGAAAAGCCATTTCACATCACATTTGTGGGTCTTGTTCTTGAACACATTCGGTGAAATTTTGATCTGTCTGTGTTTGCTACAAGAGGAGATATCCCAAAGTATGCGCTTTTGTTGTTTCCATTGCTTTCAATGCATTTTGGCCTAAAACGAGCATTTGCTGTTTTCTCTTAAATGCAACATGGGAGAAAATCCATTTCACATCACATTTGTGGGTCTTGTTCTTCAACACATTTGGTTAAATTTTTAGCTGTCTGTGTTTGCTACAAGAGGAGATATCACAAAGTATGCACTTTTGTTGTTTCCATTGCTTTCAATGCATTTTGGCCTAAAACGAGCATTTGCTGTTTTCTCTTAAATGCAACATGGGAGAAAAACCATTTCACATCACATTTGTGGGTCTTGTTCTTCAACACATTTGGTTAAATTTTGAGCTGTCTGTGTTTGCTACAAGAGGAGATATCACAAAGTATGCGCTTTTGTTGTTTCCATTGCTTTCAATGCATTTTGGCCTAAAACAAGCATTTGCTGTTTTCTCTTAAATGCAACATGGGAGAAAAACCATTTCACATCACATTTGTGGGTCTTGTACTTCAACACATTCGGTGAAATTTTGAGCTGTCTGTGTTTGCTACAAGAGGAGATATCACAAAGAATGCGCTTTTGTTGTTTCCATTGCTTTCAATGCATTTTGGCCTAAAACGAGCATTTGCTGTTTTCTCTTAAATGCAACATGGGAGAAAAACCATTAAACATCACATTTGTGGGTCTTGTTCTTCAACACATTTGGTTTAATTTTTAGCTGTCTGTGTTTGCTACAAGAGGAGAAATCACAAAGTATGCGCTTTTGTTGTTTCCATTGCTTTCAATGCATTTTGACCTAAAACGAGCATTTGCTGTTTTCTCTTAAACGCAACATGGGAGAAAAAACATTTCACATCACAATTGTGGGTCTTGTTCTTCAACACATTCGGTGAAATTTTGAGCTGTCTGTGTTTGCTACAAGAGGAGATATCACAAAGTATGCGCTTTTGCTGTTTCCATTGCTTTCAATGCATTTTGGCCTAAAACGAGCATTTGCTGTTTTCTCTTAAATGCAACATGGGAGAAAAACCATTTCACATCACATTTGTGGGTCTTACACTTCAACACATTCGGTGAAATTATGAGCTGTCTGTGTTAGCTACAAGAGAAGATATCATAAAGTAGGCGCTTTTGTTGTTTCCATTGTCTTCAATGCATTTTGGCCTAAAACGAGCATTTGCTGTTTTCTCTTAAATGCAACATGGGAGAAAAACCATTTCACATCACATTTGTGGGTCTTGGTCTTCAACACATTCGGTGAAATTTTGAGCTGTCTTTGTTTGCTACAAGAGGAGATATCACAAAGTATGCGCTTTTGTTGTTTCCATTGCTTTCAATGCATTTTGGCCTAAAACGAGCATTTGCTGTTTTCTCTTAAATGCAACTTGGGAGAAAAACCATTTCACATCACATTTGTGGGTCTTGTTCTTCAACACATTCGGTGAAATTTTGAGCTGTCTGTGTTTGCTACAAGAGGAGATATCACAAAGTATGCGCTTTTGCTGTTTCCATTGCTTTCAATGCATTTTGGCCTAAAACGGGCATTTGCTGTTTTCTCTTAAACGCAATATGAGAGAAAAACCATTTCTCATCACATTTGTGGGTCTTGGTCTTCAACACATTCGGTGAAATTTTGAGCTGTCTGTGTTTGCTTCAACAGGAGATATCACAAAGTATGCGCTTTTGTTGTTTCCATTGCTTTCAATGCATTTTGGCCTAAAACGAGCATTTGCTGTTTTCTCTTAAATGCAACATGGGAGAAAAACCATTTCACATCACATTTGTGGGTCTTGTTCTTCAACACATTCGGTTAAATTTTTAGCTGTCTGAGTTTGCTACAAGAGGAGATATCACAAAGTATGCACTTTTGTTGTTTCCATTGCTTTCAATGCATTTTGGCCTAAAACGAGCATTTGCTGTTTTCTCTTAAATGCAACATGGGAGAAAAACCATTTCACATCACATTTGTGGGTCTTGTTCTTCAACACATTTGGTGAAATTTTCAGCTGTCTGTGTTTGCTACAAGAGGAGATATCACAAAGTATGCGCTTTGTTGTTTTTCATTGCTTTCAATGCATTTTTGCCTAAAACAAGCATTTGCTGTTTTTTCTTAAACGCAACATGGGAGAAAAGCCATTTCACATCACATTTGTGGGTCTTGTTCTTGAACACATTCGGTGAAATTTTGATCTGTCTGTGTTTGCTACAAGAGGAGATATCCCAAAGTATGCGCTTTTGTTGTTTCCATTGCTTTCAATGCATTTTGGCCTAAAACGAGCATTTGCTGTTTTCTCTTAAATGCAACATGGGAGAAAATCCATTTCACATCACATTTGTGGGTCTTGTTCTTCAACACATTCTGTTAAATTTTTAGCTGTCTGTGTTTGCTACAAGAGGAGATATCACAAAGTATGCACTTTTGTTGTTTCCATTGCTTTCAATGCATTTTGGCCTAAAACGAGCATTTGCTGTTTTCTCTTAAATGCAACATGGGAGAAAAACCATTTCACATCACATTTGTGGGTCTTGTTCTTCAACACATTTGGTTAATTTTTGAGCTGTCTGTGTTTGCTACAAGAGGAGATATCACAAAGTATGCGCTTTTGTTGTTTCCATTGCTTTCAATGCATTTTGGCCTAAAACAAGCATTTGCTGTTTTCTCTTAAATGCAACATGGGAGAAAAACCATTTCACATCACATTTGTGGGTCTTGTTCTTCAACACATTCGGTTAAATTTTTAGCTGTCTGTGTTTGCTACAAGAGGAGATATCACAAAGAATGCGCTTTTGTTGTTTCCATTGCTTTCAATGCATTTTGGCCTAAAACGAGCATTTGCTGTTTTCTCTTAAATGCAACATGGGAGAAAAACCATTAAACATCACATTTGTGGGTCTTGTTCTTCAACACATTTGGTTTAATTTTTAGCTGTCTGTGTTTGCTACAAGAGGAGAAATCACAAAGTATGCGCTTTTGTTGTTTCCATTGCTTTCAATGCATTTTGACCTAAAACAAGCATTTGCTGTTTTCTCTTAAACGCAACATGGGAGAAAAAACATTTCACATCACATTTGTGGGTCTTGCACTTCAACACATTTGGTGAAATTTTGAGCTGTCTGTGTTTGCTACAAGAGGAGATATCACAAAGTATGCGCTTTTGTTGTTTCCATTGCTTTCAATGCATTTTGGCCTAAAACGAGCATTTGCTGTTTTCTCTTAAATGCAACATGGGAGAAAAACCATTTTACATCACATTTGTGGGTCTTGCACTTCAACACATTCGGTGAAATTATGAGCTGTCTGTGTTAGCTACAAGAGAAGATATCATAAAGTAGGCGCTTTTGTTGTTTCCATTGTCTTCAATGCATTTTGGCCTAAAACGAGCATTTGCTGTTTTCTCTTAAATGCAACATGGGAGAAAAACCATTTCACATCACATTTGTGGGTCTTGGTCTTCAACACATTCGGTGAAATTTTGAGCTGTCTTTGTTTGCTACAAGAGGAGATATCCCAAAGAATGCGCTTTTGTTTTTTCCATTGCTTTCAATGCATTTTGGCCTAAAACGAGCATTTGCTGTTTTCTCTTAAATGCAACATGGGAGAAAAACCATTTTACATCACATTTGTGGGTCTTGCACTTCAACACATTCGTGAAATTTTGAGCTGTCTGTGTTTGCTACAAGAGGAGATATCACAAAGAATGCGCTTTTGTTGTTTCCATTGCTTTCAATGCATTTTGGCCTAAAACGAGCATTTGCTGTTTTCTCTTAAATGCAACATGGGAGAAAAACCATTTCACATCACATTTGTGGGTCTTACACTTCAACACATTCGGTGAAATTATGAGCTGTCTGTGTTTGCTACAAGAGAAGATATCATAAAGTAGGCGCTTTTGTTGTTTCCATTGCTTTCAATGCATTTTGGCCTAAAACGAGCATTTGCTGTTTTCTCTTAAATGCAACATGGGAGAAAAAGTATTTCACATCACATTTGTGGGTCTTGTTCTTCAACACATTTGGTTAAATTTTGAGCTGTCTGTGTTTGCTACAAGAGGAGATATCACAAAGTATGTGCTTTTGTTGTTTCCATTGCTTTCAATGCATTTTGGCCTAAAACGAGCATTTGCTGTTTTCTCTTAAATGCAACATGGGAGAAAAACCATTTCACATCACATTTGTGGGTCTTGTTCTTCAACACATTCGGTTAAATTTTTAGCTGTCTGTGTTTGCTACAAGAGGAGATATCACGAAGTATGCGCTTTTGCTGTTTCCATTGCTTTCAATGCATTTTGGCCTAAAACGAGCATTTGCTGTTTTCTCTTAAATGCAACATGGGAGAAAAACCATTTCACATCACATTTGTGGGTCTTACACTTCAACAAATTCGGTGAAATTATGAGCTGTCTGTGTTAGCTACAAGAGAAGATATCATAAAGTAGGCGCTTTTGTTGTTTCCATTGTCTTCAATGCATTTTGGCCTAAAACGAGCATTTGCTGTTTTCTCTTAAATGCAACATGGGAGAAAAACCATTTCACATCACATTTGTGGGTCTTGGTCTTCAACACATTCGGTGAAATTTTGAGCTGTCTTTGTTTGCTACAAGAGGAGATATCACAAAGTATGCGCTTTTGTTGTTTCCATTGCTTTCAATGCATTTTGGCCTAAAACGAGCATTTGCTGTTTTCTCTTAAATGCAACATGGGAGAAAAACCATTTCACATCACATTTGTGGGTCTTACACTTCAACACATTCGGTGAAATTATGAGCTGTCTGTGTTTGCTACAAGAGAAGATATCATAAAGTAGGCGCTTTTGTTGTTTCCATTGCTTTCAATGCATTTTGGCCTAAAACGAGCATTTGCTGTTTTCTCTTAAATGCAACATGGGAGAAAAAATATTTCACATCACATTTGTGGGTCTTGTTCTTCAACACATTTGGTTAAATTTTGAGCTGTCTGTGTTTGCTACAAGAGGAGATATCACAAAGTATGCGCTTTTGTTGTTTCCATTGCTTTCAATGCATTTTGGCCTAAAACGAGCATTTGCTGTTTTCTCTTAAATGCAACATGGGAGAAAAACCATTTCACATCACATTTGTGGGTCTTGTTCTTCAACACATTCGGTTAAATTTTTAGCTGTCTGTGTTTGCTACAAGAGGAGATATCACAAAGTATGCACTTTTGTTGTTTCCATTGCTTTCAATGCATTTTGGCCTAAAACGAGCATTTGCTGTTTTCTCTTAAACGCAACATGTGAGAAAAACCATTTCACATCACATTTGTGGGTCTTGTTCTTCAACACATTCGGTGAAATTTTGAGCTGTCTGTGTTTGCTACAAGAGGAGATATCACAAAGTATGCGCTTTTGCTGTTTCCATTGCTTTCAATGCATTTTGGCCTAAAACGAGCATTTGCTGTTTTCTCTTAAATGCAACATGGGAGAAAAACCATTTCACATCACATTTGTGGGTCTTACACTTCAACACATTCGGTGAAATTATGAGCTGTCTGTGTTAGCTACAAGAGAAGATATCATAAAGTAGGCGCTTTTGTTGTTTCCATTGTCTTCAATGCATTTTGGCCTAAAACGAGCATTTGCTGTTTTCTCTTAAATGCAACATGGGAGAAAAACCATTTCACATCACATTTGTGGGTCTTGGTCTTCAACACATTCGGTGAAATTTTGAGCTGTCTTTGTTTGCTACAAGAGGAGATATCACAAAGTATGCGCTTTTGTTGTTTCCATTGCTGTCAATGCATTTTGGCCTAAAACGAGCATTTGCTGTTTTCTCTTAAATGCAACTTGGGAGAAAAACCATTTCACATCACATTTGTGGGTCTTGTTCTTCAACACATTCGGTGAAATTTTGAGCTGTCTGCGTTTGCTACAAGAGGAGATATCACAAAGTATGCGCTTTTGCTGTTTCCATTGCTTTCAATGCATTTTGGCCTAAAACGGGCATTTGCTGTTTTCTCTTAAACGCAATATGAGAGAAAAACCATTTCTCATCACATTTGTGGGTCTTGGTCTTCAACACATTCGGTGAAATTTTGAGCTGTCTGTGTTTGCTTCAACAGGAGATATCACAAAGTATGCGCTTTTGTTGTTTCCATTGCTTTCAATGCATTTTGGCCTAAAACGAGCATTTGCTGTTTTCTCTTAAATGCAACATGGGAGAAAAACCATTTCACATCACATTTGTGGGTCTTGTTCTTCAACACATTCGGTTAAATTTTTAGCTGTCTGAGTTTGCTACAAGAGGAGATATCACAAAGTATGCACTTTTGTTGTTTCCATTGCTTTCAATGCATTTTGGCCTAAAACGAGCATTTGCTGTTTTCTCTTAAATGCAACATGGGAGAAAAACCATTTCACATCACATTTGTGGGTCTTGTTCTTCAACACATTTGGTGAAATTTTCAGCTGTCTGTGTTTGCTACAAGAGGAGATATCACAAAGTATGCGCTTTTGTTGTTTTTCATTGCTTTCAATGCATTTTTGCCTAAAACAAGCATTTGCTGTTTTTTCTTAAATGCAACATGGGAGAAAAGCCATTTCACATCACATTTGTGGGTCTTGTTCTTGAACACATTCGGTGAAATTTTGATCTGTCTGTGTTTGCTACAAGAGGAGATATCCCAAAGTATGCGCTTTTGTTGTTTCCATTGCTTTCAATGCATTTTGGCCTAAAACGAGCATTTGCTGTTTTCTCTTAAATGCAACATGGGAGAAAATCCATTTCACATCACATTTGTGGGTCTTGTTCTTCAACACATTTGGTTAAATTTTTAGCTGTCTGTGTTTGCTACAAGAGGAGATATCACAAAGTATGCACTTTTGTTGTTTCCATTGCTTTCAATGCATTTTGGCCTAAAACGAGCATTTGCTGTTTTCTCTTAAATGCAACATGGGAGAAAAACCATTTCACATCACATTTGTGGGTCTTGTTCTTCAACACATTTGGTTAAATTTTGAGCTGTCTGTGTTTGCTACAAGAGGAGATATCACAAAGTATGCGCTTTTGTTGTTTCCATTGCTTTCAATGCATTTTGGCCTAAAACGAGCATTTGCTGTTTTCTCTTAAATGCAACATGGGAGAAAAACCATTAAACATCACATTTGTGGGTCTTGTTCTTCAACACATTTGGTTTAATTTTTAGCTGTCTGTGTTTGCTACAAGAGGAGAAATCACAAAGTATGCGCTTTTGTTGTTTCCATTGCTTTCAATGCATTTTGACCTAAAACGAGCATTTGCTGTTTTCTCTTAAACGCAACATGGGAGAAAAAACATTTCACATCACAATTGTGGGTCTTGTTCTTCAACACATTCGGTGAAATTTTGAGCTGTCTGTGTTTGCTACAAGAGGAGATATCACAAAGTATGCGCTTTTGCTGTTTCCATTGCTTTCAATGCATTTTGGCCTAAAACGAGCATTTGCTGTTTTCTCTTAAATGCAACATGGGAGAAAAACCATTTCACATCACATTTGTGGGTCTTACACTTCAACACATTCGGTGAAATTATGAGCTGTCTGTGTTAGCTACAAGAGAAGATATCATAAAGTAGGCGCTTTTGTTGTTTCCATTGTCTTCAATGCATTTTGGCCTAAAACGAGCATTTGCTGTTTTCTCTTAAATGCAACATGGGAGAAAAACCATTTCACATCACATTTGTGGGTCTTGGTCTTCAACACATTCGGTGAAATTTTGAGCTGTCTTTGTTTGCTACAAGAGGAGATATCACAAAGTATGCGCTTTTGTTGTTTCCATTGCTTTCAATGCATTTTGGCCTAAAACGAGCATTTGCTGTTTTCTCTTAAATGCAACTTGGGAGAAAAACCATTTCACATCACATTTGTGGGTCTTGTTCTTCAACACATTCGGTGAAATTTTGAGCTGTCTGTGTTTGCTACAAGAGGAGATATCACAAAGTATGCGCTTTTGCTGTTTCCATTGCTTTCAATGCATTTTGGCCTAAAACGGGCATTTGCTGTTTTCTCTTAAACGCAATATGAGAGAAAAACCATTTCTCATCACATTTGTGGGTCTTGGTCTTCAACACATTCGGTGAAATTTTGAGCTGTCTGTGTTTGCTTCAACAGGAGATATCACAAAGTATGCGCTTTTGTTGTTTCCATTGCTTTCAATGCATTTTGGCCTAAAACGAGCATTTGCTGTTTTCTCTTAAATGCAACATGGGAGAAAAACCATTTCACATCACATTTGTGGGTCTTGTTCTTCAACACATTCGGTTAAATTTTTAGCTGTCTGAGTTTGCTACAAGAGGAGATATCACAAAGTATGCACTTTTGTTGTTTCCATTGCTTTCAATGCATTTTGGCCTAAAACGAGCATTTGCTGTTTTCTCTTAAATGCAACATGGGAGAAAAACCATTTCACATCACATTTGTGGGTCTTGTTCTTCAACACATTTGGTGAAATTTTCAGCTGTCTGTGTTTGCTACAAGAGGAGATATCACAAAGTATGCGCTTTGTTGTTTTTCATTGCTTTCAATGCATTTTTGCCTAAAACAAGCATTTGCTGTTTTTTCTTAAACGCAACATGGGAGAAAAGCCATTTCACATCACATTTGTGGGTCTTGTTCTTGAACACATTCGGTGAAATTTTGATCTGTCTGTGTTTGCTACAAGAGGAGATATCCCAAAGTATGCGCTTTTGTTGTTTCCATTGCTTTCAATGCATTTTGGCCTAAAACGAGCATTTGCTGTTTTCTCTTAAATGCAACATGGGAGAAAATCCATTTCACATCACATTTGTGGGTCTTGTTCTTCAACACATTTGGTTAAATTTTTAGCTGTCTGTGTTTGCTACAAGAGGAGATATCAGAAAGTATGCACTTTTGTTGTTTCCATTGCTTTCAATGCATTTTGGCCTAAAACGAGCATTTGCTGTTTTCTCTTAAATGCAACATGGGAGAAAAACCATTTCACATCACATTTGTGGGTCTTGTTCTTCAACACATTTGGTTAAATT
Organism: Taudactylus pleione; assembly: GCA_031769625.1. Classification (NCBI taxonomy): domain Eukaryota; kingdom Metazoa; phylum Chordata; class Amphibia; order Anura; family Myobatrachidae; genus Taudactylus; species Taudactylus pleione. The sequence continues at coordinate 356,945 of JAUIMM010001036.1, read as the reverse complement.
TTGAGCTGTCTGTGTTTGCTACAAGAGGAGATATCACAAAGTATGCGCTTTTGTTGTTTCCATTGCTTTCAATGCATTTTGGCCTAAAACAAGCATTTGCTGTTTTCTCTTAAATGCAACATGGGAGAAAAACCATTTCACATCACATTTGTGGGTCTTGTACTTCAACACATTCGGTGAAATTTTGAGCTGTCTGTGTTTGCTACAAGAGGAGATATCACAAAGAATGCGCTTTTGTTGTTTCCATTGCTTTCAATGCATTTTGGCCTAAAACGAGCATTTGCTGTTTTCTCTTAAATGCAACATGGGAGAAAAACCAGTAAACATCACATTTGTGGGTCTTGTTCTTCAACACATTTGGTTTAATTTTTAGCTGTCTGTGTTTGCTACAAGAGGAGAAATCACAAAGTATGCGCTTTTGTTGTTTCCATTGCTTTCAATGCATTTTGACCTAAAACGAGCATTTGCTGTTTTCTCTTAAACGCAACATGGGAGAAAAAACATTTCACATCACATTTGTGGGTCTTGCACTTCAACACATTCGGTGAAATTTTGAGCTGTCTGTGTTTGCTACAAGAGGAGATATCACAAAGTATGCGCTTTTGTTGTTTCCATTGCTTTCAATGCATTTTGGCCTAAAACGAGCATTTGCTGTTTTCTCTTAAATGCAACATGGGAGAAAAACCATTTTACATCACATTTGTGGGTCTTGCACTTCAACACATTCGGTGAAATTATGAGCTGTCTGTGTTAGCTACAAGAGAAGATATCATAAAGTAGGCGCTTTTGTTGTTTCCATTGTCTTCAATGCATTTTGGCCTAAAACGAGCATTTGCTGTTTTCTCTTAAATGCAACATGGGAGAAAAACCAATTCACATCACATTTGTGGGTCTTGGTCTTCAACACATTCGGTGAAATTTTGAGCTGTCTTTGTTTGCTACAAGAGGAGATATCCCAAAGAATGCGCTTTTGTTTTTTCCATTGCTTTCAATGCATTTTGGCCTAAAACGAGCATTTGCTGTTTTCTCTTAAATGCAACATGGGAGAAAAACCATTTTACATCACATTTGTGGGTCTTGCACTTCAACACATTCGTGAAATTTTGAGCTGTCTGTGTTTGCTACAAGAGGAGATATCACAAAGAATGCGCTTTTGTTGTTTCCATTGCTTTCAATGCATTTTGGCCTAAAACGAGCATTTGCTGTTTTCTCTTAAATGCAACATGGGAGAAAAACCATTTCACATCACATTTGTGGGTCTTACACTTCAACACATTCGGTGAAATTATGAGCTGTCTGTGTTTGCTACAAGAGAAGATATCATAAAGTAGGCGCTTTTGTTGTTTCCATTGCTTTCAATGCATTTTGGCCTAAAACGAGCATTTGCTGTTTTCTCTTAAATGCAACATGGGAGAAAAAATATTTCACATCACATTTGTGGGTCTTGTTGTTCAACACATTTGGTTAAATTTTGAGCTGTCTGTGTTTGCTACAAGAGGAGATATCACAAAGTATGTGCTTTTGTTGTTTCCATTGCTTTCAATGCATTTTGGCCTAAAACGAGCATTTGCTGTTTTCTCTTAAATGCAACATGGGAGAAAAACCATTTCACATCACATTTGTGGGTCTTGTTCTTCAACACATTCGGTTAAATTTTTAGCTGTCTGTGTTTGCTACAAGAGGAGATATCACGAAGTATGCGCTTTTGCTGTTTCCATTGCTTTCAATGCATTTTGGCCTAAAACGAGCATTTGCTGTTTTCTCTTAAATGCAACATGGGAGAAAAACCATTTCACATCACATTTGTGGGTCTTACACTTCAACACATTCGGTGAAATTATGAGCTGTCTGTGTTAGCTACAAGAGAAGATATCATAAAGTAGGCGCTTTTGTTGTTTCCATTGTCTTCAATGCATTTTGGCCTAAAACGAGCATTTGCTGTTTTCTCTTAAATGCAACATGGGAGAAAAACCATTTCACATCACATTTGTGGGTCTTGTTCTTCAACACATTCGGTTAAATTTTTAGCTGTCTGTGTTTGCTACAAGAGGAGATATCACGAAGTATGCGCTTTTGCTGTTTCCATTGCTTTCAATGCATTTTGGCCTAAAACGAGCATTTGCTGTTTTCTCTTAAATGCAACATGGGAGAAAAACCATTTCACATCACATTTGTGGGTCTTACACTTCAACACATTCGGTGAAATTATGAGCTGTCTGTGTTAGCTACAAGAGAAGATATCATAAAGTAGGCGCTTTTGTTGTTTCCATTGTCTTCAATGCATTTTGGCCTAAAACGAGCATTTGCTGTTTTCTCTTAAATGCAACATGGGAGAAAAACCATTTCACATCACATTTGTGGGTCTTACACTTCAACACATTCGGTGAAATTATGAGCTGTCTGTGTTTGCTACAAGAGAAGATATCATAAAGTAGGCGCTTTTGTTGTTTCCATTGCTTTCAATGCATTTTGGCCTAAAACGAGCATTTGCTGTTTTCTCTTAAATGCAACATGGGAGAAAAAATATTTCACATCACATTTGTGGGTCTTGTTGTTCAACACATTTGGTTAAATTTTGAGCTGTCTGTGTTTGCTACAAGAGGAGATATCACAAAGTATGTGCTTTTGTTGTTTCCATTGCTTTCAATGCATTTTGGCCTAAAACGAGCATTTGCTGTTTTCTCTTAAATGCAACATGGGAGAAAAACCATTTCACATCACATTTGTGGGTCTTGTTCTTCAACACATTCGGTTAAATTTTTAGCTGTCTGTGTTTGCTACAAGAGGAGATATCACGAAGTATGCGCTTTTGCTGTTTCCATTGCTTTCAATGCATTTTGGCCTAAAACGAGCATTTGCTGTTTTCTCTTAAATGCAACATGGGAGAAAAACCATTTCACATCACATTTGTGGGTCTTACACTTCAACACATTCGGTGAAATTATGAGCTGTCTGTGTTAGCTACAAGAGAAGATATCATAAAGTAGGCGCTTTTGTTGTTTCCATTGTCTTCAATGCATTTTGGCCTAAAACGAGCATTTGCTGTTTTCTCTTAAATGCAACATGGGAGAAAAACCATTTCACATCACATTTGTGGGTCTTGGTCTTCAACACATTCGGTGAAATTTTGAGCTGTCTTTGTTTGCTACAAGAGGAGATATCACAAAGTATGCGCTTTTGTTGTTTCCATTGCTTTCAATGCATTTTGGCCTAAAACGAGCATTTGCTGTTTTCTCTTAAATGCAACTTGGGAGAAAAACCATTTCACATCACATTTGTGGGTCTTGTTCTTCAACACATTCGGTGAAATTTTGAGCTGTCTGTGTTTGCTACAAGAGGAGATATCACAAAGTATGCGCTTTTGCTGTTTCCATTGCTTTCAATGCATTTTGGCGTAAAAAAGGGGATTTGCTGTTTTCTCTTAAACGCAATATGAGAGAAAAACCATTTCTCATCACATTTGTGGGTCTTGGTCTTCAACACATTCGGTGAAATTTTGAGCTGTCTGTGTTTGCTTCAACAGGAGATATCACAAAGTATGCGCTTTTGTTGTTTCCATTGCTTTCAATGCATTTTGGCCTAAAACGAGCATTTGCTGTTTTCTCTTAAATGCAACATGGGAGAAAAACCATTTCACATCACATTTGTGGGTCTTGTTCTTCAACACATTCGGTTAAAGTTTTAGCTGTCTGAGTTTGCTACAAGAGGAGATATCCCAAAGTATGCACTTTTGTTGTTTCCTTTGCTTTCAATGCATTTTGGCCTAAAACGAGCATTTGCTGTTTTCTCTTAAATGCAACATGGGAGAAAAACCATTTCACATCACATTTGTGGGTCTTGTTCTTCAACACATTTGGTGAAATTTTCAGCTGTCTGTGTTTGCTACAAGAGGAGATATCACAAAGTATGCGCTTTTGTTGTTTTTCATTGCTTTCAATGCATTTTTGCCTAAAACAAGCATTTGCTGTTTTTTCTTAAACGCAACATGGGAGAAAAGCCATTTCACATCACATTTGTGGGTCTTGTTCTTGAACACATTCGGTGAAATTTTGATCTGTCTGTGTTTGCTACAAGAGGAGATATCCCAAAGTATGCGCTTTTGTTGTTTCCATTGCTTTCAATGCATTTTGGCCTAAAACGAGCATTTGCTGTTTTCTCTTAAATGCAACATGGGAGAAAATCCATTTCACATCACATTTGTGGGTCTTGTTCTTCAACACATTTGGTTAAATTTTTAGCTGTCTGTGTTTGCTACAAGAGGAGATATCACAAAGTATGCACTTTTGTTGTTTCCATTGCTTTCAATGCATTTTGGCCTAAAACGAGCATTTGCTGTTTTCTCTTAAATGCAACATGGGAGAAAAACCATTTCACATCACATTTGTGGGTCTTGTTCTTCAACACATTTGGTTAAATTTTGAGCTGTCTGTGTTTGCTACAAGAGGAGATATCACAAAGTATGCGCTTTTGTTGTTTCCATTGCTTTCAATGCATTTTGGCCTAAAACAAGCATTTGCTGTTTTCTCTTAAATGCAACATGGGAGAAAAACCATTTCAAATCACATTTGTGGGTCTTGTTCTTCAACACATTCGGTGAAATTTTGAGCTGTCTGTGTTTGCTACAAGAGGAGATATCACAAAGAATGCGCTTTTGTTGTTTCCATTGCTTTCAATGCATTTTGGCCTAAAACGAGCATTTGCTGTTTTCTCTTAAATGCAACATGGGAGAAAAACCATTTTACATCACATTTGTGGGTCTTGCACTTCAACACATTCGGTGAAATTTTGAGCTGTCTGTGTTTGCTACAAGAGGAGATATCACAAAGTATGCGCTTTTGTTGTTTCCATTGCTTTCAATGCATTTTGGCCTAAAACGAGCATTTGCTGTTTTCAATTAAATGCAACATGGGAGAAAAGCCATTAAACATCACATTTGTGGGTCTTGTTCTTCAACACATTTGGTTTAATTTTTAGCTGTCTGTGTTTGCTACAAGAGGAGAAATCACAAAGTATGCGCTTTTGTTGTTTCCATTGCTTTCAATGCATTTTGACCTAAAACGAGCATTTGCTGTTTTCTCTTAAACGCAACATGGGAGAAAAAACATTTCACATCACATTTGTGGGTCTTGCACTTCAACACATTCGGTGAAATTTTGAGCTGTCTGTGTTTGCTACAAGAGGAGATATCACAAAGTATGCGCTTTTGTTGTTTCCATTGCTTTCAATGCATTTTGGCCTAAAACGAGCATTTGCTGTTTTCAATTAAATGCAACATGGGAGAAAAGCCATTAAACATCACATTTGTGGGTCTTGTTCTTCAACACATTTGGTTTAATTTTTAGCTGTCTGTGTTTGCTACAAGAGGAGAAATCACAAAGTATGCGCTTTTGTTGTTTCCATTGCTTTCAATGCATTTTGACCTAAAACGAGCATTTGCTGTTTTCTCTTAAACGCAACATGGGAGAAAAACCATTTCATATCACATTTGTGGGTCTTGTTCTGCAACACATTCGGTGAAATTTTGAGCTGTCTGTGTTTGCTACAAGAGGAGATATCACAAAGTATGCGCTTTTGTTGTTTCCATTGCTTTCAATGCATTTTGGCCTAAAACGAGCATTTGCTGTTTTCTCTTAAATGCAACATGGGAGAAAAACCATTTCACATCACATTTGTGGGTCTTGCACTTCAACACATTCGGTGAAATTTTGAGCTGTCTGTGTTTGCTACAAGAGGAGATATCACAAAGTATGCACTTTTGTTGTTTCCATTGCTTTCAATGCATTTTGGCCTAAAACGGGCATTTGCTGTTTTCTCTTAAACGCAATATGGGAGATAAACCATTTCTCATCACATTTGTGTGTCTTGGTCTTCAACACATTCGGTGAATTTTGAGCTGTCTGTGTTTGCTTCAAGAGGAGATATCACAAAGTATGCGCTTTTGTTGTTTCCATTGCTTTCAATGCATTTTGGCCTAAAATGAGCATTTGCTGTTTTCTTTTAAATGCAACATGGGAGAAAAACCATTTCACATCACATTTGTGGGTCTTGTTCTTCAACACATTCTGTTAAATTTTTAGCTGTCTGTGTTTGCTACAAGAGGAGATATCACAAAGTATGCACTTTTGTTGTTTCCATTGCTTTCAATGCATTTTGGCCTAAAACGAGCATTTGCTGTTTTCTCTTAAATGCAACATGGGAGAAAAACCATTTCACATCACATTTGTGGGTCTTGTTCTTCAACACATTCGGTGAAATTTTGAGCTGTCTGTGTTTGCTACAAGAGGAGATATCACAAAGTATGCGCTTTTGTTGTTTCCATTGCTTTCAATGCATTTTTGCCTAAAACAAGCATTTGCTGTTTTTTCTTAAACGCAACATGGGAGAAAAGCCATTTCACATCACATTTGTGGGTCTTGTTCTTGAACACATTCGGTGAAATTTTGATCTGTCTGTGTTTGCTACAAGAGGAGATATCCCAAAGTATGCGCTTTTGTTGTTTCCATTGGTTTCAATGCATTTTGGCCTTAAAAAAGCATTTGCTATTTTCTCTTAAATGCAACATGGGAGAAAAACCATTTCACATCACATTTGTGGCCCTTGGTCTTCAAACACATTGTGTGAAATTTAGAGCTGTCTGTGTTTGCTACAAGAGGAGATGTCACAAATTACGCTCTTTTGCTGTTTCCATTGGTTTCAATGCATTTTGGCCTAAAACGAGCATTTGATGTTTTCTCTTAAACGCAACATTTGAGAAAAACCATTTCACATCACATTTGTGGGCCTTGTTCTTCAACACATTCTGTGAAATTTTGAGCTGTCTATGCTTGCTACAAAAGGAGATATCAGAAAGCATGTGCTTTTGTTGATTCCTATGGTATTATTGAGCTGTCTGTGCTTGCTACAAGAGGAGTTATCGCAAAGAATGCGCTTTTGTTGTTTCCATTGGTTTCAATGCATTTTTTCCTAAAATGAGCATTTGCTGTTTTCTCTTAAACGCAACATGGGAGAAAAACCATTTCACATCACATTTGTGGGCCTTGGTCTTCAACACTTTCTCTGACATTTTGAGCTGTCTGTGTATGCTACAAGAGAAGATATCATAAAGTAGGCGCTTTTGTTGTTTCCATTGTCTTCAATGCATTTTGGCCTAAAACGAGCATTTGCTGTTTTCTCTTAAATGCAACATGGGAGAAAAACCATTTCACATCACATTTGTGGGTCTTGGTCTTCAACACATTTGGTTAAATTTTTAGCTGTCTGTGTTTGCTACAAGAGGAGATATCACAAAGTATGCACTTTTGTTGTTTCCATTGCTTTCAATGCATTTTGGCCTAAAACGAGCATTTGCTGTTTTCTCTTAAATGCAACATGGGAGAAAAACCATTTCACATCACATTTGTGGGTCTTGTTCTTCAACACATTTGGTTAAATTTTGAGCTGTCTGTGTTTGCTACAAGAGGAGATATCACAAAGTATGTGCTTTTGTTGTTTCCATTGCTTTCAATGCATTTTGGCCTAAAACAAGCATTTGCTGTTTTCTCTTAAATGCAACATGGGAGAAAAACCATTTCACATCACATTTGTGGGTCTTGTACTTCAACACATTCGGTGAAATTTTGAGCTGTCTGTGTTTGCTACAAGAGGAGATATCACAAAGAATGCGCTTTTGTTGTTTCCATTGCTTTCAATGCATTTTGGCCTAAAACGAGCATTTGCTGTTTTCTCTTAAATGCAACATGGGAGAAAAACCATTAAACATCACATTTGTGGGTCTTGTTCTTCAACACATTTGGTTTAATTTTTAGCTGTCTGTGTTTGCTACAAGAGGAGAAATCACAAAGTATGCACTTTTGTTGTTTCCATTGCTTTCAATGCATTTTGACCTAAAACGAGCATTTGCTGTTTTCTCTTAAACGCAACATGGGAGAAAAAACACTTCACATCACATTTGTGGGTCTTGCACTTCAACACATTCGGTGAAATTTTGAGCTGTCTGTGTTTGCTACAAGAGGAGATATCACAAAGTATGCGCTTTTGTTGTTTCCATTGCTTTCAATGCATTTTGGCCTAAAATGAGCATTTGCTGTTTTCTCTTAAATGCAACATGGGAGAAAAACCATTTTACATCACATTTGTGGGTCTTGCACTTCAACACATTCGGTGAAATTTTGAGCTGTCTGTGTTTGCTACAAGAGGAGATATCACAAAGTATGCGCTTTTGTTGTTTCCATTGCTTTCAATGCATTTTGGCCTAAAACGAGCATTTGCTGTTTTCTCTTAAATGCAACATGGGAGAAAAACCATTTCACATCACATTTGTGGGTCTTACACTTCAACACATTCGGTGAAATTATGAGCTGTCTGTGTTAGCTACAAGAGAAGATATCATAAAGTAGGCGCTTTTGTTGTTTCCATTGTCTTCAATGCATTTTGGCCTAAAACGAGCATTTGCTGTTTTCTCTTAAATGCAACATGGGAGAAAAATCATTTCACATCACATTTGTGGGTCTTGGTCTTCAACACATTCGGTGAAATTTTGAGCTGTCTTTGTTTGCTACAAGAGGAGATATCACAAAGTATGCGCTTTTGTTGTTTCCATTGCTTTCAATGCATTTTGGCCTAAAACGAGCATTTGCTGTTTTCTCTTAAATGCAACTTGGGAGAAAAACCATTTCACATCACATTTGTGGGTCTTGTTCTTCAACACATTCGGTGAAATTTTGAGCTGTCTGTGTTTGCTACAAGAGGAGATATCACAAAGTATGCGCTTTTGCTGTTTCCATTGCTTTCAATGCATTTTGGCCTAAAACGGGCATTGGCTGTTTTCTCTTAAACGCAATATGAGAGAAAAACCATTTCTCATCACATTTGTGGGTCTTGGTCTTCAACACATTCGGTGAAATTTTGAGCTGTCTGTGTTTGCTTCAACAGGAGATATCACAAAGTATGCGCTTTTGTTGTTTCCATTGCTTTCAATGCATTTTGGCCTAAAACGAGCATTTGCTGTTTTCTCTTAAATGCAACATGGGAGAAAAACCATTTCACATCACATTTGTGGGTCTTGTTCTTCAACACATTCCGTTAAATTTTTAGCTGTCTGAGTTTGCTACAAGAGGAGATATCACAAAGTATGCACTTTTGTTGTTTCCATTGCTTTCAATGCATTTTGGCCTAAAACGAGCATTTGCTGTTTTCTCTTAAATGCAACATGGGAGAAAAACCATTTCACATCACATTTGTGGGTCTTGTTCTTCAACACATTCGGTGAAATTTTGAGCTGTCCTTGTTTGCTACAAGAGGAGATATCACAAAGTATGCGCTTTTGTTGTTTCCATTGCTTTCAATGCATTTTGGCCTAAAACGAGCATTTGCTGTTTTCTCTTAAATGCAACATGGGAGAAAAACCATTTTACATCACATTTGTGGGTCTTGTTCTTGAACACATTCGGTGAAATTTTGATCTGTCTGTGTTTGCTACAAGAGGAGATATCCCAAAGTATGCGCTTTTGTTTTTTCCATTGCTTTCAATGCATTTTGGCCTAAAACGAGCATTTGCTGTTTTCTCTTAAATGCAACATGGGAGAAAAACCATTTTACATCACATTTGTGGGTCTTGCACTTCAACACATTCGTGAAATTTTGAACTGTCTGTGTTTGCTACAAGAGGAGATATCACAAAGAATGCGCTTTTGTTGTTTCCATTGCTTTCAATGCATTTTGGCCTAAAACGAGCATTTGCTGTTTTCTCTTAAATGCAACATGGGAGAAAAACCATTTCACATCACATTTGTGGGTCTTACACTTCAACACATTCGGTGAAATTATGAGCTGTCTGTGTTTGCTACAAGAGAAGATATCATAAAGTAGGCGCTTTTGTTGTTTCCATTGCTTTCAATGCATTTTGGCCTAAAACGAGCATTTGCTGTTTTCTCTTAAATGCAACATGGGAGAAAAAATATTTCACATCACATTTGTGGGTCTTGTTGTTCAACACATTTGGTTAAATTTTGAGCTGTCTGTGTTTGCTACAAGAGGAGATATCACAAAGTATGTGCTTTTGTTGTTTCCATTGCTTTCAATGCATTTTGGCCTAAAACGAGCATTTGCTGTTTTCTCTTAAATGCAACATGGGAGAAAAACCATTTCACATCACATTTGTGGGTCTTGTTCTTCAACACATTCGGTTAAATTTTTAGCTGTCTGTGTTTGCTACAAGAGGAGATATCACGAAGTATGCGCTTTTGCTGTTTCCATTGCTTTCAATGCATTTTGGCCTAAAACGAGCATTTGCTGTTTTCTCTTAAATGCAACATGGGAGAAAAACCATTTCACATCACATTTGTGGGTCTTACACTTCAACACATTCGGTGAAATTATGAGCTGTCTGTGTTAGCTACAAGAGAAGATATCATAAAGTAGGCGCTTTTGTTGTTTCCATTGTCTTCAATGCATTTTGGCCTAAAACGAGCATTTGCTGTTTTCTCTTAAATGCAACATGGGAGAAAAACCATTTCACATCACATTTGTGGGTCTTGGTCTTCAACACATTCGGTGAAATTTTGAGCTGTCTTTGTTTGCTACAAGAGGAGATATCACAAAGTATGCGCTTTTGTTGTTTCCATTGCTTTCAATGCATTTTGGCCTAAAACGAGCATTTGCTGTTTTCTCTTAAATGCAACTTGGGAGAAAAACCATTTCACATCACATTTGTGGGTCTTGTTCTTCAACACATTCGGTGAAATTTTGAGCTGTCTGTGTTTGCTACAAGAGGAGATATCACAAAGTATGCGCTTTTGCTGTTTCCATTGCTTTCAATGCATTTTGGCGTAAAACGGGCATTTGCTGTTTTCTCTTAAACGCAATATGAGAGAAAAACCATTTCTCATCACATTTGTGGGTCTTGGTCTTCAACACATTCGGTGAAATTTTGAGCTGTCTGTGTTTGCTTCAACAGGAGATATCACAAAGTATGCGCTTTTGTTGTTTCCATTGCTTTCAATGCATTTTGGCCTAAAACGAGCATTTGCTGTTTTCTCTTAAATGCAACATGGGAGAAAAACCATTTCACATCACATTTGTGGGTCTTGTTCTTCAACACATTCGGTTAAAGTTTTAGCTGTCTGAGTTTGCTACAAGAGGAGATATCACAAAGTATGCACTTTTGTTGTTTCCATTGCTTTCAATGCATTTTGGCCTAAAACGAGCATTTGCTGTTTTCTCTTAAATGCAACATGGGAGAAAAACCATTTCACATCACATTTGTGGGTCTTGTTCTTCAACACATTTGGTGAAATTTTCAGCTGTCTGTGTTTGCTACAAGAGGAGATATCACAAAGTATGCGCTTTTGTTGTTTTTCATTGCTTTCAATGCATTTTTGCCTAAAACAAGCATTTGCTGTTTTTTCTTAAACGCAACATGGGAGAAAAGCCATTTCACATCACATTTGTGGGTCTTGTTCTTGAACACATTCGGTGAAATTTTGATCTGTCTGTGTTTGCTACAAGAGGAGATATCCCAAAGTATGCGCTTTTGTTGTTTCCATTGCTTTCAATGCATTTTGGCCTAAAACGAGCATTTGCTGTTTTCTCTTAAATGCAACATGGGAGAAAATCCATTTCACATCACATTTGTGGGTCTTGTTCTTCAACACATTTGGTTAAATTTTTAGCTGTCTGTGTTTGCTACAAGAGGAGATATCACAAAGTATGCACTTTTGTTGTTTCCATTGCTTTCAATGCATTTTGGCCTAAAACGAGCATTTGCTGTTTTCTCTTAAATGCAACATGGGAGAAAAACCATTTCACATCACATTTGTGGGTCTTGTTCTTCAACACATTTGGTTAAATTTTGAGCTGTCTGTGTTTGCTACAAGAGGAGATATCACAAAGTATGCGCTTTTGTTGTTTCCATTGCTTTCAATGCATTTTGGCCTAAAACAAGCATTTGCTGTTTTCTCTTAAATGCAACATGGGAGAAAAACCATTTCAAATCACATTTGTGGGTCTTGTTCTTCAACACATTCGGTGAAATTTTGAGCTGTCTGTGTTTGCTACAAGAGGAGATATCACAAAGAATGCGCTTTTGTTGTTTCCATTGCTTTCAATGCATTTTGGCCTAAAACGAGCATTTGCTGTTTTCTCTTAAATGCAACATGGGAGAAAAACCATTTTACATCACATTTGTGGGTCTTGCACTTCAACACATTCGGTGAAATTTTGAGCTGTCTGTGTTTGCTACAAGAGGAGATATCACAAAGTATGCGCTTTTGTTGTTTCCATTGCTTTCAATGCATTTTGGCCTAAAACGAGCATTTGCTGTTTTCAATTAAATGCAACATGGGAGAAAAGCCATTAAACATCACATTTGTGGGTCTTGTTCTTCAACACATTTGGTTTAATTTTTAGCTGTCTGTGTTTGCTACAAGAGGAGAAATCACAAAGTATGCGCTTTTGTTGTTTCCATTGCTTTCAATGCATTTTGACCTAAAACGAGCATTTGCTGTTTTCTCTTAAACGCAACATGGGAGAAAAAACATTTCACATCACATTTGTGGGTCTTGCACTTCAACACATTCGGTGAAATTTTGAGCTGTCTGTGTTTGCTACAAGAGGAGATATCACAAAGTATGCGCTTTTGTTGTTTCCATTGCTTTCAATGCATTTTGGCCTAAAACGAGCATTTGCTGTTTTCAATTAAATGCAACATGGGAGAAAAGCCATTAAACATCACATTTGTGGGTCTTGTTCTTCAACACATTTGGTTTAATTTTTAGCTGTCTGTGTTTGCTACAAGAGGAGAAATCACAAAGTATGCGCTTTTGTTGTTTCCATTGCTTTCAATGCATTTTGACCTAAAACGAGCATTTGCTGTTTTCTCTTAAACGCAACATGGGAGAAAAACCATTTCATATCACATTTGTGGGTCTTGTTCTTCAACACATTCGGTGAAATTTTGAGCTGTCTGTGTTTGCTACAAGAGGAGATATCACAAAGTATGCGCTTTTGTTGTTTCCATTGCTTTCAATGCATTTTGGCCTAAAACGAGCATTTGCTGTTTTCTCTTAAACGCAACATGGGAGAAAAACCATTTCACATCACATTTGTGGGTCTTGCACTTCAACACATTCGGTGAAATTTTGAGCTGTCTGTGTTTGCTACAAGAGGAGATATCACAAAGTATGCACTTTTGTTGTTTCCATTGCTTTCAATGCATTTTGGCCTAAAACGGGCATTTGCTGTTTTCTCTTAAACGCAATATGGGAGAAAAACCATTTCTCATCACATTTGTGTGTCTTGGTCTTCAACACATTCGGTGAATTTTGAGCTGTCTGTGTTTGCTTCAAGAGGAGATATCACAAAGTATGCGCTTTTGTTGTTTCCATTGCTTTCAATGCATTTTGGCCTAAAATGAGCATTTGCTGTTTTCTTTTAAATGCAACATGGGAGAAAAACCATTTCACATCACATTTGTGGGTCTTGTTCTTCAACACATTCTGTTAAATTTTTAGCTGTCTGTGTTTGCTACAAGAGGAGATATCACAAAGTATGCACTTTTGTTGTTTCCATTGCTTTCAATGCATTTTGGCCTAAAACGAGCATTTGCTGTTTTCTCTTAAATGCAACATGGGAGAAAAACCATTTCACATCACATTTGTGGGTCTTGTTCTTCAACACATTCGGTGAAATTTTGAGCTGTCTGTGTTTGCTACAAGAGGAGATATCACAAAGTATGCGCTTTTGTTGTTTCCATTGCTTTCAATGCATTTTTGCCTAAAACAAGCATTTGCTGTTTTTTCTTAAACGCAACATGGGAGAAAAGCCATTTCACATCACATTTGTGGGTCTTGTTCTTGAACACATTCGGTGAAATTTTGATCTGTCTGTGTTTGCTACAAGAGGAGATATCCCAAAGTATGCGCTTTTGTTGTTTCCATTGGTTTCAATGCATTTTGGCCTTAAAAAAGCATTTGCTATTTTCTCTTAAATGCAACATGGGAGAAAAACCATTTCACATCACATTTGTGGCCCTTGGTCTTCAAACACATTGTGTGAAATTTAGAGCTGTCTGTGTTTGCTACAAGAGGAGATGTCACAAATTACGCGCTTTTGCTGTTTCCATTGGTTTCAATGCATTTTGGCCTAAAACGAGCATTTGATGTTTTCTCTTAAACGCAACATTTGAGAAAAACCATTTCACATCACATTTGTGGGCCTTGTTCTTCAACACATTCTGTGAAATTTTGAGCTGTCTATGCTTGCTACAAAAGGAGATATCAGAAAGCATGTGCTTTTGTTGATTCCTATGGTATTATTGAGCTGTCTGTGCTTGCTACAAGAGGAGTTATCGCAAAGAATGCGCTTTTGTTGTTTCCATTGGTTTCAATGCATTTTTTCCTAAAATGAGCATTTGCTGTTTTCTCTTAAACGCAACATGGGAGAAAAACCATTTCACATCACATTTGTGGGCCTTGGTCTTCAACACTTTCTCTGACATTTTGAGCTGTCTGTGTATGCTACAAGAGAAGATATCATAAAGTAGGCGCTTTTGTTGTTTCCATTGTCTTCAATGCATTTTGGCCTAAAACGAGCATTTGCTGTTTTCTCTTAAATGCAACATGGGAGAAAAACCATTTCACATCACATTTGTGGGTCTTGGTCTTCAACACATTCGGTGAAATTTTGAGCTGTCTGTGTTTGCTACAAGAGGAGATATCACAAAGTATGCGCTTTTGTTGTTTCCATTGCTTTCAATGCATTTTGGCCTAAAACGAGCATTTGCTGTTTTCTCTTAAATGCAACTTGGGAGAAAAACCATTTCACATCACATTTGTGGGTCTTGTTCTTCAACACATTCGGTGAAATTTTGAGCTGTCTGTGTTTGCTACAAGAGGAGATATCACAAAGTATGCGCTTTTGCTGTTTCCATTGCTTTCAATGCATTTTGGCCTAAAACGGGCATTTGCTGTTTTCTCTTAAACGCAATATGAGAGAAAAACCATTTCTCATCACATTTGTGGGTCTTGGTCTTCAACACATTCGGTGAAATTTTGAGCTGTCTGTGTTTGCTACAAGAGGAGATATCACAAAGTATGCACTTTTGTTGTTTCCATTGCTTTCAATGCATTTTGGCCTAAAACGGGCATTTGCTGTTTTCTCTTAAACGCAATATGGGAGAAAAACCATTTCTCATCACATTTGTGTGTCTTGGTCTTCAACACATTCGGTGAATTTTGAGCTGTCTGTGTTTGCTTCAAGAGGAGATATCACAAAGTATGCGCTTTTGTTGTTTCCATTGCTTTCAATGCATTTTGGCCTAAAATGAGCATTTGCTGTTTTCTTTTAAATGCAACATGGGAGAAAAACCATTTCACATCACATTTGTGGGTCTTGTTCTTCAACACATTCTGTTAAATTTTTAGCTGTCTGTGTTTGCTACAAGAGGAGATATCACAAAGTATGCACTTTTGTTGTTTCCATTGCTTTCAATGCATTTTGGCCTAAAACGAGCATTTGCTGTTTTCTCTTAAATGCAACATGGGAGAAAAACCATTTCACATCACATTTGTGGGTCTTGTTCTTCAACACATTCGGTGAAATTTTGAGCTGTCTGTGTTTGCTACAAGAGGAGATATCACAAAGTATGCGCTTTTGTTGTTTCCATTGCTTTCAATGCATTTTTGCCTAAAACAAGCATTTGCTGTTTTTTCTTAAACGCAACATGGGAGAAAAGCCATTTCACATCACATTTGTGGGTCTTGTTCTTGAACACATTCGGTGAAATTTTGATCTGTCTGTGTTTGCTACAAGAGGAGATATCCCAAAGTATGCGCTTTTGTTGTTTCCATTGGTTTCAATGCATTTTGGCCTTAAAAAAGCATTTGCTATTTTCTCTTAAATGCAACATGGGAGAAAAACCATTTCACATCACATTTGTGGCCCTTGGTCTTCAAACACATTGTGTGAAATTTAGAGCTGTCTGTGTTTGCTACAAGAGGAGATGTCACAAATTACGCGCTTTTGCTGTTTCCATTGGTTTCAATGCATTTTGGCCTAAAACGAGCATTTGATGTTTTCTCTTAAACGCAACATTTGAGAAAAACCATTTCACATCACATTTGTGGGCCTTGTTCTTCAACACATTCTGTGAAATTTTGAGCTGTCTATGCTTGCTACAAAAGGAGATATCAGAAAGCATGTGCTTTTGTTGATTCCTATGGTATTATTGAGCTGTCTGTGCTTGCTACAAGAGGAGTTATCGCAAAGAATGCGCTTTTGTTGTTTCCATTGGTTTCAATGCATTTTTTCCTAAAATGAGCATTTGCTGTTTTCTCTTAAACGCAACATGGGAGAAAAACCATTTCACATCACATTTGTGGGCCTTGGTCTTCAACACTTTCTCTGACATTTTGAGCTGTCTGTGTATGCTACAAGAGAAGATATCATAAAGTAGGCGCTTTTGTTGTTTCCATTGTCTTCAATGCATTTTGGCCTAAAACGAGCATTTGCTGTTTTCTCTTAAATGCAACATGGGAGAAAAACCATTTCACATCACATTTGTGGGTCTTGGTCTTCAACACATTCGGTGAAATTTTGAGCTGTCTGTGTTTGCTACAAGAGGAGATATCACAAAGTATGCGCTTTTGTTGTTTCCATTGCTTTCAATGCATTTTGGCCTAAAACGAGCATTTGCTGTTTTCTCTTAAATGCAACTTGGGAGAAAAACCATTTCACATCACATTTGTGGGTCTTGTTCTTCAACACATTCGGTGAAATTTTGAGCTGTCTGTGTTTGCTACAAGAGGAGATATCACAAAGTATGCGCTTTTGCTGTTTCCATTGCTTTCAATGCATTTTGGCCTAAAACGGGCATTTGCTGTTTTCTCTTAAACGCAATATGAGAGAAAAACCATTTCTCATCACATTTGTGGGTCTTGGTCTTCAACACATTCGGTGAAATTTTGAGCTGTCTGTGTTTGCTTCAACAGGAGATATCACAAAGTATGCGCTTTTGTTGTTTCCATTGCTTTCAATGCATTTTGGCCTAAAACGAGCATTTGCTGTTTTCTCTTAAATGCAACATGGGAGAAAAACCATTTCACATCACATTTGTGGGTCTTGTTCTTCAACACATTCGGTTAAATTTTTAGCTGTCTGAGTTTGCTACAAGAGGAGATATCACAAAGTATGCACTTTTGTTGTTTCCATTGCTTTCAATGCATTTTGGCCTAAAACGAGCATTTGCTGTTTTCTCTTAAATGCAACATGGGAGAAAAACCATTTCACATCACATTTGTGGGTCTTGTTCTTCAACACATTTGGTGAAATTTTCAGCTGTCTGTGTTTGCTACAAGAGGAGATATCACAAAGTATGCGCTTTTGTTGTTTCCATTGCTTTCAATGCATTTTTGCCTAAAACAAGCATTTGCTGTTTTTTCTTAAACGCAACATGGGAGAAAAGCCATTTCACATCACATTTGTGGGTCTTGTTCTTGAACACATTCGGTGAAATTTTGATTTGTCTGTGTTTGCTACAAGAGGAGATATTCCAAAGTATGCGCTTTTGTTGTTTCCATTGCTTTCAATGCATTTTGGCCTAAAACGAGCATTTGCTGTTTTCTCTTAAATGCAACATGGGAGAAAATCCATTTCACATCACATTTGTGGGTCTTGTTCTTCAACACATTTGGTTAAATTTTTAGCTGTCTGTGTTTGCTACAAGAGGAGATATCACAAAGTATGCACTTTTGTTGTTTCAATTGCTTTCAATGCATTTTGGCCTAAAACGAGCATTTGCTGTTTTCTCTTAAATGCAACATGGGAGAAAAACCATTTCACATCACATTTGTGGGTCTTGTTCTTCAACACATTTGGTTAAATTTTGAGCTGTCTGTGTTTGCTACAAGAGGAGATATCACAAAGTATGCGCTTTTGTTGTTTCCATTGCTTTCAATGCATTTTGGCCTAAAACAAGCATTTGCTGTTTTCTCTTAAATGCAACATGGGAGAAAAACCATTTTACATCACATTTGTGGGTCTTGCACTTCAACACATTCGGTGAAATTTTGAGCTGTCTGTGTTTGCTACAAGAGGAGATATCACAAAGTATGCGCTTTTGTTGTTTCCATTGCTTTCAATGCATTTTGGCCTAAAACGAGCATTTGCTGTTTTCAATTAAATGCAACATGGGAGAAAAGCCATTAAACATCACATTTGTGGGTCTTGTTCTTCTACACATTTGGTTTAATTTTTAGCTGTCTGTGTTTGCTACAAGAGGAGAAATCACAAAGTATGCGCTTTTGTTGTTTCCATTGCTTTCAATGCATTTTGACCTAAAACGAGCATTTGCTGTTTTCTCTTAAACGCAACATGGGAGAAAAAACATTTCACATCACATTTGTGGGTCTTGCACTTCAACACATTCGGTGAAATTTTGAGCTGTCTGTGTTTGCTACAAGAGGAGATATCACAAAGTATGCGCTTTTGTTGTTTCCATTGCTTTCAATGCATTTTGGCCTAAAACGAGCATTTGCTGTTTTCTCTTAAATGCAACATGGGAGAAAAACCATTTCACATCACATTTGGGGGTCTTGTTCTTCAACACATTCAGTTAAATTTTTAGCTGTCTGTGTTTGCTACAAGAGGAGATATCACAAAGTATGCACTTTTGTTGTTTCCATTGCTTTCAATGCATTTTGGCCTAAAACGAGCATTTGCTGTTTTCTCTTAAATGCAACATGGGAGAAAAACCATTTCACATCACATTTGTGGGTCTTGTTCTTCAACACATTCGGTGAAATTTTGAGCTGTCTGTGTTTGCTACAAGAGGAGATATCACAAAGTATGCGCTTTTGTTGTTTCCATTGCTTTCAATGCATTTTTGCCTAAAACAAGCATTTGCTGTTTTTTCTTAAACGCAACATGGGAGAAAAGCCATTTCACATCACATTTGTGGGTCTTGTTCTTGAACACATTCGGTGAAATTTTGATCTGTCTGTGTTTGCTACAAGAGGAGATATCCCAAAGTATGCGCTTTTGTTGTTTCCATTGGTTTCAATGCATTTTGGCCTTAAAAAAGCATTTGCTATTTTCTCTTAAATGCAACATGGGAGAAAAACCATTTCACATCACATTTGTGGCCCTTGGTCTTCAAACACATTGTGTGAAATTTAGAGCTGTCTGTGTTTGCTACAAGAGGAGATGTCACAAATTACGCGCTTTTGCTGTTTCCATTGGTTTCAATGCATTTTGGCCTAAAACGAGCATTTGATGTTTTCTCTTAAACGCAACATTTGAGAAAAACCATTTCACATCACATTTGTGGGCCTTGTTCTTCAACACATTCTGTGAAATTTTGAGCTGTCTATGCTTGCTACAAAAGGAGATATCAGAAAGCATGTGCTTTTGTTGATTCCTATGGTATTATTGAGCTGTCTGTGCTTGCTACAAGAGGAGTTATCGCAAAGAATGCGCTTTTTGTTGTTTCCATTGGTTTCAATGCATTTTTTCCTAAAATGAGCATTTGCTGTTTTCTCTTAAACGCAACATGGGAGAAAAACCATTTCACATCACATTTGTGGGCCTTGGTCTTCAACACTTTCTCTGACATTTTGAGCTGTCTGTGTATGCTACAAGAGGAGATATCACAAAGTATGCACTTTTGTTGTTTCCATTGGTTTCAATGCATTTTGGCCTAAAACATACATTTGCTATTTTCTCTTAAATGCAACATTGGAGAAAAACCATTTCACATCACATTTGTGGGCCTTGGTCTTCAACACTTTGTGTTAAATTTTAGAGCTGTCTGTGTTTGCTACAAGAGGAGATGGCACAAATTACGCGCTTTTGCTGTTTCCATTGGTTTCAATGCATTTTGGCCTAAAACGAGCATTTGCTGTTTTCTCTTAAACGCAACATTGGAGAAAAACCATTTCACATCACATTTGTGGGCCTTGGTCTTCAACACATTCTGTGAAACATTGAGATGTCTGTGTTTGCTACTAGAGGAGATATCTCAAAGAATGCGTTTTTGTTGTTTCCATTGGTTACAATGCATTTTAGCCTAAAAAAAGCATTTGATATTTTCTTTTAAATGCAACATGGGAGAAAAACCATTTCACATCACATTTGTGGGCCTTGGTCTTCAACACATTGTGTGAAATTTAGAGCTGTCTGTGTTTGCTACAAGAGGAGATGTCACAAAGTATGCACTTTTGTTGTTTCCATTGCTTTCAATGCATTTTGGCCTAAAACGAGCATTTGCTGTTTTCTCTTAAATGCAACATGGGAGAAAAACCATTTCACATCACATTTGTGGGTCTTGTTCTTCAACACATTCGGTGAAATTTTGAGCTGTCTGTGTTTGCTACAAGAGGAGATATCACAAAGTATGCGCTTTTGTTGTTTCCATTGCTTTCAATGCATTTTTGCCTAAAACAAGCATTTGCTGTTTTTTCTTAAACGCAACATGGGAGAAAAGCCATTTCACATCACATTTGTGGGTCTTGTTCTTGAACACATTCGGTGAAATTTTGATCTGTCTGTGTTTGCTACAAGAGGAGATATCCCAAAGTATGCGCTTTTGTTGTTTCCATTGGTTTCAATGCATTTTGGCCTTAAAAAAGCATTTGCTATTTTCTCTTAAATGCAACATGGGAGAAAAACCATTTCACATCACATTTGTGGCCCTTGGTCTTCAAACACATTGTGTGAAATTTAGAGCTGTCTGTGTTTGCTACAAGAGGAGATGTCACAAATTACGCGCTTTTGCTGTTTCCATTGGTTTCAATGCATTTTGGCCTAAAACGAGCATTTGATGTTTTCTCTTAAACGCAACATTTGAGAAAAACCATTTCACATAACATTTGTGGGCCTTGTTCTTCAACACATTCTGTGAAATTTTGAGCTGTCTATGCTTGCTACAAAAGGAGATATCAGAAAGCATGTGCTTTTGTTGATTCCTATGGTATTATTGAGCTGTCTGTGCTTGCTACAAGAGGAGTTATCGCAAAGAATGCGCTTTTGTTGTTTCCATTGGTTTCAATGCATTTTTTCCTAAAATGAGCATTTGCTGTTTTCTCTTAAACGCAACATGGGAGAAAAACCATTTCACATCACATTTGTGGGCCTTGGTCTTCAACACATTGTGTGAAATTTAGAGCTGTCTGTGTTTGCTACAAGAGGAGATGTCACAAATTACGCGCTTTTGTTGTTTCCATCGGTTTCAATGCATTTTGGACTAAAATGAGCATTTGCTGTTTTCTCTTAAACGCAACATTGGAGAAAAACCATTTCACATCACATTTGTGGGCCTTGGTCTTCAACACATTGTGTGAAATTTTGAGCTGTCTGTGTTTGCTAGAAGAGGAGATATTGCAAAGTATGCACTTTTGTTGTTTCCATCGGTTTCAATGCATATTGGCCTAAAACGAGCATTTGCTGTTTTCTCTTAAAAGCTATATGGGAGAAAAACCATTTCACATCACATTTGTGGGCCTTGGTCTTCAACATGTTATTTGACATTTTGAGCTGTCTGTGTATGCTACAAGAGGAGATATCGCAAAGAATACGGTTTTGTTGTTTCCATTGGTTTCAATGCATTTTGGCCTAAAATTAGCATTTGCTGTTTTCTCTTAACCGAACATTGGAGAAAAACCATTTCACATCACATTTGTGGGCCTTGGTCTTCAACACATTCTGTGAAACATTGAGATGTCTGTGTTTGCTACTAGAGGAGATATCTCAAAGAATGCGTTTTTGTTGTTTCCATTGGTTACAATGCATTTTAGCCTAAAAAAAGCATTTGATATTTTCTTTTAAATGCAACATGGGAGAAAAACCCTTTCACATCACATTTGTGGGCCTTGGTCTTCAACACATTGTGTGAAATTTAGAGCTGTCTGTGTTTGCTACAAGAGGAGATGTCACAAATTACGCGCTTTTGTTGTTTCCATCGGTTTCAATGCATTTTGGACTAAAATGAGCATTTGCTGTTTTCTCTTAAACGCAACATTGGAGAAAAACCATTTCACATCACATTTGTGGGCCTTGGTCTTCAACACATTGTGTGAAATTTTGAGCTGTCTGTGTTTGCTAGAAGAGGAGATATTGCAAAGTATGCACTTTTGTTGTTTCCATCGGTTTCAATGCATATTGGCCTAAAACGAGCATTTGCTGTTTTCTCTTAAAAGCTATATGGGAGAAAAACCATTTCACATCACATTTGTGGGCCTTGGTCTTCAACATGTTATTTGACATTTTGAGCTGTCTGTGTATGCTACAAGAGGAGATATCGCAAAGAATACAGTTTTGTTGTTTCCATTGGTTTCAATGCATTTTGGCCTAAAATTAGCATTTGCTGTTTTCTCTTAACCGAACATTGGAGAAAAACCATTTCACAACAAGTTTGTGGGCCTTGTTCTTCAACACATTCTGTGAAATTTTGAGCTGTCTGTGCTTGCTACAAGAGGAGATATCAGAAAGCATGCGCTTTTGTTGATTCCATTGGTTTCAATGCATTTTGGCCTAAAATGAACATTTGCTATTTTCTCTTAAATGCAACATGGGAGAAAAACCATTTCACATCACATTTGTGGGCCTTGGTCTTCAACACATTGTGTGAAATTTTGAGCTGTCTGTGTTTGCTACAAGAGGAGATATCGCAAAGAATACGGTTTTGTTGTTTCCATTGGTTTCAATGCATTTTGGTCTAAAATTAGCATTTGCTGTTTTCTCTTAACCGAACATTGGAGAAAAACCATTTCACAACAAGTTTGTGGGCCTTGTTCTTCAACACATTCTGTGAAATTTTGAGCTGTCTGTGCTTGCTACAAGAGGAGATATCAGAAAGATTGTGTTTTTGTTGATTCCATTGGTTTTAATGCATTTTGGCCTAAAATGAGCATTTGCTGTTTTCTCTTAAACGCAAGATTGGAGAAAAACCATTTCACATCACATTTGTGGGGCCTTGGTCTTCAACAAAATTCTGTGAAATTTTGAGCTGTCTCTGTTTGCTACAAGAGAAGATATCGCAAAGCATGTGCTTTTGTTGTTTCCATCGGCTTCAAAGCATTTTGGCCTAAAATGAGCATTTGCTGTTTTCTCTTAAACGCAACATGGGAGAAAAACCATTTCACATCACATTTGTGGGCCTTGGTCTTCAACACATTGTGTGAAATTTTGAGCTGTCTGTGTTTGCTACAAGAGGAGATATAGCAAAGTATGCACTTTTATTGTTTCCATTGGTTTCAAGGCATTTTGGCCTAAATCGAGCATTTGCTGTTTTCTCTTAAACGCAACATGGGAGAAAAACCATTTCACATCACATTTTTAGGCCTTGGTCTTCAACCCGTTCTGTGACATTTTGAGCTGTCTGTGAATTCTAGAAGAGGAGATATCACAAAGTATGCAATTTTGTTGTTTCCATTGGTTTCAATGGATTTTTTGCCTAAAATGAGCATTTGCTGTTTTCTCTTAAATGCAACATTGGAGAAAAACCATTTCACATCACATTTGTGGGCCATAGTCTTCAACACATTCTGTGAAACATTGAGATGTCTGTGTTTGCTACAAGAGGAGATATCGCAAATAATGAGCTTTTGTTGTTTCCATTAGTTTCAATGCATTTTGGCCTAAAATGAGCATTTGCTGTTTTCTTTTAAATGCAACATTGGAGAAAAACCATTTCACATCAAAATTGTGGGCAATGGTCTTCAACACATTGTGTGAAATTTTGAGCTGTCTGTGCTTGCTACAAGAGGAGATATCACAAAGTATGCATTTTTGTTGTTTCCTTTGGTTTCAATGCATTTATGCCTAAAATGAGCGTTTGCTGTTTTCTCTTAAACGCAACATTGGAGAAAAACCATTTCACATCACATTTGTGGGCATTGGTCTTCAACACATTGTGTGAAATTTTGAGCTGTCTCTGTTTGCTACAGGAGGAGATATCGCAAAGCATGCACTTTTGTTCTTTCCATCGGTTTCAAAGCATTTTGGCCTAAAACGAGCATTTGCTGTTTTCTCTTAAACGCAAGATTGGAGAAAAACCATTTCACATCACATTTGTGGGCCTTAGTCTTCAACACATTGTGTGAAATTTTGAGCTGTCTGTGTTTGCTACAAGAGGAGATATTGCAAACTATGCGCTTTCATTGTTTCCATTGGTTTCAAAGCATTTTGGCCTAAAATGAGCATTTGCTGTTTTCTCTTAAACGCAACATTGGAGAAAAACCATTTCACATCACATTTGTGGGCCTTGGTCTTCAACACATTGTGTGAAATTTTGATCTGTCTGTGTTTGCTACAGGAGGAGATATCGCAAAGCATGCGCTTTTGTTGTTTCCATCGGTTTCAATGCATTTTGACCTAAAATGAGCATTTGCTGTTTTCTCTTAAACGCAACATGGGAGAAAAACCATTTCACATCACATTTGTGGGCCTTGGTCTTCAACACATTCTGTTACATTTTGAGCTGTCTGTGTATGCTACAAGAGGAGATATCGCAAAGTATGCACTTTTGTTGTTTCCATTGGTTTCAATGCAATTTTGCCTAAAACGAACATTTGCTGTTTTCTCTTAAACGCAACATGGGAGAAAAACCATTTCACATCACATTTGTGGGCCTTGGTCTTCAAACACATTGTGTGAAATTTAGAGTTGTCTGTGTTTGCTACAAGAGGAGATGTCGCAAAGAACGGGCTTTTGTTGTTTCCATTGGTTTCAATGCATTTTGGCCTAAAATTAGCATTTGCTGTTTTCTCTTAACCGAACATTGGAGAAATATAATTTCACAACAAGTTTGTGGGCCTTGTTCTTCAACACATTCTGTGAAATTTTGAGCTGTCTGTGCTTGTTACAAGAGGAGATATCAGAAAGCATGCGCTTTTGTTGATTCCATTGGTTTTAATGCATTTTGGCCTAAAAAAAGCATTTGATATTTTCTCTTCAATGCAACATGGGAGAAAAACCATTTCACATCACATTTGTGGGTCTTGGTCTTTGACACATTCTGTGAAATTTTGAGCTGTCTGTGTTTGCTACAAGAGGAGATATCACAAAGTATGCGTTTTTATTGTTTACATTGTTTTCAATGGATTTTTTGCCTAAAATGAGCATTTGCTGTTTTCTCTTAAATGCAACATTGGAGAAAAACCATTTCACATCACATTTGTGGGCATTGGTCTTCAACACATTGTGTGAAATTTTGAGCTGTCTCTGTTTGCTACAGGAGGAGATATCGCAAAGCATGAGCTTTTGTTGTTTCCATCAATTTCAAAGGATTTTGGCCTAAAACGAGCATTTGCTGTTTTCTCTTAAACGCAACATGGGAGAAAAACCATTTCACATCACATTTGTGGGCCTTGGTCTTCAACACATTCTGTGAAACATTGAGATGTCTGTGTTTGCTACAAGAGGAGATATCACAAAGAATGCGTTTTTGTTGTTTCCATTGGTTTCAATGGATTTTTTGCCTAAAATGAGCATTTGCTGTTTTCTCCTAAATGCAACATTGGAGAAAAACCATTTCACATCACATTTGTGGGCCATAGTCTTCAACACATTCTGTGAAACATTGAGAAGTCTGTGTTTGCTACAAGAGGAGATATCGCAAATAATGAGCTTTTGTTGTTTCCATTAGTTTCAATGAATTTTGGCCTAAAATGAGCATTTGCTGTATTCTTTTAAACGCAACATTGGAGAAAAACCATTTCACATCAAAATTGTGGGCATTGGTCTTCAACACATTGTGTGAAATTTTGAGCTGTCTGTGCTTACGACAAGAGGAGATATCACAAAGTATGCGTTTTTGTTGTTTCCTTTGGTTTCAATGCATTTATGCCTAAAATGAGCATTTGCTGTTTTCTCTTAAACGCAACATTGGAGAAAAACCATTTCACATCACATTTTTGGGCCTTGTTCTTCAACACATTCTGTGAAATTTTGAGCTGTCTGTGCTTGTTACAAGAGGAGATATCAGAAAGCATGCGCTTTTGTTGATTCCATTGGTTTTAATGCATTTTGGCCTAAAATGAGCATTTGCTGTTTTCTCTTAAACGCAAGATTGGAGAAAAACCATTTCACAACACATTTGTGGGGCCTTGGTCTTCAACAGAATTCTGTGAAATTTTGAGCTCTCTGTTTGCTACAGGAGGAGATATCGCAAAGCATGCGCTTTTGTTGTTTCCATCGGCTTCAAAGCATTTTGGCCTAAAACATGCATTTGCTGTTTTCTCTTAAACGCAACATGGGAGAAAAACCATTTCACATCACATTTGTGGGCCTTGGTCTTCAACACATTGTGTGAAATTTTGAGCTGTCTGTGTTTGCTTCAAGAGGAGATGTCGCAAAGAACGGGCTTTTGCTGTTTCCATTGGTTTCAATGCATTTTGGCCTAAAACAAGCATTTGCTGTTTTCTTTTAAATGCAACATGGGAGAAAAACCATTTCACATCACATTTGTGGGCCTTGGTCTTCAACACATTGTGTGAAATTTTGAGCTGTCTGTGTTTGCTACAAGAGGAGATATCGCAAAGAATACGGTTTTCTTGTTTCCATTGGTTTCAATGCATTTTGGCCTAAAATTAGCATTTGCTGTTTTCTCTTAACCGAACATTGGAGAAAAACCATTTCACAACAAGTTTGTGGGCCTTGTTCTTCAACACATTGTGTGAAATTTAGAGCTGTCTGTGTTTGCTACAAGAGGAGATGTCGCAAAGTATGGGCTTTTGCTGTTTCCATTGGTTTCAATGTATTTTGGCCTAAAACGAGCATTTGCTGTTTTCTCTTAAATGCAACATGGGAGAAAAACCATTTCACATCACATTTGTGGGCCTTGGTCTTCAACACATTCTGTGAAACATTGAGATGTCGGAGGAGAAATCACAAAAAATGCGTTTTTGCTGTTTCCATTGGTTTCAATGCATTTTGGCCTAAAAAAAGCATTTGATATTTTCTCTTCAATGCAACATGGGAGAAAAACCATTTTACATCACATTTGTGGGTCTTGGTCTTTGACACATTCTGTGAAATGTTGAGCTGTCTGTGTTTGCTACAAGAGGAGATATCACAAAGTATGTGTTTTTATTGTTTCCATTGGTTTCAATGGATTTTTTGCCTAAAATGAGCATTTGCTGTTTTCTCTTAAATGCAACATTGGAGAAAAACCATTTCACATCAAATTTGTGGGCATTGGTCTTCAACACATTGTGTGAAATTTTGAGCTGTCTCTGTTTGCTACAGGAGGAGATATCGCAAAGCATGCGCTTTTGTTGTTTCCATCAATTTCAAAGGATTTTGGCCTAAAACGAGCATTTGCTGTTTTCTCTTAAACGCAACATGGGAGAAAAACCATTTCACATCACATTTGTGGGCCTTGGTCTTCAACACATTGTGTGAAATTTAGAGCTGTCTGTGTTTGCTACAAGAGGAGATGTCGCAAAGTACGGGCTTTTGCTTTTTCCATTGGTTTCAATGCATTTTGGCCTAAAACGAGCATTTTCTGTTTTCTCTTAAATGCAACATGGGAGAAAAACCATTTCACATCACATTTGTGGGCCTTGGTCTTCAACACATTCTGTGAAACATTGAGATGTCTGTGTTTGCTACAAGAGGAGATATCACAAAGAATGCATTTTTGTTGTTTCCATTAGTTTCAATGCATTTTGGCCTAAAATGAGCATTTGCTGTATTCTTTTAAATGCAACATTGGAGAAAAACCATTTCACATCAAAATTGTGGGCATTGGTCTTCAACACATTGTGTGAAATTTTGAGCTGTCTGTGCTTACGACAAGAGGAGATATCACAAAGTATGCGTTTTTGTTGTTTCCTTTGGTTTCAATGCATTTATGCCTAAAATGAGCATTTGCTGTTTTCTCTTAAACGCAACATTGGAGAAAAACCATTTCACATCACATTTGTGGGCATTGGTCTTAAACACATTGTGTGAAATTTTGAGCTGTCTCTGTTTGCTACAGGAGGAGATATCGCAATGCATGCGCTTTTGTTGTTTCCATCGGTTTCAAAGCATTTTGGCCTAAAACGAGCATTTGCTGTTTTCTCTTAAACACAAGATTGGAGAAAAAACATTTCACATCACCTTTGTGGGCCTTAGTCTTCAAAACATTGTGTGAAATTTTGAGCTGTCTGTGTTTGCTAGAAGAGGAGATATTGCAAAGTATGCGCTTTCGTTGTTTCCATTGGTTTCAATGCATTTTGGCCTAAAATGAGCATTTGCTGTTTTCCCTTAAATGCAACATTGGAGAAAAACCATTTCACATCACATTTGTGGGCCTTGGTGTTCAACACATTGTGTGAAATTTTGAGCTGTCTCTGTTTGCTACAGGAGGAGATATCGCAAAGCATGCGCTTTTGTTGTTTCCATCGGTTTCAATGCATTTTGACCTAAAACGAGCATTTGCTGTTTTCTCTTAAATGCAACATGGGAGAAAAACCATTTCACATCACATTTGTGGGCCTTGGTCTTCAACACGTTCTGTTACATTTTGAGCTGTCTGTGTATGCTACAAGAGGAGATATCACAAAGTATTTACTTTTGTTGTTTCAATTGGTTTCAATGCATTTTGGCCTAAAACGAACATTTGCTATTTTCTCTTAAATGCAACATGGGAGAAAAACCATTTCACATCACATTTGTGGCCCTTGGTCTTCAAACACATTGTGTGAAATTTAGAGCTGTCTGTGTTTGCTACAAGAGGAGATGTCGCAAAGAATGTGCTTTTGCTGTTTCCATTGGTTTCAATGCATTTTGGCCTAAAACGAGCATTTGCAGTTTTCTCTTAAATGCAACATGGGAGAAAAACCATTTCACATCACATTTGTGGGCCTTGGTCTTCAACACATTGTGTGAAATTTTGAGCTGTCTGTGTTTGCTACAAGAGGAGATATCGCAAAGATTACGGTTTTGTTGTTTCCATTGGTTTCAATGCAAGTTGGCCTAAAATTAGCATTTGCTGTTTTCTCTTAACCAAACATTGGAGAAAAATAATTTCACAACAAGTTTGTGGGCCTTGTTCTTCAACACATTCTGTGAAATTTTGATCTGTCTGTGCTTGTTACAAGAGGAGATATCAGAAAGCATGCGCTTTTGTTGATTCCATTGGTTTTAATGCATTTTGGCCTAAAATGAGCATTTGCTGTTTTCTCTTAAACGCAAGACTGGAGAAAAACCTTTTCACAACACATTTGTGGGGCCTTGGTCTTCAACAGAATTCTGTGAAATTTTGAGCTCTCTGTTTGCTACAGGAGGAGATATTGCAAAGCATGAGCTTTTGTTGTTTCCATCGGCTTCAAAGCATTTTGGCCTAAAACGAGCATTTGCTGTTTTCTCTTAAACGCAACATGGGAGAAAAACCATTTCACATCACATTTGTGGGCCTTGGTCTTCAACACATTGTGTGAAATCTTGAGCTGTCTGTGTTTGCAACTATAGGAGATATCGCAAAGAATACGGTTTTGTTGTTTCCATTGGTTTCAATGCATTTTGGCCTAAAATTAGCATTTGCTGTTTTCTCTTAACCGAACATTGGAGAAAAACCATTTCACAACAAGTTTGTGGGCCTTGTTCTTCAACACATTGTGTGAAATTTAGAGCTGTCTGTGTTTGCTACAAGAGGAGATGTCTCAAAGTACGGGCTTTTGCTGTTTCCATTGGTTTCAATGCATTTTTGCCTAAAACGAGCATTTGCTGTTTTCTCTTAAATGCAACATGGGAGAAAAATCATTTCATATCACATTTGTGGGCCTTGGTCTTCAACACATTCTGTGAAACATTGAGATGTCCGAGGAGAAATCACAAAGAATGCGTTTTAGCTGTTTCCATTGGTTTCAATGCATTTTGGCCTAAAAAAAGCATTTGATATTTTCTCTTCAATGCAACATGGGAGAAAAACCATTTCACATCACATTTGTGGGTCTTAGTCTTTGACACATTCTGTGAAATGTTGAGCTGTCTGTGTTTGCTACAAGAGGAAATATCACAAAGTA
This sequence comes from Taudactylus pleione, assembly GCA_031769625.1. NCBI lineage: Eukaryota > Metazoa > Chordata > Amphibia > Anura > Myobatrachidae > Taudactylus > Taudactylus pleione. The sequence continues at coordinate 326,943 of JAUIMM010001036.1, read as the reverse complement.
TGCGTTTTTATTGTTTCCATTGGTTTCAAAGGATTTTTTGCCTAAAATGAGCATTTGCTGTTTTCTCTTAAATGCAACATTGGAGAAAAACCATTTCACATCACATTTGTGGCCCATAGTCTTCAACACATTCTGTAAAACATTGAGATGTCTGTGTTTGCTACAAGAGGAGATATCGCAAATAATGAGCTTTTGTTGTTTCCATTTGTTTCAATGCATTTTGGCCTAAAATGAGCATTTGCTGTTTTCTTTTAAACGCAACATTGGAGAAAAACCATTTCACATCAAAATTGTGGGCCATGGTCTTCAACACATTCTGTGAAATTTTGAGCTGTCTGTGCTTGCTACAAGAGATATCACAAAGTATGCGTTTTTGTTGTTTCCTTTGGTTTCAATGCATTTATGCCTAAAATGAGCATTTGCTGTTTTCTCTTAAACGCAACATTGGAGAAAAACCATTTCACATCACATTTGTGGGCATTGGTCTTCAACACATTGTGTGAAATTTTGAGCTGTCTCTGTTTGCTACAGGAGGAGATATCGCAAAGCATGCGCTTTTGTTGTTTCCATCGGTTTCAAAGCATTTTGGCCTAAAACGAGCATTTGCTGTTTTCTCTTAAACGCAAGATTGGAGAAAAACCATTTCACATCACATTTGTGGGCCTTGGTCATCAACACATGGTGTGAAATTTTGAGCTGTCTGTGTTTGCTAGAAGAGGAGATATTGCAAAGTATGCGCATTTGTTGTTTCCATTGGTTTCAAAGCATTTTGGCCTAAAATGAGCATTTGCTCTTTTCTCTTAAACGCAACATTGGAGAAAAACCATTTCACATTACATTTGTGGGCCTTGGTCTTCAACACATTGTGTGAAATTTTGAGCTGTCTGTTTGCTACAGGAGGAGATATCGCAAAACATGCGCTTTTGTTGTTTCCATCGGTTTCAATGCATTTTGACCTAAAACGAGCATTTGCTGTTTTCTCTTTAACGCAATATGGGAGAAAAACCATTTCAAATCACATTTGTGGGCCTTGGTCTTCAACACGTTCTGTGACATCTTGAGCTGTCTGTGTATGCTACAAGAGGAGATATCACAAAGTAAGCGCTTTTGTTGTTTCCATTGGTTTCAATGCATTTTGGCCTAAAATGAACATTTGCTATTTTCTCTTAAATGCAACATTGGAGAAAAACCGTTTCACAACACTTTTGTGGGCCTTGGTCTTCAAACACATTGTGTGAAATTTAGAGCTGTCTGTGTTTGCTACAAGAGGAGATGTCGCAAAGAACGGGCTTTTGCTGTTTCCATTGGTTTCAATGCATTTTGGCCTAAAACGAGCATTTGCTGTTTTCACTTAAATGCAACATGGGAGAAAAACCATTTCACATCACATTTGTGGGCCTTGGTCTTCAACACATTGTGTGAAATTTTGAGCTGTCTGTGTTTGCTACAAGAGGAGATATCACAAAGATTACGGTTTTGTTGTTTCCATTGGTTTCAATGCATTTTGGCCTAAAATGAGCATTTGCTGTTTTCTCTTAACCGAACATTGGAGAAAAATCATTTCACAACAAGTTTGTGGGCCTTGTTCTTCAACACATTCGGTTAAATTTTTAGCTGTCTGTGTTTGCTACAAGAGGAGATATCACAAAGTATGCACTTTTGTTGTTTCCATTGCTTTCAATGCATTTTGGCCTAAAACGAGCATTTGCTGTTTTCTCTTAAATGCAACATGGGAGAAAAACCATTTCACATCACATTTGTGGGTCTTGTTCTTCAACACATTCGGTGAAATTTTGAGCTGTCTGTGTTTGCTACAAGAGGAGATATCACAAAGTATGCGCTTTTGTTGTTTATATTGCTTTCAATGCATTTTGGCCTAATACGGGCATTTGCTGTTTTCTCTTAAACGCAATATGGGAGTAAAACCATTTCACATCACATTTGTGGGTCTTGTTCTTCAACAAATTCGGTGAAATTTTGAGCTGTCTGTGTTTGCTACAAGAGGAGATATCACAAAGTATGCACTTTTGTTGTTTCCATTGCTTTCAATGCATTTTGGCCTAAAACGAGCATTTGCTGTTTTCTCTTAAACGCAACATGGGAGAAAAACCATTTCACATCACATTTGTCGGTCTTGTTCTTCAACACATTCGGTGAAATTTTGAGCTGTCTGTGTTTGCTACAAGAGGAGATATCACAAAGTATGCGCTTTTGTTGTTTCCTTTGCTTTCAATGCATTTTGGCCTAAAACGAGCATTTGCTGTTTTCTCTTAAATGCAACATGGGAGAAAAACCATTTTACATCACATTTGTGGGTCTTGCACTTCAACACATTCGTGAAATTTTGAGCTGTCTGTGTTTGCTACAAGAGGAGATATCACAAAGAATGCGCTTTTGTTGTTTCCATTGCTTTCAATGCATTTTGGCCTAAAACGAGCATTTGCTGTTTTCTCTTAAATGCAACATGGGAGAAAAACCATTTCACATCACATTTGTGGGTCTTACACTTCAACACATTCGGTGAAATTATGAGCTGTCTGTGTTTGCTACAAGAGAAGATATCATAAAGTAGGCGCTTTTGTTGTTTCCATTGCTTTCAATGCATTTTGGCCTAAAACGAGCATTTGCTGTTTTCTCTTAAATGCAACATGGGAGAAAAAATATTTCACATCACATTTGTGGGTCTTGTTCTTCAACACATTTGGTTAAATTTTGAGCTGTCTGTGTTTGCTACAAGAGGAGATATCACAAAGTATGCGCTTTTGTTGTTTCCATTGCTTTCAATGCATTTTGGCCTAAAACGAGCATTTGCTGTTTTCTCTTAAATGCAACATGGGAGAAAAACCATTTCACATCACATTTGTGGGTCTTGTTCTTCAACACATTCGGTTAAATTTTTAGCTGTCTGTGTTTGCTACAAGAGGAGATATCACAAAGTATGCACTTTTGTTGTTTCCATTGCTTTCAATGCATTTTGGCCTAAAACGAGCATTTGCTGTTTTCTCTTAAATGCAACATGTGAGAAAAACCATTTCACATCACATTTGTGGGTCTTGTTCTTCAACACATTCGGTGAAATTTTGAGCTGTCTGTGTTTGCTACAAGAGGATATATCACAAAGTATGCGCTTTTGCTGTTTCCATTGCTTTCAATGCATTTTGGCCTAAAACGAGCATTTGCTGTTTTCTCTTAAATGCAACATGGGAGAAAAACCATTTCACATCACATGTGTGGGTCTTGTTCTTCAACAAATTCGGTGAAATTTTGAGCTGTCTGTGTTTGCTACAAGAGGAGATATCACAAAGTATGCGCTTTTGTTGTTTCCATTGCTTTCAATGCATTTTGGCCTAAAACGAGCATTTGCTGTTTTCTCTTAAATGCAACATGGGAGAAAAACCATTTTACATCACATTTGTGGGTCTTGCACTTCAACACATTCGTGAAATTTTGAGCTGTCTGTGTTTGCTACAAGAGGAGATATCACAAAGAATGCGCTTTTGTTGTTTCCATTGCTTTCAATGCATTTTGGCCTAAAACGAGCATTTGCTGTTTTCTCTTAAATGCAACATGGGAGAAAAACCATTTCACATCACATTTGTGGGTCTTACACTTCAACACATTCGGTGAAATTATGAGCTGTCTGTGTTTGCTACAAGAGAAGATATCATAAAGTAGGCGCTTTTGTTGTTTCCATTGCTTTCAATGCATTTTGGCCTAAAACGAGCATTTGCTGTTTTCTCTTAAATGCAACATGGGAGAAAAAATATTTCACATCACATTTGTGGGTCTTGTTCTTCAACACATTTGGTTAAATTTTGAGCTGTCTGTGTTTGCTACAAGAGGAGATATCACAAAGTATGCGCTTTTGTTGTTTCCATTGCTTTCAATGCATTTTGGCCTAAAACGAGCATTTGCTGTTTTCTCTTAAATGCAACATGGGAGAAAAACCATTTCACATCACATTTGTGGGTCTTGTTCTTCAACACATTTGGTTAAATTTTTAGCTGTCTGTGTTTGCTACAAGAGGAGATATCACAAAGTATGCACTTTTGTTGTTTCCATTGCTTTCAATGCATTTTGGCCTAAAACGAGCATTTGCTATTTTCTCTTAAATGCAACATGTGAGAAAAACCATTTCACATCACATTTGTGGGTCTTGTTCTTCAACACATTCGGTGAAATTTTGAGCTGTCTGTGTTTGCTACAAGAGGATATATCACAAAGTATGCGCTTTTGCTGTTTCCATTGCTTTCAATGCATTTTGGCCTAAAACGAGCATTTGCTGTTTTCTCTTAAATGCAACATGGGAGAAAAACCATTTCACATCACATTTGTGGGTCTTACACTTCAACACATTCGGTGAAATTATGAGCTGTCTGTGTTAGCTACAAGAGAAGATATCATAAAGTAGGCGCTTTTGTTGTTTCCATTGTCTCCAATGCATTTTGGCCTAAAACGAGCATTTGCTGTTTTCTCTTAAATGCAACATGGGAGAAAAACCATTTCACATCACATTTGTGGGTCTTGGTCTTCAACACATTCGGTGAAATTTTGAGCTGTCTTTGTTTGCTACAAGAGGAGATATCACAAAGTATGCGCTTTTGTTGTTTCCATTGCTTTCAATGCATTTTGGCCTAAAACGAGCATTTGCTGTTTTCTCTTAAATGCAACTTGGGAGAAAAACCATTTCACATCACATTTGTGGGTCTTGTTCTTCAACACATTCGGTGAAATTTTGAGCTGTCTGTGTTTGCTACAAGAGGAGATATCACAAAGTATGCGCTTTTGCTGTTTCCATTGCTTTCAATGCATTTTGGCCTAAAACGGGCATTTGCTGTTTTCTCTTAAACGCAATATGAGAGAAAAACCATTTCTCATCACATTTGTGGGTCTTGGTCTTCAACACATTCGGTGAAATTTTGAGCTGTCTGTGTTTGCTTCAACAGGAGATATCACAAAGTATGCGCTTTTGTTGTTTCCATTGCTTTCAATGCATTTTGGCCTAAAACGAGCATTTGCTGTTTTCTCTTAAATGCAACATGGGAGAAAAACCATTTCACATCACATTTGTGGGTCTTACACTTCAACACATTCGGTGAAATTATGAGCTGTCTGTGTTTGCTAGAAGAGGAGATATTGCAAAGTATGCGCGTTAGTTGTTTCCATTGGTTTCAAAGCATTTTGGCCTAAAATGAGCATTTGCTCTTTTCTCTTAAACGCAACATTGGAGAAAAACCATTTCACATTACATTTGTGGGCCTTGGTCTTCAACACATTGTGTGAAATTTTGAGCTGTCTGTTTGCTACAGGAGGAGATATCGCAAAACATGCGCTTTTGTTGTTTCCATCGGTTTCAATGCATTTTGACCTAAAACGAGCATTTGCTGTTTTCTCTTTAACGCAATATGGGAGAAAAACCATTTCACATCACATTTGTGGGCCTTGGTCTTCAACACGTTCTGTGACATTTTGAGCTGTCTGTGTATGCTACAAGAGGAGATATCACAAAGTAAGCGCTTTTGTTGTTTCCATTGGTTTCAATGCATTTTGGCCTAAAATGAACATTTGCTATTTTCTCTTAAATGCAACATTGGAGAAAAACCATTTCACAACACTTTTGTGGGCCTTGGTCTTCAAACACATTGTGTGAAATTTAGAGCTGTCTGTGTTTGCTACAAGAGGAGATGTCGCAAAGAACGGGCTTTTGCTGTTTCCATTGGTTTCAATGCATTTTGGCCTAAAACGAGCATTTGCTGTTTTCACTTAAATGCAACATGGGAGAAAAACCATTTCACATCACATTTGTGGGCCTTGGTCTTCAACACATTGTGTGAAATTTTGAGCTGTCTGTGTTTGCTACAAGAGGAGATATCACAAAGATTACGGTTTTGTTGTTTCCATTGGTTTCAATGCATTTTGGCCTAAAATGAGCATTTGCTGTTTTCTCTTAACCGAACATTGGAGAAAAATCATTTCACAACAAGTTTGTGGGCCTTGTTCTTCAACACATTCGGTTAAATTTTTAGCTGTCTGTGTTTGCTACAAGAGGAGATATCACAAAGTATGCACTTTTGTTGTTTCCATTGCTTTCAATGCATTTTGGCCTAAAACGAGCATTTGCTGTTTTCTCTTAAATGCAACATGGGAGAAAAACCATTTCACATCACATTTGTGGGTCTTGTTCTTCAACACATTCGGTGAAATTTTGAGCTGTCTGTGCTTGCTACAAGAGGAGATATCACAAAGTATGCGCTTTTGTTGTTTCCATTGCTTTCAATGCATTTTTGCCTAAAACAAGCATTTGCTGTTTTTTCTTAAACGCAACATGGGAGAAAAGCCATTTCACATCACATTTGTGGGTCTTGTTCTTCAACACATTCGGTGAAATTTTGAGCTGTCTGTGTTTGCTACAAGAGGAGATATCACAAAGTATGCGCTTTTGTTGTTTATATTGCTTTCAATGCATTTTGGCCTAAAACGGGCATTTGCTGTTTTCTCTTAAACGCAAAATGGGAGTAAAACCATTTCACATCACATTTGTGGGTCTTGTTCTTCAACAAATTCGGTGAAATTTTGAGCTGTCTGTGTTTGCTACAAGAGGAGATATCACAAAGTATGCACTTTTGTTGTTTCCATTGCTTTCAATGCATTTTGGCCTAAAACGAGCATTTGCTGTTTTCTCTTAAACGCAACATGGGAGAAAAACCATTTCACATCACATTTGTCGGTCTTGTTCTTCAACACAATCGGTGAAATTTTGAGCTGTCTGTGTTTGCTACAAGAGGAAATATCACAAAGTATGCGCTTTTGTTGTTTCCTTTGCTTTCAATGCATTTTGGCCTAAAACGAGCATTTGCTGTTTTCTCTTAAATGCAACATGGGAGAAAAACCATTTCACATCACATGTGTGGGTCTTGTTCTTCAACAAATTTGGTGAAATTTTGAGCTGTCTGTGTTTGCTACAAGAGGAGATATCACAAAGTATGCGCTTTTGTTGTTTCCATTGCTTTCAATGCATTTTGGCCTAAAACGAGCATTTGCTGTTTTCTCTTAAATGCAACATGGGAGAAAAACCATTTTACATCACATTTGTGGGTCTTGCACTTCAACACATTCGTGAAATTTTGAGCTGTCTGTGTTTGCTACAAGAGGAGATATCACAAAGAATGCGCTTTTGTTGTTTCCATTGCTTTCAATGCATTTTGGCCTAAAACGAGCATTTGCTGTTTTCTCTTAAATGCAACATGGGAGAAAAACCATTTCACATCACATTTGTGGGTCTTACACTTCAACACATTCGGTGAAATTATGAGCTGTCTGTGTTTGCTACAAGAGAAGATATCATAAAGTAGGCGCTTTTGTTGTTTCCATTGCTTTCAATGCATTTTGGCCTAAAACGAGCATTTGCTGTTTTCTCTTAAATGCAACATGGGAGAAAAAATATTTCACATCACATTTGTGGGTCTTGTTCTTCAACACATTTGGTTAAATTTTGAGCTGTCTGTGTTTGCTACAAGAGGAGATATCACAAAGTATGCGCTTTTGTTGTTTCCATTGCTTTCAATGCATTTTGGCCTAAAACGAGCATTTGCTGTTTTCTCTTAAATGCAACATGGGAGAAAAACCATTTCACATCACATTTGTGGGTCTTGTTCTTCAACACATTCGGTTAAATTTTTAGCTGTCTGTGTTTGCTACAAGAGGAGATATCACAAAGTATGCACTTTTGTTGTTTCCATTGCTTTCAATGCATTTTGGCCTAAAACGAGCATTTGCTGTTTTCTCTTAAATGCAACATGTGAGAAAAACCATTTCGCATCACATTTGTGGGTCATGTTCTTCAACACATTCGGTGAAATTTTGAGCTGTCTGTGTTTGCTACAAGAGGAGATATCACAAAGTATGCGCTTTTGCTGTTTCCATTGCTTTCAATGCATTTTGGCCTAAAACGAGCATTTGCTGTTTTCTCTTAAATGCAACATGGGAGAAAAACCATTTCACATCACATTTGTGGGTCTTACACTTCAACACATTCGGTGAAATTATGGGCTGTCTGTGTTAGCTACAAGAGAAGATATCATAAAGTAGGCGCTTTTGTTGTTTCCATTGTCTTCAATGCATTTTGGCCTAAAACGAGCATTTGCTGTTTTCTCTTAAATGCAACATGGGAGAAAAACCATTTCACATCACATTTGTGGGTCTTGGTCTTCAACACATTCGGTGAAATTTTGAGCTGTCTTTGTTTGCTACAAGAGGAGATATCACAAAGTATGCGCTTTTGTTGTTTCCATTGCTTTCAATGCATTTTGGCCTAAAACGAGCATTTGCTGTTTTCTCTTAAATGCAACTTGGGAGAAAAACCATTTCACATCACATTTGTGGGTCTTGTTCTTCAACACATTCGGTGAAATTTTGAGCTGTCTGTGTTTGCTACAAGAGGAGATATCACAAAGTATGCGCTTTTGCTGTTTCCATTGCTTTCAATGCATTTTGGCCTAAAACGGGCATTTGCTGTTTTCTCTTAAACGCAATATGAGAGAAAAACCATTTCTCATCACATTTGTGGGTCTTGGTCTTCAACACATTCTGTGAAATTTTGAGCTGTCTGTGTTTGCTACAAGAGGAGATATCACAAAGTATGCGCTTTTGCTGTTTCCATTGGTTTCAATGCATTTTTGCCTAAAACGAGCATTTGCTGTTTTCTCTTAAATGCAACATGGGAGAAAAATCATTTCATATCACATTTGTGGGCCTTGGTCTTCAACACATTCTGTGAAACATTGAGATGTCCGAGGAGAAATCACAAAGAATGCGTTTTAGCTGTTTCCATTGGTTTCAATGCATTTTGGCCTAAAAAAAGCATTTGATATTTTCTCTTCAATGCAACATGGGAGAAAAACCATTTCACATCACATTTGTGGGTCTTAGTCTTTGACACATTCTGTGAAATGTTGAGCTGTCTGTGTTTGCTACAAGAGGAAATATCACAAAGTATGCGTTTTTATTGTTTCCATTGGTTTCAAAGGATTTTTTGCCTAAAATGAGCATTTGCTGTTTTCTCTTAAATGCAACATTGGAGAAAAACCATTTCACATCACATTTGTGGCCCATAGTCTTCAACACATTCTGTAAAACATTGAGATGTCTGTGTTTGCTACAAGAGGAGATATCGCAAATAATGAGCTTTTGTTGTTTCCATTTGTTTCAATGCATTTTGGCCTAAAATGAGCATTTGCTGTTTTCTTTTAAACGCAACATTGGAGAAAAACCATTTCACATCAAAATTGTGGGCCATGGTCTTCAACACATTCTGTGAAATTTTGAGCTGTCTGTGCTTGCTACAAGAGATATCACAAAGTATGCGTTTTTGTTGTTTCCTTTGGTTTCAATGCATTTATGCCTAAAATGAGCATTTGCTGTTTTCTCTTAAACGCAACATTGGAGAAAAACCATTTCACATCACATTTGTGGGCATTGGTCTTCAACACATTGTGTGAAATTTTGAGCTGTCTCTGTTTGCTACAGGAGGAGATATCGCAAAGCATGCGCTTTTGTTGTTTCCATCGGTTTCAAAGCATTTTGGCCTAAAACGAGCATTTGCTGTTTTCTCTTAAACGCAAGATTGGAGAAAAACCATTTCACATCACATTTGTGGGCCTTGGTCATCAACACATGGTGTGAAATTTTGAGCTGTCTGTGTTTGCTAGAAGAGGAGATATTGCAAAGTATGCGCATTTGTTGTTTCCATTGGTTTCAAAGCATTTTGGACTAAAATGAGCATTTGCTCTTTTCTCTTAAACGCAACATTGGAGAAAAACCATTTCACATTACATTTGTGGGCCTTGGTCTTCAACACATTGTGTGAAATTTTGAGCTGTCTGTTTGCTACAGGAGGAGATATCGCAAAACATGCGCTTTTGTTGTTTCCATCGGTTTCAATGCATTTTGACCTAAAACGAGCATTTGCTGTTTTCTCTTTAACGCAATATGGGAGAAAAACCATTTCAAATCACATTTGTGGGCCTTGGTCTTCAACACGTTCTGTGACATCTTGAGCTGTCTGTGTATGCTACAAGAGGAGATATCACAAAGTAAGCGCTTTTGTTGTTTCCATTGGTTTCAATGCATTTTGGCCTAAAATGAACATTTGCTATTTTCTCTTAAATGCAACATTGGAGAAAAACCATTTCACAACACTTTTGTGGGCCTTGGTCTTCAAACACATTGTGTGAAATTTAGAGCTGTCTGTGTTTGCTACAAGAGGAGATGTCGCAAAGAACGGGCTTTTGCTGTTTCCATTGGTTTCAATGCATTTTGGCCTAAAACGAGCATTTGCTGTTTTCACTTAAATGCAACATGGGAGAAAAACCATTTCACATCACATTTGTGGGCCTTGGTCTTCAACACATTGTGTGAAATTTTGAGCTGTCTGTGTTTGCTACAAGAGGAGATATCATAAAGATTACGGTTTTGTTGTTTCCATTGGTTTCAATGCATTTTGGCCTAAAATGAGCATTTGCTGTTTTCTCTTAACCGAACATTGGAGAAAAATCATTTCACAACAAGTTTGTGGGCCTTGTTCTTCAACACATTCGGTTAAATTTTTAGCTGTCTGTGTTTGCTACAAGAGGAGATATCACAAAGTATGCACTTTTGTTGTTTCCATTGCTTTCAATGCATTTTGGCCTAAAACGAGCATTTGCTGTTTTCTCTTAAATGCAACATGGGAGAAAAACCATTTCACATCACATTTGTGGGTCTTGTTCTTCAACACATTCGGTGAAATTTTGAGCTGTCTGTGTTTGCTACAAGAGGAGATATCACAAAGTATGCGCTTTTGTTGTTTCCATTGCTTTCAATGCATTTTTGCCTAAAACAAGCATTTGCTGTTTTTTCTTAAACGCAACATGGGAGAAAAGCCATTTCACATCACATTTGTGGGTCTTGTTCTTGAACACATTCGGTGAAATTTTGATCTGTCTGTGTTTGCTACAAGAGGAGATATCCCAAAGTATGCGCTTTTGTTGTTTCCATTGGTTTCAATGCATTTTGGCCTAAAATGAGCATTTGCTGTTTTCTCTTAACCGAACATTGGAGAAAAATCATTTCACAACAAGTTTGTGGGCCTTGTTCTTCAACACATTCGGTTAAATTTTTAGCTGTCTGTGTTTGCTACAAGAGGAGATATCACAAAGTATGCACTTTTGTTGTTTCCATTGCTTTCAATGCATTTTGGCCTAAAACGAGCATTTGCTGTTTTCTCTTAAATGCAACATGGGAGAAAAACCATTTCACATCACATTTGTGGGTCTTGTTCTTCAACACATTCGGTGAAATTTTGAGCTGTCTGTGTTTGCTTCAAGAGGAGATATCACAAAGTATGCGCTTTTGTTGTTTCCATTGCTTTCAATGCATTTTTGCCTAAAACAAGCATTTGCTGTTTTTTCTTAAACGCAACATGGGAGAATAGCCATTTCACATCACATTTGTGGGTCTTGTTCTTGAACACATTCGGTGAAATTTTGATCTGTCTGTGTTTGCTACAAGAGGAGATATCCCAAAGTATGCGCTTTTGTTGTTTCCATTGCTTTCAATGCATTTTGGCCTAAAACGAGCAGTTGCTGTTTTCTCTTAAATGCAACATGGGAGAAAAGCCATTTCACATCACATTTGTGGGTCTTGTTCTTCAACACATTCGGTGAAATTTTGAGCTGTCTGTGTTTGCTACAAGAGGAGATATCACAAAGTATGCGCTTTTGTTGTTTATATTGCTTTCAATGCATTTTGGCCTAAAACGGGCATTTGCTGTTTTCTCTTAAACGCAATATGGGAGTAAAACCATTTCACATCACATTTGTGGGTCTTGTTCTTCAACAAATTCGGTGAAATTTTGAGCTGTCTGTGTTTGCTACAAGAGGAGATATCACAAAGTATGCACTTTTGTTGTTTCCATTGCTTTCAATGCATTTTGGCCTAAAACGAGCATTTGCTGTTTTCTCTTAAACGCAACATGGGAGAAAAACCATTTCACATCACATTTGTCGGTCTTGTTCTTCAACACATTCGGTGAAATTTTGAGCTGTATGTGTTTGCTACAAGAGGAGATATCACAAAGTATGCGCTTTTGTTGTTTCCTTTGCTTTCAATGCATTTTGGCCTAAAACGAGCATTTGCTGTTTTCTCTTAAATGCAACATGGGAGAAAAACCATTTCACATCACATGTGTGGGTCTTGTTCTTCAACAAATTTGGTGAAATTTTGAGCTGTCTGTGTTTGCTACAAGAGGAGATATCTCAAAGTATGCGCTTTTGTTGTTTCCATTGCTTTCAATGTATTTTGGCCTAAAACGAGCATTTGCTGTTTTCTCTTAAATGCAACATGGGAGAAAAACCATTTTACATCACATTTGTGGGTCTTGCACTTCAACACATTCGTGAAATTTTGAGCTGTCTGTGTTTGCTACAAGAGGAGATATCACAAAGTATGCGCTTTTGTTGTTTCCATTGCTTTCAATGCATTTTGGCCTAAAACGAGCATTTGCTGTTTTCTCTTAAATGCAACATGGGAGAAAAAATATTTCACATCACATTTGTGGGTCTTGTTCTTCAACACATTTGGTTAAATTTTGAGCTGTCTGTGTTTGCTACAAGAGGAGATATCACAAAGTATGCGCTTTTGTTGTTTCCATTGCTTTCAATGCATTTTGGCCTAAAACGAGCATTTGCTGTTTTCTCTTAAATGCAACATGGGAGAAAAACCATTTCACATCACATTTGTGGGTCTTGTTCTTCAACACATTCGGTTAAATTTTTAGCTGTCTGTGTTTGCTACAAGAGGAGATATCACAAAGTATGCACTTTTGTTGTTTCCATTGCTTTCAATGCATTTTGGCCTAAAACGAGCATTTGCTGTTTTCTCTTAAATGCAACATGTGAGAAAAACCATTTCACATCAAATTTGTGGGTCATGTTCTTCAACACATTCGGTGAAATTTTGAGCTGTCTGTGTTTGCTACAAGAGGAGATATCACAAAGTATGCGCTTTTGCTGTTTCCATTGCTTTCAATGCATTTTGGCCTAAAATGAGCATTTGCTGTTTTCTCTTAAATGCAACATGGGAGAAAAACCATTTCACATCACATTTGTGGGTCTTGCACTTCAACACATTCGGTGAAATTATGAGCTGTCTGTGTTAGCTACAAGAGAAGATATCATAAAGTAGGCGCTTTTGTTGTTTCCATTGTCTTCAATGCATTTTGGCCTAAAACGAGCATTTGCTGTTTTCTCTTAAATGCAACATGGGAGAAAAACCATTTCACATCACATTTGTGGGTCTTGGTCTTCAACACATTCGGTGAAATTTTGAGCTGTCTTTGTTTGCTACAAGAGGAGATATCACAAAGTATGCGCTTTTGTTGTTTCCATTGCTTTCAATGCATTTTGGCCTAAAACGAGCATTTGCTGTTTTCTCTTAAATGCAACTTGGGAGAAAAACCATTTCACATCACATTTGTGGGTCTTGTTCTTCAACACATTCGGTGAAATTTTGAGCTGTCTGTGTTTGCTACAAGAGGAGATATCACAAAGTATGCGCTTTTGCTGTTTCCATTGCTTTCAATGCATTTTGGCCTAAAACGGGCATTTGCTGTTTTCTCTTAAACGCAATATGAGAGAAAAACCATTTCTCATCACATTTGTGGGTCTTGGTCTTCAACACATTCTGTGAAATTTTGAGCTGTCTGTGTTTGCTACAAGAGGAGATATCACAAAGTATGCGCTTTTGCTGTTTCCATTGGTTTCAATGCATTTTTGCCTAAAACGAGCATTTGCTGTTTTCTCTTAAATGCAACATGGGAGAAAAATCATTTCATATCACATTTGTGGGCCTTGGTCTTCAACACATTCTGTGAAACATTGAGATGTCCGAGGAGAAATCACAAAGAATGCGTTTTAGCTGTTTCCATTGGTTTCAATGCATTTTGGCCTAAAAAAAGCATTTGATATTTTCTCTTCAATGCAACATGGGAGAAAAACCATTTCACATCACATTTGTGGGTCTTAGTCTTTGACACATTCTGTGAAATGTTGAGCTGTCTGTGTTTGCTACAAGAGGAAATATCACAAAGTATGCTTTTTTATTGTTTCCATTGGTTTCAAAGGATTTTTTGCCTAAAATGAGCATTTGCTGTTTTCTCTTAAATGCAACATTGGAGAAAAACCATTTCACATCACATTTGTGGCCCATAGTCTTCAACACATTCTGTAAAACATTGAGATGTCTGTGTTTGCTACAAGAGGAGATATCGCAAATAATGAGCTTTTGTTGTTTCCATTTGTTTCAATGCATTTTGGCCTAAAATGAGCATTTGCTGTTTTCTTTTAAACGCAACATTGGAGAAAAACCATTTCACATCAAAATTGTGGGCCATGGTCTTCAACACATTGTGTGAAATTTTGAGCTGTCTGTGCTTGCTACAAGAGATATCACAAAGTATGCGTTTTTGTTGTTTCCTTTGGTTTCAATGCATTTATGCCTAAAATGAGCATTTGCTGTTTTCTCTTAAACGCAACATTGGAGAAAAACCATTTCACATCACATTTGTGGGCATTGGTCTTCAACACATTGTGTGAAATTTTGAGCTGTCTCTGTTTGCTACAGGAGGAGATATCGCAAAGCATGCGCTTTTGTTGTTTCCATCGGTTTCAAAGCATTTTGGCCTAAAACGAGCATTTGCTGTTTTCTCTTAAACGCAAGATTGGAGAAAAACCATTTCACATCACATTTGTGGGCCTTGGTCATCAACACATGGTGTGAAATTTTGAGCTGTCTGTGTTTGCTAGAAGAGGAGATATTGCAAAGTATGCGCATTTGTTGTTTCCATTGGTTTCAAAGCATTTTGGCCTAAAATGAGCATTTGCTCTTTTCTCTTAAACGCAACATTGGAGAAAAACCATTTCACATTACATTTGTGGGCCTTGGTCTTCAACACATTGTGTGAAATTTTGAGCTGTCTGTTTGCTACAGGAGGAGATATCGCAAAACATGCGCTTTTGTTGTTTCCATCGGTTTCAATGCATTTTGACCTAAAACGAGCATTTGCTGTTTTCTCTTTAACGCAATATGGGAGAAAAACCATTTCAAATCACATTTGTGGGCCTTGGTCTTCAACACGTTCTGTGACATCTTGAGCTGTCTGTGTATGCTACAAGAGGAGATATCACAAAGTAAGCGCTTTTGTTGTTTCCATTGGTTTCAATGCATTTTGGCCTAAAATGAACATTTGCTATTTTCTCTTAAATGCAACATTGGAGAAAAACCATTTCACAACACTTTTGTGGGCCTTGGTCTTCAAACACATTGTGTGAAATTTAGAGCTGTCTGTGTTTGCTACAAGAGGAGATGTCGCAAAGAACGGGCTTTTGCTGTTTCCATTGGTTTCAATGCATTTTGGCCTAAAACGAGCATTTGCTGTTTTCACTTAAATGCAACATGGGAGAAAAACCATTTCACATCACATTTGTGGGCCTTGGTCTTCAACACATTGTGTGAAATTTTGAGCTGTCTGTGTTTGCTACAAGAGGAGATATCACAAAGATTACGGTTTTGTTGTTTCCATTGGTTTCAATGCATTTTGGCCTAAAATGAGCATTTGCTGTTTTCTCTTAACCGAACATTGGAGAAAAATCATTTCACAACAAGTTTGTGGGCCTTGTTCTTCAACACATTCGGTTAAATTTTTAGCTGTCTGTGTTTGCTACAAGAGGAGATATCACAAAGTATGTACTTTTGTTGTTTCCATTGCTTTCAATGCATTTTGGCCTAAAACGAGCATTTGCTGTTTTCTCTTAAATGCAACATGGGAGAAAAACCATTTCACATCACATTTGTGGGTCTTGTTCTTCAACACATTCGGTGAAATTTTGAGCTGTCTGTGTTTGCTACAAGAGGAGATATCACAAAGTATGCGCTTTTGTTGTTTCCATTGCTTTCAATGCATTTTTGCCTAAAACAAGCATTTGCTGTTTTTTCTTAAACGCAACATGGGAGAAAAGCCATTTCACATCACATTTGTGGGTCTTGTTCTTGAACACATTCGGTGAAATTTTGATCTGTCTGTGTTTGCTACAAGAGGAGATATCCCAAAGTATGCGCTTTTGTTGTTTCCATTGCTTTCAATGCATTTTGGCCTAAAACGAGCATTTGCTGTTTTCTCTTAAATGCAACATGGGAGAAAAGCCATTTCACATCACATTTGTGGGTCTTGTTCTTCAACACATTCGGTGAAATTTTGAGCTGTCTGTGTTTGCTTCAAGAGGAGATATCACAAAGTATGCGCTTTTGTTGTTTCCATTGCTTTCAATGCATTTTTGCCTAAAACAAGCATTTGCTGTTTTTTCTTAAACGCAACATGGGAGAATAGCCATTTCACATCACATTTGTGGGTCTTGTTCTTGAACACATTCGGTGAAATTTTGATCTGTCTGTGTTTGCTACAAGAGGAGATATCCCAAAGTATGCGCTTTTGTTGTTTCCATTGCTTTCAATGCATTTTGGCCTAAAACGAGCATTTGCTGTTTTCTCTTAAATGCAACATGGGAGAAAAGCCATTTCACATCACATTTGTGGGTCTTGTTCTTCAACACATTCGGTGAAATTTTGAGCTGTCTGTGTTTGCTACAAGAGGAGATATCACAAAGTATGCGCTTTTGTTGTTTATATTGCTTTCAATGCATTTTGGCCTAAAACGGGCATTTGCTGTTTTCTCTTAAACGCAATATGGGAGTAAAACCATTTCACATCACATTTGTGGGTCTTGTTCTTCAACAAATTCGGTGAAATTTTGAGCTGTCTGTGTTTGCTACAAGAGGAGATATCACAAAGTATGCACTTTTGTTGTTTCCATTGCTTTCAATGCATTTTGGCCTAAAACGAGCATTTGCTGTTTTCTCTTAAACGCAACATGGGAGAAAAACCATTTCACATCACATTTGTCGGTCTTGTTCTTCAACACATTCGGTGAAATTTTGAGCTGTCTGTGTTTGCTACAAGAGGAGATATCACAAAGTATGCGCTTTTGTTGTTTCCTTTGCTTTCAATGCATTTTGGCCTAAAACGAGCATTTGCTGTTTTCTCTTAAATGCAACATGGGAGAAAAACCATTTCACATCACATGTGTGGGTCTTGTTCTTCAACAAATTTGGTGAAATTTTGAGCTGTCTGTGTTTGCTACAAGAGGAGATATCACAAAGTATGCGCTTTTGTTGTTTCCATTGCTTTCAATGCATTTTGGCCTAAAACGAGCATTTGCTGTTTTCTCTTAAATGCAACATGGGAGAAAAACCATTTTACATCACATTTGTGGGTCTTGCACTTCAACACATTCGTGAAATTTTGAGCTGTCTGTGTTTGCTACAAGAGGAGATATCACAAAGTATGCGCTTTTGTTGTTTCCATTGCTTTCAATGCATTTTGGCCTAAAACGAGCATTTGCTGTTTTCTCTTAAATGCAACATGGGAGAAAAAATATTTCACATCACATTTGTGGGTCTTGTTCTTCAACACATTTGGTTAAATTTTGAGCTGTCTGTGTTTGCTACAAGAGGAGATATCACAAAGTATGCGCTTTTGTTGTTTCCATTGCTTTCAATGCATTTTGGCCTAAAACGAGCATTTGCTGTTTTCTCTTAAATGCAACATGGGAGAAAAACCATTTCACATCACATTTGTGGGTCTTGTTCTTCAACACATTCGGTTAAATTTTTAGCTGTCTGTGTTTGCTACAAGAGGAGATATCACAAAGTATGCACTTTTGTTGTTTCCATTGCTTTCAATGCATTTTGGCCTAAAACGAGCATTTGCTGTTTTCTCTTAAATGCAACATGTGAGAAAAACCATTTCACATCAAATTTGTGGGTCATGTTCTTCAACACATTCGGTGAAATTTTGAGCTGTCTGTGTTTGCTACAAGAGGAGATATCACAAAGTATGCGCTTTTGCTGTTTCCATTGCTTTCAATGCATTTTGGCCTAAAATGAGCATTTGCTGTTTTCTCTTAAATGCAACATGGGAGAAAAACCATTTCACATCACATTTGTGGGTCTTACACTTCAACACATTCGGTGAAATTATGAGCTGTCTGTGTTAGCTACAAGAGAAGATATCATAAAGTAGGCGCTTTTGTTGTTTCCATTGTCTTCAATGCATTTTGGCCTAAAACGAGCATTTGCTGTTTTCTCTTAAATGCAACATGGGAGAAAAACCATTTCACATCACATTTGTGGGTCTTGGTCTTCAACACATTCGGTGAAATTTTGAGCTGTCTTTGTTTGCTACAAGAGGAGATATCACAAAGTATGCGCTTTTGTTGTTTCCATTGCTTTCAATGCATTTTGGCCTAAAACGAGCATTTGCTGTTTTCTCTTAAATGCAACTTGGGAGAAAAACCATTTCACATCACATTTGTGGGTCTTGTTCTTCAACACATTCGGTGAAATTTTGAGCTGTCTGTGTTTGCTACAAGAGGAGATATCACAAAGTATGCGCTTTTGCTGTTTCCATTGCTTTCAATGCATTTTGGCCTAAAACGGGCATTTGCTGTTTTCTCTTAAACGCAATATGAGAGAAAAACCATTTCTCATCACATTTGTGGGTCTTGGTCTTCAACACATTCTGTGAAATTTTGAGCTGTCTGTGTTTGCTACAAGAGGAGATATCACAAAGTATGCGCTTTTGCTGTTTCCATTGGTTTCAATGCATTTTTGCCTAAAACGAGCATTTGCTGTTTTCTCTTAAATGCAACATGGGAGAAAAATCATTTCATATCACATTTGTGGGCCTTGGTCTTCAACACATTCTGTGAAACATTGAGATGTCCGAGGAGAAATCACAAAGAATGCGTTTTAGCTGTTTCCATTGGTTTCAATGCATTTTGGCCTAAAAAAAGCATTTGATATTTTCTCTTCAATGCAACATGGGAGAAAAACCATTTCACATCACATTTGTGGGTCTTAGTCTTTGACACATTCTGTGAAATGTTGAGCTGTCTGTGTTTGCTACAAGAGGAAATATCACAAAGTATGCGTTTTTATTGTTTCCATTGGTTTCAAAGGATTTTTTGCCTAAAATGAGCATTTGCTGTTTTCTCTTAAATGCAACATTGGAGAAAAACCATTTCACATCACATTTGTGGCCCATAGTCTTCAACACATTCTGTAAAACATTGAGATGTCTGTGTTTGCTACAAGAGGAGATATCGCAAATAATGAGCTTTTGTTGTTTCCATTTGTTTCAATGCATTTTAGCCTAAAATGAGCATTTGCTGTTTTCTTTTAAACGCAACATTGGAGAAAAACCATTTCATATCAAAATTGTGGGCCATGGTCTTCAACACATTCTGTGAAATTTTGAGCTGTCTGTGCTTGCTACAAGAGATATCACAAAGTATGCGTTTTTGTTGTTTCCTTTGGTTTCAATGCATTTATGCCTAAAATGAGCATTTGCTGTTTTCTCTTAAACGCAACATTGGAGAAAAACCATTTCACATCACATTTGTGGGCATTGGTCTTCAACACATTGTGTGAAATTTTGAGCTGTCTCTGTTTGCTACAGGAGGAGATATCGCAAAGCATGCGCTTTTGTTGTTTCCATCGGTTTCAAAGCATTTTGGCCTAAAACGAGCATTTGCTGTTTTCTCTTAAACGCAAGATTGGAGAAAAACCATTTCACATCACATTTGTGGGCCTTGGTCATCAACACATGGTGTGAAATTTTGAGCTGTCTGTGTTTGCTAGAAGAGGAGATATTGCAAAGTATGCGCATTTGTTGTTTCCATTGGTTTCAAAGCATTTTGGCCTAAAATGAGCATTTGCTCTTTTCTATTAAACGCAACATTGGAGAAAAACCATTTCACATTACATTTGTGGGCCTTGGTCTTCAACACATTGTGTGAAATTTTGAGCTGTCTGTTTGCTACAGGAGGAGATATCGCAAAACATGCGCTTTTGTTGTTTCCATCGGTTTCAATGCATTTTGACCTAAAACGAGCATTTGCTGTTTTCTCTTTAACGCAATATGGGAGAAAAACCATTTCAAATCACATTTGTGGGCCTTGGTCTTCAACACGTTCTGTGACATCTTGAGCTGTCTGTGTATGCTACAAGAGGAGATATCACAAAGTAAGCGCTTTTGTTGTTTCCATTGGTTTCAATGCATTTTGGCCTAAAATGAACATTTGCTATTTTCTCTTAAATGCAACATTGGAGAAAAACCATTTCACAACACTTTTGTGGGCCTTGGTCTTCAAACACATTGTGTGAAATTTAGAGCTGTCTGTGTTTGCTACAAGAGGAGATGTCGCAAAGAACGGGCTTTTGCTGTTTCCATTGGTTTCAATGCATTTTGGCCTAAAACGAGCATTTGCTGTTTTCACTTAAATGCAACATGGGAGAAAAACCATTTCACATCACATTTGTGGGCCTTGGTCTTCAACACATTGTGTGAAATTTTGAGCTGTCTGTGTTTGCTACAAGAGGAGATATCACAAAGATTACGGTTTTGTTGTTTCCATTGGTTTCAATGCATTTTGGCCTAAAATGAGCATTTGCTGTTTTCTCTTAACCGAACATTGGAGAAAAATCATTTCACAACAAGTTTGTGGGCCTTGTTCTTCAACACATTCGGTTAAATTTTTAGCTGTCTGTGTTTGCTACAAGAGGAGATATCACAAAGTATGCACTTTTGTTGTTTCCATTGCTTTCAATGCATTTTGGCCTAAAACGAGCATTTGCTGTTTTCTCTTAAATGCAACATGGGAGAAAAACCATTTCACATCACATTTGTGGGTCTTGTTCTTCAACACATTCGGTGAAATTTTGAGCTGTCTGTGTTTGCTACAAGAGGAGATATCACAAAGTATGCGCTTTTGTTGTTTCCATTGCTTTCAATGCATTTTTGCCTAAAACAAGCATTTGCTGTTTTTTCTTAAACGCAACATGGGAGAAAAGCCATTTCACATCACATTTGTGGGTCTTGTTCTTGAACACATTCGGTGAAATTTTGATCTGTCTGTGTTTGCTACAAGAGGAGATATCCCAAAGTATGCGCTTTTGTTGTTTCCATTGCTTTCAATGCATTTTGGCCTAAAACGAGCATTTGCTGTTTTCTCTTAAATGCAAGATGGGAGAAAAGCCATTTCACATCACATTTGTGGGTCTTGTTCTTCAACACATTCGGTGAAATTTTGAGCTGTCTGTGTTTGCTTCAAGAGGAGATATCACAAAGTATGCGCTTTTGTTGTTTCCATTGCTTTCAATGCATTTTTGCCTAAAACAAGCATTTGCTGTTTTTTCTTAAACGCAACATGGGAGAATAGCCATTTCACATCACATTTGTGGGTCTTGTTCTTGAACACATTCGGTGAAATTTTGATCTGTCTGTGTTTGCTACAAGAGGAGATATCCCAAAGTATGCGCTTTTGTTGTTTCCATTGCTTTCAATGCATTTTGGCCTAAAACGAGCATTTGCTGTTTTCTCTTAAATGCAACATGGGAGAAAAGCCATTTCACATCACATTTGTGGGTCTTGTTCTTCAACACATTCGGTGAAATTTTGAGCTGTCTGTGTTTGCTACAAGAGGAGATATCACAAAGTATGCGCTTTTGTTGTTTATATTGCTTTCAATGCATTTTGGCCTAAAACGGGCATTTGCTGTTTTCTCTTAAACGCAATATGGGAGTAAAACCATTTCACATCACATTTGTGGGTCTTGTTCTTCAACAAATTCGGTGAAATTTTGAGCTGTCTGTGTTTGCTACAAGAGGAGATATCACAAAGTATGCACTTTTGTTGTTTCCATTGCTTTCAATGCATTTTGGCCTAAAACGAGCATTTGCTGTTTTCTCTTAAACGCAACATGGGAGAAAAACCATTTCACATCACATTTGTCGGTCTTGTTCTTCAACACATTCGGTGAAATTTTGAGCTGTCTGTGTTTGCTACAAGAGGAGATATCACAAAGTATGCGCTTTTGTTGTTTCCTTTGCTTTCAATGCATTTTGGCCTAAAACGAGCATTTGCTGTTTTCTCTTAAATGCAACATGGGAGAAAAACCATTTCACATCACATGTGTGGGTCTTGTTCTTCAACAAATTTGGTGAAATTTTGAGCTGTCTGTGTTTGCTACAAGAGGAGATATCACAAAGTATGCGCTTTTGTTGTTTCCATTGCTTTCAATGCATTTTGGCCTAAAACGAGCATTTGCTGTTTTCTCTTAAATGCAACATGGGAGAAAAACCATTTTACATCACATTTGTGGGTCTTGCACTTCAACACATTCGTGAAATTTTGAGCTGTCTGTGTTTGCTACAAGAGGAGATATCACAAAGTATGCGCTTTTGTTGTTTCCATTGCTTTCAATGCATTTTGGCCTAAAACGAGCATTTGCTGTTTTCTCTTAAATGCAACATGGGAGAAAAAATATTTCACATCACATTTGTGGGTCTTGTTCTTCAACACATTTGGTTAAATTTTGAGCTGTCTGTGTTTGCTACAAGAGGAGATATCACAAAGTATGCGCTTTTGTTGTTTCCATTGCTTTCAATGCATTTTGGCCTAAAACGAGCATTTGCTGTTTTCTCTTAAATGCAACATGGGAGAAAAACCATTTCACATCACATTTGTGGGTCTTGTTCTTCAACACATTCGGTTAAATTTTTAGCTGTCTGTGTTTGCTACAAGAGGAGATATGACAAAGTATGCACTTTTGTTGTTTCCATTGCTTTCAATGCATTTTGGCCTAAAACGAGCATTTGCTGTTTTCTCTTAAATGCAACATGTGAGAAAAACCATTTCACATCAAATTTGTGAGTCATGTTCTTCAACACATTCGGTGAAATTTTGAGCTGTCTGTGTTTGCTACAAGAGGAGATATCACAAAGTATGCGCTTTTGCTGTTTCCATTGCTTTCAATGCATTTTGGCCTAAAATGAGCATTTGCTGTTTTCTCTTAAATGCAACATGGGAGAAAAACCATTTCACATCACATTTGTGGGTCTTACACTTCAACACATTCGGTGAAATTATGAGCTGTCTGTGTTAGCTACAAGAGAAGATATCATAAAGTAGGCGCTTTTGTTGTTTCCATTGTCTTCAATGCATTTTGGCCTAAAACGAGCATTTGCTGTTTTCTCTTAAATGCAACATGGGAGAAAAACCATTTCACATCACATTTGTGGGTCTTGGTCTTCAACACATTCGGTGAAATTTTGAGCTGTCTTTGTTTGCTACAAGAGGAGATATCACAAAGTATGCGCTTTTGTTGTTTCCATTGCTTTCAATGCATTTTGGCCTAAAACGAGCATTTGCTGTTTTCTCTTAAATGCAACTTGGGAGAAAAACCATTTCACATCACATTTGTGGGTCTTGTTCTTCAACACATTCGGTGAAATTTTGAGCTGTCTGTGTTTGCTACAAGAGGAGATATCACAAAGTATGCGCTTTTGCTGTTTCCATTGCTTTCAATGCATTTTGGCCTAAAACGGGCATTTGCTGTTTTCTCTTAAACGCAATATGAGAGAAAAACCATTTCTCATCACATTTGTGGGTCTTGGTCTTCAACACATTCTGTGAAATTTTGAGCTGTCTGTGTTTGCTACAAGAGGAGATATCACAAAGTATGCGCTTTTGCTGTTTCCATTGGTTTCAATGCATTTTTGCCTAAAACGAGCATTTGCTGTTTTCTCTTAAATGCAACATGGGAGAAAAATCATTTCATATCACATTTGTGGGCCTTGGTCTTCAACACATTCTGTGAAACATTGAGATGTCCGAGGAGAAATCACAAAGAATGCGTTTTAGCTGTTTCCATTGGTTTCAATGCATTTTGGCCTAAAAAAAGCATTTGATATTTTCTCTTCAATGCAACATGGGAGAAAAACCATTTCACATCACATTTGTGGGTCTTAGTCTTTGACACATTCTGTGAAATGTTGAGCTGTCTGTGTTTGCTACAAGAGGAAATATCACAAAGTATGCGTTTTTATTGTTTCCATTGGTTTCAAAGGATTTTTTGCCTAAAATGAGCATTTGCTGTTTTCTCTTAAATGCAACATTGGAGAAAAACCATTTCACATCACATTTGTGGCCCATAGTCTTCAACACATTCTGTAAAACATTGAGATGTCTGTGTTTGCTACAAGAGGAGATATCGCAAATAATGAGCTTTTGTTGTTTCCATTTGTTTCAATGCATTTTGGCCTAAAATGAGCATTTGCTGTTTTCTTTTAAACGCAACATTGGAGAAAAACCATTTCATATCAAAATTGTGGGCCATGGTCTTCAACACATTCTGTGAAATTTTGAGCTGTCTGTGCTTGCTACAAGAGATATCACAAAGTATGCGTTTTTGTTGTTTCCTTTGGTTTCAATGCATTTATGCCTAAAATGAGCATTTGCTGTTTTCTTTTAAACGCAACATTGGAGAAAAACCATTTCACATCACATTTGTGGGCATTGGTCTTCAACACATTGTGTGAAATTTTGAGCTGTCTCTGTTTGCTACAGGAGGAGATATCGCAAAGCATGCGCTTTTGTTGTTTCCATCGGTTTCAAAGCATTTTGGCCTAAAACGAGCATTTGCTGTTTTCTCTTAAACGCAAGATTGGAGAAAAACCATTTCACATCACATTTGTGGGCCTTGGTCATCAACACATGGTGTGAAATTTTGAGCTGTCTGTGTTTGCTAGAAGAGGAGATATTGCAAAGTATGCGCATTTGTTGTTTCCATTGGTTTCAAAGCATTTTGGCCTAAAATGAGCATTTGCTCTTTTCTCTTAAACGCAACATTGGAGAAAAACCATTTCACATTACATTTGTGGGCCTTGGTCTTCAACACATTGTGTGAAATTTTGAGCTGTCTGTTTGCTACAGGAGGAGATATCGCAAAACATGCGCTTTTGTTGTTTCCATCGGTTTCAATGCATTTTGACCTAAAACGAGCATTTGCTGTTTTCTCTTTAACGCAATATGGGAGAAAAACCATTTCAAATCACATTTGTGGGCCTTGGTCTTCAACACGTTCTGTGACATCTTGAGCTGTCTGTGTATGCTACAAGAGGAGATATCACAAAGTAAGCGCTTTTGTTGTTTCCATTGGTTTCAATGCATTTTGGCCTAAAATGAACATTTGCTATTTTCTCTTAAATGCAACATTGGAGAAAAACCATTTCACAACACTTTTGTGGGCCTTGGTCTTCAAACACATTGTGTGAAATTTAGAGCTGTCTGTGTTTGCTACAAGAGGAGATGTCGCAAAGAACGGGCTTTTGCTGTTTCCATTGGTTTCAATGCATTTTGGCCTAAAACGAGCATTTGCTGTTTTCACTTAAATGCAACATGGGAGAAAAACCATTTCACATCACATTTGTGGGCCTTGGTCTTCAACACATTGTGTGAAATTTTGAGCTGTCTGTGTTTGCTACAAGAGGAGATATCACAAAGATTACGGTTTTGTTGTTTCCATTGGTTTCAATGCATTTTGGCCTAAAATGAGCATTTGCTGTTTTCTCTTAACCGAACATTGGAGAAAAATCATTTCACAACAAGTTTGTGGGCCTTGTTCTTCAACACATTCGGTTAAATTTTTAGCTGTCTGTGTTTGCTACAAGAGGAGATATCACAAAGTATGCACTTTTGTTGTTTCCATTGCTTTCAATGCATTTTGGCCTAAAACGAGCATTTGCTGTTTTCTCTTAAATGCAACATGGGAGAAAAACCATTTCACATCACATTTGTGGGTCTTGTTCTTCAACACATTCGGTGAAATTTTGAGCTGTCTGTGTTTGCTACAAGAGGAGATATCACAAAGTATGCGCTTTTGTTGTTTCCATTGCTTTCAATGCATTGTTGCCTAAAACAAGCATTTGCTGTTTTCTCTTAAATGCAACATGGGAGAAAAGCCATTTCACATCACATTTGTGGGTCTTGTTCTTCAACACATTCGGTGAAATTTTGAGCTGTCTGTGTTTGCTACAAGAGGAGATATCACAAAGTATGCGCTTTTGTTGTTTATATTGCTTTCAATGCATTTTGGCCTAAAACGGGCATTTGCTGTTTTCTCTTAAACGCAATATGGGAGTAAAACCATTTCACATCACATTTGTGGGTCTTGTTCTTCAACAAATTCGGTGAAATTTTGAGCTGTCTGTGTTTGCTACAAGAGGAGATATCACAAAGTATGCACTTTTGTTGTTTCCATTGCTTTCAATGCATTTTGGCCTAAAACGAGCATTTGCTGTTTTCTCTTAAACGCAACATGGGAGAAAAACCATTTCACATCACATTTGTCGGTCTTGTTCTTCAACACATTCGGTGAAATTTTGAGCTGTCTGTGTTTGCTACAAGAGGAGATATCACAAAGTATGCGCTTTTGTTGTTTCCTTTGCTTTCAATGCATTTTGGCCTAAAACGAGCATTTGCTGTTTTCTCTTAAATGCAACATGGGAGAAAAACCATTTCACATCACATGTGTGGGTCTTGTTCTTCAACAAATTCGGTGAAATTTTGAGCTGTCTGTGTTTGCTACAAGAGGAGATATCACAAAGTATGCGCTTTTGTTGTTTCCATTGCTTTCAATGCATTTTGGCCTAAAACGAGCATTTGCTGTTTTCTCTTAAATGCAACATGGGAGAAAAACCATTTTACATCACATTTGTGGGTCTTGCACTTCAACACATTCGTGAAATTTTGAGCTGTCTGTGTTTGCTACAAGAGGAGATATCACAAAGAATGCGCTTTTGTTGTTTCCATTGCTTTCAATGCATTTTGGCCTAAAACGAGCATTTGCTGTTTTCTCTTAAATGCAACATGGGAGAAAAACCATTTCACATCACATTTGTGGGTCTTACACTTCAACACATTCGGTGAAATTATGAGCTGTCTGTGTTTGCTACAAGAGAAGATATCATAAAGTAGGCGATTTTGTTGTTTCCATTGCTTTCAATGCATTTTGGCCTAAAACGAGCATTTGCTGTTTTCTCTTAAATGCAACATGGGAGAAAAAATATTTCACATCACATTTGTGGGTCTTGTTCTTCAACACATTTGGTTAAATTTTGAGCTGTCTGTGTTTGCTACAAGAGGAGATATCACAAAGTATGCGCTTTTGTTGTTTCCATTGCTTTCAATGCATTTTGGCCTAAAACGAGCATTTGCTGTTTTCTCTTAAATGCAACATGGGAGAAAAACCATTTCACATCACATTTGTGGGTCTTGTTCTTCAACACATTCGGTTAAATTTTTAGCTGTCTGTGTTTGCTACAAGAGGAGATATCACAAAGTATGCACTTTTGTTGTTTCCATTGCTTTCAATGCATTTTGGCCTAAAACGAGCATTTGCTGTTTTCTCTTAAATGCAACATGTGAGAAAAACCATTTCACATCACATTTGTGGGTCTTGTTCTTCAACACATTCGGTGAAATTTTGAGCTGTCTGTGTTTGCTACAAGAGGAGATATCACAAAGTATGCGCTTTTGCTGTTTCCATTGCTTTCAATGCATTTTGGCCTAAAACGAGCATTTGCTGTTTTCTCTTAAATGCAACATGGGAGAAAAACCATTTCACATCACATTTGTGGGTCTTACACTTCAACACATTCGGTGAAATTATGAGCTGTCTGTGTTAGCTACAAGAGAAGATATCATAAAGTAGGCGCTTTTGTTGTTTCCATTGTCTCCAATGCATTTTGGCCTAAAACGAGCATTTGCTGTTTTCTCTTAAATGCAACATGGGAGAAAAACCATTTCACATCACATTTGTGGGTCTTGGTATTCAACACATTCGGTGAAATTTTGAGCTGTCTTTGTTTGCTACAAGAGGAGATATCACAAAGTATGCGCTTTTGTTGTTTCCATTGCTTTCAATGCATTTTGGCCTAAAACGAGCATTTGCTGTTTTCTCTTAAATGCAACTTGGGAGAAAAACCATTTCACATCACATTTGTGGGTCTTGTTCTTCAACACATTCGGTGAAATTTTGAGCTGTCTGTGTTTGCTACAAGAGGAGATATCACAAAGTATGCGCTTTTGCTGTTTCCATTGCTTTCAATGCATTTTGGCCTAAAACGGGCATTTGCTGTTTTCTCTTAAACGCAATATGAGAGAAAAACCATTTCTCATCACATTTGTGGGTCTTGGTCTTCAACACATTCGGTGAAATTTTGAGCTGTCTGTGTTTGCTTCAACAGGAGATATCACAAAGTATGCGCTTTTGTTGTTTCCATTGCTTTCAATGCATTTTGGCCTAAAACGAGCATTTGCTGTTTTCTCTTAAATGCAACATGGGAGAAAAACCATTTCACATCACATTTGTGGGTCTTACACTTCAACACATTCGGTGAAATTATGAGCTGTCTGTGTTTGCTACAAGAGGAGATATCACAAAGTATGCGCTTTTGCTGTTTCCATTGCTTTCAATGCATTTTGGCCTAAAACGGGCATTTGCTGTTTTCTCTTAAACGCAATATGAGAGAAAAACCATTTTTCATCACATTTGTGGGTCTTGGTCTTCAACACATTCGGTGAAATTTTGAGCTGTCTGTGTTTGCTTCAACAGGAGATATCACAAAGTATGCGCTTTTGTTGTTTCCATTGCTTTCAATGCATTTTGGCCTAAAACGAGCATTTGCTGTTTTCTCTTAAATGCAACATGGGAGAAAAACCATTTCACATCACATTTGTGGGTCTTACACTTCAACACATTCGGTGAAATTATGAGCTGTCTGTGTTTGCTAGAAGAGGAGATATTGCAAAGTATGCGCGTTTGTTGTTTCCATTGGTTTCAAAGCATTTTGGCCTAAAATGAGCATTTGCTCTTTTCTCTTAAACGCAACATTGGAGAAAAACCATTTCACATTACATTTGTGGGCCTTGGTCTTCAACACATTGTGTGAAATTTTGAGCTGTCTGTTTGCTACAGGAGGAGATATCGCAAAACATGCGCTTTTGTTGTTTCCATCGGTTTCAATGCATTTTGACCTAAAACGAGCATTTGCTGTTTTCTCTTTAACGCAATATGGGAGAAAAACCATTTCACATCACATTTGTGGGCCTTGGTCTTCAACACGTTCTGTGACATTTTGAGCTGTCTGTGTATGCTACAAGAGGAGATATCACAAAGTAAGCGCTTTTGTTGTTTCCATTGGTTTCAATGCATTTTGGCCTAAAATGAACATTTGCTATTTTCTCTTAAATGCAACATTGGAGAAAAACCATTTCACAACACTTTTGTGGGCCTTGGTCTTCAAACACATTGTGTGAAATTTAGAGCTGTCTGTGTTTGCTACAAGAGGAGATGTCGCAAAGAACGGGCTTTTGCTGTTTCCAATGGTTTCAATGCATTTTGGCCTAAAACGAGCATTTGCTGTTTTCACTTAAATGCAACATGGGAGAAAAACCATTTCACATCACATTTGTGGGCCTTGGTCTTCAACACATTGTGTGAAATTTTGAGCTGTCTGTGTTTGCTACAAGAGGAGATATCACAAAGATTACGGTTTTGTTGTTTCCATTGGTTTCAATGCATTTTGGCCTAAAATGAGCATTTGCCGTTTTCTCTTAACCGAACATTGGAGAAAAATCATTTCACAACAAGTTTGTGGGCCTTGTTCTTCAACACATTCGGTTAAATTTTTAGCTGTCTGTGTTTGCTACAAGAGGAGATATCACAAAGTATGCACTTTTGTTGTTTCCATTGCTTTCAATGCATTTTGGCCTAAAACGAGCATTTGCTGTTTTCTCTTAAATGCAACATGGGAGAAAAACCATTTCACATCACATTTGTGGGTCTTGTTCTTCAACACATTCGGTGAAATTTTGAGCTGTCTGTGTTTGCTACAAGAGGAGATATCACAAAGTATGCGCTTTTGTTGTTTCCATTGCTTTCAATGCATTTTTGCCTAAAACAAGCATTTGCTGTTTTTTCTTAAACGCAACATGGGAGAATAGCCATTTCACATCACATTTGTGGGTCTTGTTCTTGAACACATTCGGTGAAATTTTGATCTGTCTGTGTTTGCTACAAGAGGAGATATCCCAAAGTATGCGCTTTTGTTGTTTCCATTGCTTTCAATGCATTTTGGCCTAAAACGAGCATTTGCTGTTTTCTCTTAAATGCAACATGGGAGAAAAGCCATTTCACATCACATTTGTGGGTCTTGTTCTTCAACACATTCGGTGAAATTTTGAGCTGTCTGTGTTTGCTACAAGAGGAGATATCACAAAGTATGCGCTTTTGTTGTTTATATTGCTTTCAATGCATTTTGGCCTAAAACGGGCATTTGCTGTTTTCTCTTAAACGCAATATGGGAGTAAAACCATTTCACATCACATTTGTGGGTCTTGTTCTTCAACAAATTCGGTGAAATTTTGAGCTGTCTGTGTTTGCTACAAGAGGAGATATCACAAAGTATGCACTTTTGTTGTTTCCATTGCTTTCAATGCATTTTGGCCTAAAACGAGCATTTGCTGTTTTCTCTTAAACGCAACATGGGAGAAAAACCATTTCACATCACATTTGTCGGTCTTGTTCTTCAACACATTCGGTGAAATTTTGAGCTGTCTGTGTTTGCTACAAGAGGAGATATCACAAAGTATGCGCTTTTGTTGTTTCCTTTGCTTTCAATGCATTTTGGCCTAAAACGAGCATTTGCTGTTTTCTCTTAAATGCAACATGGGAGAAAAACCATTTCACATCACATGTGTGGGTCTTGTTCTTCAACAAATTTGGTGAAATTTTGAGCTGTCTGTGTTTGCTACAAGAGGAGATATCACAAAGTATGCGCTTTTGTTGTTTCCATTGCTTTCAATGCATTTTGGCCTAAAACGAGCATTTGCTGTTTTCTCTTAAATGCAACATGGGAGAAAAACCATTTTACATCACATTTGTGGGTCTTGCACTTCAACACATTCGTGAAATTTTGAGCTGTCTGTGTTTGCTACAAGAGGAGATATCACAAAGAATGCGCTTTTGTTGTTTCCATTGCTTTCAATGCATTTTGGCCTAAAACGAGCATTTGCTGTTTTCTCTTAAATGCAACATGGGAGAAAAAACCATTTCACATCACATTTGTGGGTCTTACACTTCAACACATTCGGTGAAATTATGAGCTGTCTGTGTTTGCTACAAGAGAAGATATCATAAAGTAGGCGCTTTTGTTGTTTCCATTGCTTTCAATGCATTTTGGCCTAAAACGAGCATTTGCTGTTTTCTCTTAAATGCAACATGGGAGAAAAAATATTTCACATCACATTTGTGGGTCTTGTTCTTCAACACATTTGGTTAAATTTTGAGCTGTCTGTGTTTGCTACAAGAGGAGATATCACAAAGTATGCGCTTTTGTTGTTTCCATTGCTTTCAATGCATTTTGGCCTAAAACGAGCATTTGCTGTTTTCTCTTAAATGCAACATGGGAGAAAAACCATTTCACATCACATTTGTGGGTCTTGTTCTTCAACACATTCGGTTAAATTTTTAGCTGTCTGTGTTTGCTACAAGAGGAGATATCACAAAGTATGCACTTTTGTTGTTTCCATTGCTTTCAATGCATTTTGGCCAAAAACGAGCATTTGCTGTTTTCTCTTAAATGCAACATGTGAGAAAAACCATTTCACATCACATTTGTGGGTCATGTTCTTCAACACATTCGGTGAAATTTTGAGCTGTCTGTGTTTGCTACAAGAGGAGATATCACAAAGTATGCGCTTTTGCTGTTTCCATTGCTTTCAATGCATTTTGGCCTAAAACGAGCATTTGCTGTTTTCTCTTAAATGCAACATGGGAGAAAAACCATTTCACATCACATTTGTGGGTCTTACACTTCAACACATTCGGTGAAATTATGAGCTGTCTGTGTTAGCTACAAGAGAAGATATCATAAAGTAGGCGCTTTTGTTGTTTCCATTGTCTTCAATGCATTTTGGCCTAAAACGAGCATTTGCTGTTTTCTCTTAAATGCAACATGGGAGAAAAACCATTTCACATCACATTTGTGGGTCTTGGTCTTCAACACATGCGGTGAAATTTTGAGCTGTCTTTGTTTGCTACAAGAGGAGATATCACAAAGTATGCGCTTTTGTTGTTTCCATTGCTTTCAATGCATTTTGGCCTAAAACGAGCATTTGCTGTTTTCTCTTAAATGCAACTTGGGAGAAAAACCATTTCACATCACATTTGTGGGTCTTGTTCTTCAACACATTCGGTGAAATTTTGAGCTGTCTGTGTTTGCTACAAGAGGAGATATCACAAAGTATGCGCTTTTGCTGTTTCCATTGCTTTCAATGCATTTTGGCCTAAAACGGGCATTTGCTGTTTTCTCTTAAATGCAATATGAGAGAAAAACCATTTCTCATCACATTTGTGGGTCTTGGTCTTCAACACATTCGGTGAAATTTTGAGCTGTCTGTGTTTGCTTCAACAGGAGATATCACAAAGTATGCGCTTTTGTTGTTTCCATTGCTTTCAATGCATTTTGGCCTAAAACGAGCATTTGCTGTTTTCTCTTAAATGCAACATGGGAGAAAAACCATTTCACATCACATTTGTGGGTCTTGTTCTTCAACACATTCGGTTAAATTTTTAGCTGTCTGAGTTTGCTACAAGAGGAGATATCACAAAGTATGCACTTTTGTTGTTTCCATTGCTTTCAATGCATTTTGGCCTAAAACGAGCATTTGCTGTTTTCTCTTAAATGCAACATGGGAGAAAAACCATTTCACATCACATTTGTGGGTCTTGTTCTTCAACACATTCGGTGAAATTTTGAGCTGTCTGTGTTTGCTACAAGAGGAGATATCACAAAGTATGCGCTTTTGTTGTTTCCATTGCTTTCAATGCATTTTTGCCTAAAACAAGCATTTGCTGTTTTTTCTTAAACGCAACATGGGAGAAAAGCCATTTCACATCACATTTGTGGGTCTTGTTCTTGAACACATTCGGTGAAATTTTGATCTGTCTGTGTTTGCTACAAGAGGAGATATCCCAAAGTATGCGCTTTTGTTGTTTCCATTGCTTTCAATGCATTTTGGCCTAAAACGGGCATTTGCTGTTTTCTCTTAAACGCAATATGGGAGTAAAACCATTTCACATCACATTTGTGGGTCTTGTTCTTCAACAAATTCGGTGAAATTTTGAGCTGTCTGTGTTTGCTACAAGAGGAGATATCACAAAGTATGCACTTTTGTTGTTTCCATTGCTTTCAATGCATTTTGGCCTAAAACGAGCATTTGCTGTTTTCTCTTAAACGCAACATGGGAGAAAAACCATTTCACATCACATTTGTGGGTCTTGTTCTTCAACACATTCGGTGAAATTTTGAGCTGTCTGTGTTTGCTACAAGAGGAGATATCACAAAGTATGCGCTTTTGTTGTTTCCTTTGCTTTCAATGCATTTTGGCCTAAAACGAGCATTTGCTGTTTTCTCTTAAATGCAACATGGGAGAAAAACCATTTCACATCACATGTGTGGGTCTTGTTCTTCAACAAATTTGGTGAAATTTTGAGCTGTCTGTGTTTGCTACAAGAGGAGATATCACAAAGTATGCGCTTTTGTTGTTTCCATTGCTTTCAATGCATTTTGGCCTAAAACGAGCATTTGCTGTTTTCTCTTAAATGCAACATGGGAGAAAAACCATTTTACATCACATTTGTGGGTCTTGCACTTCAACACATTTGTGAAATTTTGAGCTGTCTGTGTTTGCTACAAGAGGAGATATCACAAAGAATGCGCTTTTGTTGTTTCCATTGCTTTCAATGCATTTTGGCCTAAAACGAGCATTTGCTGTTTTCTCTTAAATGCAACATGGGAGAAAAACCATTTCACATCACATTTGTGGGTCTTACACTTCAACACATTCGGTGAAATTATGAGCTGTCTGTGTTTGCTACAAGAGAAGATATCATAAAGTAGGCGCTTTTGTTGTTTCCATTGCTTTCAATGCATTTTGGCCTAAAACGAGCATTTGCTGTTTTCTCTTAAATGCAACATGGGAGAAAAAATATTTCACATCACATTTGTGGGTCTTGTTCTTCAACACATTTGGTTAAATTTTGAGCTGTCTGTGTTTGCTACAAGAGGAGATATCACAAAGTATGTGCTTTTGTTGTTTCCATTGCTTTCAATGCATTTTGGCCTAAAACGAGCATTTGCTGTTTTCTCTTAAATGCAACATGGGAGAAAAACCATTTCACATCACATTTGTGGGTCTTGTTCTTCAACACATTCGGTTAAATTTTTAGCTGTCTTTGTTTGCTACAAGAGGAGATATCACAAAGTATGTGCTTTTGTTGTTTCCATTGCTTTCAATGCATTTTGGCCTAAAACGAGCATTTGCTGTTTTCTCTTAAATGCAACATGGGAGAAAAACCATTTCACATCACATTTGTGGGTCTTGTTCTTCAACACATTCGGTTAAATTTTTAGCTGTCTGTGTTTGCTACAAGAGGAGATATCACAAAGTATGCACTTTTGTTGTTTCCATTGCTTTCAATGCATTTTGGCCTAAAACGAGCATTTGCTGTTTTCTCTTAAATGCAACATGTGAGAAAAACCATTTCACATCACATTTGTGGGTCTTACACTTCAACACATTCGGTGAAATTATGAGCTGTCTGTGTTAGCTACAAGAGAAGATATCATAAAGTAGGCGCTTTTGTTGTTTCCATTGTCTCCAATGCATTTTGGCCTAAAACGAGCATTTGCTGTTTTCTCTTAAATGCAACATGGGAGAAAAACCATTTCACATCACATTTGTGGGTCTTGGTCTTCAACACATTTGGTGAAATTTTGAGTTGTCTTTGTTTGCTACAAGAGGAGATATCACAAAGTATGCGCTTTTGTTGTTTCCATTGCTT
The DNA here is from genome assembly GCA_031769625.1 of Taudactylus pleione. Taxonomy (NCBI): domain Eukaryota; kingdom Metazoa; phylum Chordata; class Amphibia; order Anura; family Myobatrachidae; genus Taudactylus; species Taudactylus pleione. The sequence goes on along the minus strand of JAUIMM010001036.1, from coordinate 292,043 downwards.
TCAATGCATTTTGGCCTAAAACGAGCATTTGCTGTTTTCTCTTAAATGCAACTTGGGAGAAAAACCATTTCACATCACATTTGTGGGTCTTGTTCTTCAACACATTCGGTGAAATTTTGAGCTGTCTGTGTTTGCTTCAACAGAAGATATCACAAAGTATGCGCTTTTGTTGTTTCCATTGCTTTCAATGCATTTTGGCCTAAAACGAGCATTTGCTGTTTTCTCTTAAATGCAACATGGGAGAAAAACCATTTCACATCACATTTGTGGGTCTTGCACTTCAACACATTCGGTGAAATTATGAGCTGTCTGTGTTTGCTAGAAGAGGAGATATTGCAAAGTATGCGCGTTTGTTGTTTCCATTGGTTTCAAAGCATTTTGGCCTAAAATGAGCATTTGCTCTTTTCTCTTAAACGCAACATTGGAGAAAAACCATTTCACATTACATTTGTGGGCCTTGGTCTTCAACACGTTCTGTGACATTTTGAGCTGTCTGTGTATGCTACAAGAGGAGATATCACAAAGTATGCGCTTTTGTTGTTTCCATTGCTTTCAATGCATTTTGGCCTAAAATGAACATTTGCTATTTTCTCTTAAATGCAACATTGGAGAAAAACCATTTCACAACACTTTTGTGGGCCTTGGTCTTCAAACACATTGTGTGAAATTTAGAGCTGTCTGTGTTTGCTACAAGAGGAGATGTCGCAAAGAACGGGCTTTTGCTGTTTCCATTGGTTTCAATGCATTTTGGCCTAAAACGAGCATTCGCTGTTTTCACTTAAATGCAACATGGGAGAAAAACCATTTCACATCACATTTGTGGGCCTTGGTCTTCAACACATTGTGTGAAATTTTGAGCTGTCTGTGTTTGCTACAAGAGGAGATATCACAAAGATTACGGTTTTGTTGTTTCCATTGGTTTCAATGCATTTTGGCCTAAAATGAGCATTTGCTGTTTTCTCTTAACCGAACATTGGAGAAAAATAATTTCACAACAAGTTTGTGGGCCTTGTTCTTCAACACATTCAGTTAAATTTTTAGCTGTCTGTGTTTGCTACAAGAGGAGATATCACAAAGTATGCACTTTTGTTGTTTCCATTGCTTTCAATGCATTTTGGCCTAAAACGAGCATTTGCTGTTTTCTCTTAAATGCAACATGGGAGAAAAACCATTTCACATCACCTTTGTGGGTCTTGTTCTTCAACACATTCGGTGAAATTTTGAGCTGTCTGTGTTTGCTACAAGAGGAGATATCACAAAGTATGCGCTTTTGTTGTTTCCATTGCTTTCAATGCATTTTTGCCTAAAACAAGCATTTGCTGTTTTTTCTTAAACGCAACATGGGAGAAAAGCCATTTCACATCACATTTGTGGGTCTTGTTCTTGAACACATTCGGTGAAATTTTGATCTGTCTGTGTTTGCTACAAGAGGAGATATCCCAAAGTATGCGCTTTTGTTGTTTCCATTGCTTTCAATGCATTTTGGCCTAAAACGAGCATTTGCTGTTTTCTCTTAAATGCAACATGGGAGAAAAGCCATTTCACATCACATTTGTGGGTCTTGTTCTTCAACACATTCGGTGAAATTTTGAGCTGTCTGTGTTTGCTACAAGAGGAGATATCACAAAGTATGCGCTTTTGTTGTTTATATTGCTTTCAATGCATTTTGGCCTAAAACGGGCATTTGCTGTTTTCTCTTAAACGCAATATGGGAGTAAAACCATTTCACATCACATTTGTGGGTCTTGTTCTTCAACAAATTCGGTGAAATTTTGAGCTGTCTGTGTTTGCTACAAGAGGAGATATCACAAAGTATGCACTTTTGTTGTTTCCATTGCTTTCAATGCATTTTGGCCTAAAACGAGCATTTGCTGTTTTCTCTTAAATGCAACATGGGAGAAAAACCATTTCACATCACATTTGTCGGTCTTGTTCTTCAACACATTCGGTGAAATTTTGAGCTGTCTGTGTTTGCTACAAGAGGAGATATCACAAAGTATGCGCTTTTGTTGTTTCCTTTGCTTTCAATGCATTTTGGCCTAAAACGAGCATTTGCTGTTTTCTCTTAAATGCAACATGGGAGAAAAACCATTTCACATCACATGTGTGGGTCTTGTTCTTCAACACATTCGGTTAAATTTTTAGCTGTCTGTGTTTGCTACAAGAGGAGATATCACAAAGTATGCACTTTTGTTGTTTCCATTGCTTTCAATGCATTTTGGCCTAAAACGAGCATTTGCTGTTTTCTCTTAAATGCAACATGTGAGAAAAACCATTTCACATCACATTTGTGGGTCTTGTTCTTCAACACATTCGGTGAAATTTTGAGCTGTCTGTGTTTGCTACAAGAGGAGATATCACAAAGTATGCGCTTTTGCTGTTTCCATTGCTTTCAATGCATTTTGGCCTAAAACGAGCATTTGCTGTTTTCTCTTAAATGCAACATGGGAGAAAAACCATTTCACATCACATTTGTGGGTCTTACACTTCAACACATTCGGTGAAATTATGAGCTGTCTGTGTTAGCTACAAGAGAAGATATCATAAAGTAGGCGCTTTTGTTGTTTCCATTGTCTTCAATGCATTTTGGCCTAAAACGAGCATTTGCTGTTTTCTCTTAAATGCAACATGGGAGAAAAACCATTTCACATCACATTTGTGGGTCTTGGTCTTCAACACATTCGGTGAAATTTTGAGCTGTCTTTGTTTGCTACAAGAGGAGATATCACAAAGTATGCGCTTTTGTTGTTTCCATTGCTTTCAATGCATTTTGGCCTAAAACGAGCATTTGCTGTTTTCTCTTAAATGCAACTTGGGAGAAAAACCATTTCACATCACATTTGTGGGTCTTGTTCTTCAACACATTCGGTGAAATTTTGAGCTGTCTGTGTTTGCTACAAGAGGAGATATCACAAAGTATGCGCTTTTGCTGTTTCCATTGCTTTCAATGCATTTTGGCCTAAAACGGGCATTTGCTGTTTTCTCTTAAACGCAATATGAGAGAAAAACCATTTCTCATCACATTTGTGGGTCTTGGTCTTCAACACATTCGGTGAAATTTTGAGCTGTCTGTGTTTGTTTCAACAGGAGATATCACAAAGTATGCGCTTTTGTTGTTTCCATTGCTTTCAATGCATTTTGGCCTAAAACGAGCATTTGCTGTTTTCTCTTAAATGCAACATGGGAGAAAAACCATTTCACATCACATTTGTGGGTCTTGTTCTTCAACACATTCGGTTAAATTTTTAGCTGTCTGAGTTTGCTACAAGAGGAGATATCACAAAGTATGCACTTTTGTTGTTTCCATTGCTTTCAATGCATTTTGGCCTAAAACGAGCATTTGCTGTTTTCTCTTAAATGCAACATGGGAGAAAAACCATTTCACATCACATTTGTGGGTCTTGTTCTTCAACACATTCGGTGAAATTTTGAGCTGTCTGTGTTTGCTACAAGAGGAGATATCACAAAGTATGCGCTTTTGTTGTTTCCATTGCTTTCAATGCATTTTTGCCTAAAACAAGCATTTGCTGTTTTTTCTTAAACGCAACATGGGAGAAAAGCCATTTCACATCACATTTGTGGGTCTTGTTCTTGAACACATTCAGTGAAATTTTGATCTGTCTGTGTTTGCTACAAGAGGAGATATCCCAAAGTATGCGCTTTTGTTGTTTCCATTGCTTTCAATGCATTTTGGCCTAAAACGAGCATTTGCTGTTTTCTCTTAAATGCAACATGGGAGAAAAACCATTTTACATCACATTTGTGGGTCTTGCACTTCAACACATTCGTGAAATTTTGAGCTGTCTGTGTTTGCTACAAGAGGAGATATCACAAAGTATGCGCTTTTGTTGTTTATATTGCTTTCAATGCATTTTGGCCTAAAACGGGCATTTGCTGTTTTCTCTTAAACGCAATATGGGAGTAAAACCATTTCACATCACATTTGTGGGTCTTGTTCTTCAACAAATTTGGTGAAATTTTGAGCTGTCTGTGTTTGCTACAAGAGGAGATATCACAAAGTATGCACTTTTGTTGTTTCCATTGCTTTCAATGCATTTTGGCCTAAAACGAGCATTTGCTGTTTTCTCTTAAACGCAACATGGGAGAAAAACCATTTCACATCACATTTGTCGGTCTTGTTCTTCAACACATTCGGTGAAATTTTGAGCTGTCTGTGTTTGCTACAAGAGGAGATATCACAAAGTATGCGCTTTTGTTGTTTCCTTTGCTTTCAATGCATTTTGGCCTAAAACGAGCATTTGCTGTTTTCTCTTAAATGCAACATGGGAGAAAAACCATTTCACATCACATGTGTGGGTCATGTTCTTCAACAAATTCGGTGAAATTTTGAGCTGTCTGTGTTTGCTACAAGAGGAGATATCACAAAGAATGCGCTTTTGTTGTTTCCATTGCTTTCAATGCATTTTGGCCTAAAACGAGCATTTGCTGTTTTCTCTTAAATGCAACATGGGAGAAAAAATATTTCACATCACATTTGTGGGTCTTGTTCTTCAACACATTTGGTTAAATTTTGAGCTGTCTGTGTTTGCTACAAGAGGAGATATCACAAAGTATGCGCTTTTGTTGTTTCCATTGCTTTCAATGCATTTTGGCCTAAAACGAGCATTTGCTGTTTTCTCTTAAATGCAACATGGGAGAAAAACCATTTCACATCACATTTGTGGGTCTTGTTCTTCAACACATTCGGTTAAATTTTTAGCTGTCTGTGTTTGCTACAAGAGGAGATATCACAAAGTATGCACTTTTGTTGTTTCCATTGCTTTCAATGCATTTTGGCCTAAAACGAGCATTTGCTGTTTTCTCTTAAATGCAACATGGGAGAAAAACCATTTCACATCACATTTGTGGGTCTTGGTCTTCAACACATTCCGTGAGAAATTTTGAGCTGTCTTTGTTTGCTACAAGAGGAGATATCACAAAGTATGCGCTTTTGTTGTTTCCATTGCTTTCAATGCATTTTGGCCTAAAACGAGCATTTGCTGTTTTCTCTTAAATGCAACTTGGGAGAAAAACCATTTCACATCACATTTGTGGGTCTTGTTCTTCAACACATTCGGTGAAATTTTGAGCTGTCTGTGTTTGCTACAAGAGGAGATATCACAAAGTATGCGCTTTTGCTGTTTCCATTGCTTTCAATGCATTTTGGCCTAAAACGGGCATTTGCTGTTTTCTCTTAAACGCAATATGAGAGAAAAACCATTTCTCATCACATTTGTGGGTCTTGGTCTTCAACACATTCGGTGAAATTTTGAGCTGTCTGTGTTTGCTTCAACAGGAGATATCACAAAGTATGCGCTTTTGTTGTTTCCATTGCGTTCAATGCATTTTGGCCTAAAATGAGCATTTGCTGTTTTCTCTTAAATGCAACATGGGAGAAAAACCATTTCACATCACATTTGTGGGTCTTACAATTCAACACATTCGGTGAAATTATGAGCTGTCTGTGTTTGCTACAAGAGGAGATATCACAAAGTATGCACTTTTGTTGTTTCCATTGCTTTCAATGCATTTTGGCCTAAAACGAGCATTTGCTGTTTTCTCTTAAACGCAACATGGGAGAAAAACCATTTCACATCACATTTGTCGGTCTTGTTCTTCAACACATTCGGTGAAATTTTGAGCTGTCTGTGTTTGCTACAAGAGGAGATATCACAAAGTATGCGCTTTTGTTGTTTCCTTTGCTTTCAATGCATTTTGGCCTAAAACGAGCATTTGCTGTTTTCTCTTAAATGCAACATGGGAGAAAAACCATTTCACATCACATGTGTGGGTCTTGTTCTTCAACAAATTTGGTGAAATTTTGAGCTGTCTGTGTTTGCTACAAGAGGAGATATCACAAAGTATGCACTTTTGTTGTTTCCATTGCTTTCAATGCATTTTGGCCTAAAACGAGCATTTGCTGTTTTCTCTTAAATGCAACATGGGAGAAAAACCATTTTACATCACATTTGTGGGTCTTGCACTTCAACACATTCGTGAAATTTTGAGCTGTCTGTGTTTGCTACAAGAGGAGATATCACAAAGAATGCGCTTTTGTTGTTTCCATTGCTTTCAATGCATTTTGGCCTAAAACGAGCATTTGCTGTTTTCTCTTAAATGCAACATGGGAGAAAAACCATTTCACATCACATTTGTGGGTCTTACACTTCAACACATTCGGTGAAATTATGAGCTGTCTGTGTTTGCTACAAGAGAAGATATCATAAAGTAGGCGCTTTTGTTGTTTCCATTGCTTTCAATTCATTTTGGCCTAAAACGAGCATTTGCTGTTTTCTCTTAAATGCAACATGGGAGAAAAAATATTTCACATCACATTTGTGGGTCTTGTTCTTCAACACATTTGGTTAAATTTTGAGCTGTCTGTGTTTGCTACAAGAGGAGATATCACAAAGTATGCGCTTTTGTTGTTTCCATTGCTTTCAATGCATTTTGGCCTAAAACGAGCATTTGCTGTTTTCTCTTAAATGCAACATGGGAGAAAAACCATTTCACATCACATTTGTGGGTCTTGTTCTTCAACACATTCGGTTAAATTTTTAGCTGTCTGTGTTTGCTACAAGAGGAGATATCACAAAGTATGCACTTTTGTTGTTTCCATTGCTTTCAATGCATTTTGGCCTAAAACGAGCATTTGCTGTTTTCTCTTAAATGCAACATGTGAGAAAAACCATTTCACATCACATTTGTGGGACTTGTTCTTCAACACATTCGGTGAAATTTTGAGCTGTCTGTGTTTGCTACAAGAGGAGATATCACAAAGTATGTGCTTTTGCTGTTTCCATTGCTTTCAATGCATTTTGGCCTAAAACGAGCATTTGCTGTTTTCTCTTAAATGCAACATGGGAGATAAACCATTTCACATCACATTTGTGGGTCTTACACTTCAACACATTCGGTGAAATTATGAGCTGTCTGTGTTAGCTACAAGAGAAGATATCATAAAGTAGGCGCTTTTGTTGTTTCCATTGTCTTCAATGCATTTTGGCCTAAAACGAGCATTTGCTGTTTTCTCTTAAATGCAACATGGGAGAAAAACCATTTCACATCACATTTGTGGGTCTTGGTCTTCAACACATTCGGTGAAATTTTGAGCTGTCTTTGTTTGCTACAAGAGGAGATATCACAAAGTATGCGCTTTTGTTGTTTCCATTGCTTTCAATGCATTTTGGCCTAAAACGAGCATTTGCTGTTTTCTCTTAAATGCAACTTGGGAGAAAAACCATTTCACATCACATTTGTGGGTCTTGTTCTTCAACACATTCGGTGAAATTTTGAGCTGTCTGTGTTTGCTACAAGAGGAGATATCACAAAGTATGCGCTTTTGCTGTTTCCATTGCTTTCAATGCATTTTGGCCTAAAACGGGCATTTGCTGTTTTCTCTTAAACGCAATATGAGAGAAAAACCATTTCTCATCACATTTGTGGGTCTTGGTCTTCAACACATTCAGTGAAATTTTGAGCTGTCTGTGTTTGTTTCAACAGGAGATATCACAAAGTATGCGCTTTTGTTGTTTCCATTGCTTTCAATGCATTTTGGCCTAAAACGAGCATTTGCTGTTTTCTCTTAAATGCAACATGGGAGAAAAACCATTTCACATCACATTTGTGGGTCTTGTTCTTCAACACATTCGGTTAAATTTTTAGCTGTCTGAGTTTGCTACAAGAGGAGATATCACAAAGTATGCACTTTTGTTGTTTCCATTGCTTTCAATGCATTTTGGCCTAAAACGAGCATTTGCTGTTTTCTCTTAAATGCAACATGGGAGAAAAACCATTTCACATCACATTTGTGGGTCTTGTTCTTCAACACATTCGGTGAAATTTTGAGCTGTCTGTGTTTGCTACAAGAGGAGATATCACAAAGTATGCGCTTTTGTTGTTTCCATTGCTTTCAATGCATTTTTGCCTAAAACAAGCATTTGCTGTTTTTTCTTAAACGCAACATGGGAGAAAAGCCATTTCACATCACATTTGTGGGTCTTGTTCTTGAACACATTCGGTGAAATTTTGATCTGTCTGTGTTTGCTACAAGAGGAGATATCCCAAAGTATGCGCTTTTGTTGTTTCCATTGCTTTCAATGCATTTTGGCCTAAAACGAGCATTTGCTGTTTTCTCTTAAATGCAACATGGGAGAAAAACCATTTTACATCACATTTGTGGGTCTTGCACTTCAACACATTCGTGAAATTTTGAGCTGTCTGTGTTTGCTACAAGAGGAGATATCACAAAGTATGCGCTTTTGTTGTTTATATTGCTTTCAATGCATTTTGGCCTAAAACGGGCATTTGCTGTTTTCTCTTAAACGCAATATGGGAGTAAAACCATTTCACATCACATTTGTGGGTCTTGTTCTTCAACAAATTTGGTGAAATTTTGAGCTGTCTGTGTTTGCTACAAGAGGAGATATCACAAAGTATGCACTTTTGTTGTTTCCATTGCTTTCAATGCATTTTGGCCTAAAACGAGCATTTGCTGTTTTCTCTTAAACGCAACATGGGAGAAAAACCATTTCACATCACATTTGTCGGTCTTGTTCTTCAACACATTCGGTGAAATTTTGAGCTGTCTGTGTTTGCTACAAGAGGAGATATCACAAAGTATGCGCTTTTGTTGTTTCCTTTGCTTTCAATGCATTTTGGCCTAAAACGAGCATTTGCTGTTTTCTCTTAAATGCAACATGGGAGAAAAACCATTTCACATCACATGTGTGGGTCTTGTTCTTCAACAAATTCGGTGAAATTTTGAGCTGTCTGTGTTTGCTACAAGAGGAGATATCACAAAGTATGCGCTTTTGTTGTTTCCATTGCTTTCAATGCATTTTGGCCTAAAACGAGCATTTGCTGTTTTCTCTTAAATGCAACATGGGAGAAAAACCATTTCACATCACATTTGTGGGTCTTACACTTCAACACATTCGGTGAAATTATGAGCTGTCTGTGTTTGCTACAAGAGAAGATATCATAAAGTAGGCGCTTTTGTTGTTTCCATTGCTTTCAATGCATTTTGGCCTAAAACGAGCATTTGCTGTTTTCTCTTAAATGCAACATGTGAGAAAAACCATTTCACATCACATTTGTGGGTCTTGTTCTTCAACACATTCGGTGAAATTTTGAGCTGTCTGTGTTTGCTACAAGAGGAGGTATCACAAAGTATGCGCTTTTGCTGTTTCCATTGCTTTCAATGCATTTTGGCCTAAAACGAGCATTTGCTGTTTTCTCTTAAATGCAACATGGGAGAAAAACCATTTCACATCACATTTGTGGGTCTTACACTTCAACACATTCGGTGAAATTATGAGCTGTCTGTGTTAGCTACAAGAGAAGATATCATAAAGTAGGCGCTTTTGTTGTTTCCATTGTCTCCAATGCATTTTGGCCTAAAACGAGCATTTGCTGTTTTCTCTTAAATGCAACATGGGAGAAAAACCATTTCACATCACATTTGTGGGTCTTGGTCTTCAACACATTCGGTGAAATTTTGAGCTGTCTTTGTTTGCTACAAGAGGAGATATCACAAAGTATGCGCTTTTGTTGTTTCCATTGCTTTCAATGCATTTTGGCCTAAAACGAGCATTTGCTGTTTTCTCTTAAATGCAACTTGGGAGAAAAACCATTTCACATCACATTTGTGGGTCTTGTTCTTCAACACATTCGGTGAAATTTTGAGCTGTCTGTGTTTGCTACAAGAGGAGATATCACAAAGTATGCGCTTTTGTTGTTTCCATTGCTTTCAATGCATTTTGGCCTAAAACGAGCATTTGCTGTTTTCTCTTAAATGCAACATGGGAGAAAAACCATTTCACATCACATTTGTGGGTCTTACACTTCAACACATTCGGTGAAATTATGAGCTGTCTGTGTTTGCTAGAAGAGGAGATATTGCAAAGTATGCGCGTTTGTTGTTTCCATTGGTTTCAAAGCATTTTGGCCTAAAATGAGCATTTGCTCTTTTCTCTTAAACGCAACATTGGAGAAAAACCATTTCACATTACATTTGTGGGCCTTGGTCTTCAACACATTGTGTGAAATTTTGAGCTGTCTGTTTGCTATAGGAGAATATATCGCAAAACATGCGCTTTTGTTGTTTCCATCGGTTTCAATGCATTTTGACCTAAAACGAGCATTTGCTGTTTTCTCTTTAACGCAATATGGGAGAAAAACCATTTCACATCACATTTGTGGGCCTTGGTCTTCAACACATTCTGTGACATTTTGAGCTGTCTGTGTATGCTACAAGAGGAGATATCACAAAGTAAGCGCTTTTGTTGTTTCCATTGGTTTCAATGCATTTTGGCCTAAAATGAACATTTGCTATTTTCTCTTAAATGCAACATTGGAGAAAAACCATTTCACAACACTTTTGTGGGCCTTGGTCTTCAAACACATTGTGTGAAATTTAGAGCTGTCTGTGTTTGCTACAAGAGGAGATGTCGCAAAGAACGGGCTTTTGCTGTTTCCATTGGTTTCAATGCATTTTGGCCTAAAACGAGCATTTGCTGTTTTCACTTAAATGCAACATGGGAGAAAAACCATTTCACATCACATTTGTGGGCCTTGGTCTTCAACACATTGTGTGAAATTTTGAGCTGTCTGTGTTTGCTACAAGAGGAGATATCACAAAGATTACGGTTTTGTTGTTTCCATTGGTTTCAATGCATTTTGGCCTAAAATGAGCATTTGCTGTTTTCTCTTAACCGAACATTGGAGAAAAATCATTTCACAACAAGTTTGTGGGCCTTGTTCTTCAACACATTCGGTTAAATATTTAGCTGTCTGTGTTTGCTACAAGAGGAGATATCACAAAGTATGCACTTTTGTTGTTTCCATTGCTTTCAATGCATTTTGGCCTAAAACGAGCATTTGCTGTTTTCTCTTAAATGCAACATGGGAGAAAAACCATTTCACATCACATTTGTGGGTCTTGTTCTTCAACACATTCGGTGAAATTTTGAGCTGTCTGTGTTTGCTACAAGAGGAGATATCACAAAGTATGCGCTTTTGTTGTTTCCATTGCTTTCAATGCATTTTTGCCTAAAACAAGCATTTGCTGTTTTTTCTTAAACGCAACATGGGAGAAAAGCCATTTCACATCACATTTGTGGGTCTTGTTCTTGAACACATTCGGTGAAATTTTGATCTGTCTGTGTTTGCTACAAGAGGAGATATCCCAAAGTATGCGCTTTTGTTGTTTCCATTGCTTTCAATGCATTTTGGCCTAAAACGAGCATTTGCTGTTTTCTCTTAAATGCAACATGGGAGAAAAGCCATTTCACATCACATTTGTGGGTCTTGTTCTTCAACACATTCGGTGAAATTTTGAGCTGTCTGTGTTTGCTACAAGAGGAGATATCACAAACTATGCGCTTTTGTTGTTTATATTGCTTTCAATGCATTTTGGCCTAAAACGGGCTTTTGCTGTTTTCTCTTAAACGCAATATGGGAGTAAAACCATTTCACATCACATTTGTGGGTCTTACACTTCAACACATTCGGTGAAATTATGAGCTGTCTGTGTTTGCTACAAGAGAAGATATCATAAAGTAGGCGCTTTTGTTGTTTCCATTGCTTTCAATGCATTTTGGCCTAAAACGAGCATTTGCTGTTTTCTCTTAAATGCAACATGGGAGAAAAAATATTTCACATCACATTTGTGGGTCTTGTTCTTCAACACATTTGGTTAAATTTTGAGCTGTCTGTGTTTGCTACAAGAGGAGATATCACAAAGTATGCGCTTTTGTTGTTTCCATTGCTTTCAATGCATTTTGGCCTAAAATGAGCATTTGCTGTTTTCTCTTAAATGCAACATGGGAGAAAAACCATTTCACATCACATTTGTGGGTCTTGTTCTTCAACACATTCGGTTAAATTTTTAGCTGTCTGTGTTTGCTACAAGAGGAGATATCACAAAGTATGCACTTTTGTTGTTTCCATTGCTTTCAATGCATTTTGGCCTAAAACGAGCATTTGCTGTTTTCTCTTAAATGCAACATGTGAGAAAAACCATTTCACATCACATTTGTGGGTCTTGTTCTTCAACACATTCGGTGAAATTTTGAGCTGTCTGTGTTTGCTACAAGAGGAGATATCACAAAGTATGCGCTTTTGCTGTTTCCATTGCTTTCAATGCATTTTGGCCTAAAACGAGCATTTGCTGTTTTCTCTTAAATGCAACATGGGAGAAAAACCATTTCACATCACATTTGTGGGTCTTACACTTCAACACATTCGGTGAAATTATGAGCTGTCTGTGTTAGCTACAAGAGAAGATATCATAAAGTAGGCGCTTTTGTTGTTTCCATTGTCTCCAATGCATTTTGGCCTAAAACGAGCATTTGCTGTTTTCTCTTAAATGCAACATGGGAGAAAAACCATTTCACATCACATTTGTGGGTCTTGGTCTTCAACACATTCGGTGAAATTTTGAGCTGTCTTTGTTTGCTACAAGAGGAGATATCACAAAGTATGCGCTTTTGTTGTTTCCTTTGCTTTCAATGCATTTTGGCCTAAAACGAGCATTTGCTGTTTTCTCTTAAATGCAACTTGGGAGAAAAACCATTTCACATCACACTTGTGGGTCTTGTTCTTCAACACATTCGGTGAAATTTTGAGCTGTCTGTGTTTGCTACAAGAGGAGATATCACAAAGTATGCGCTTTTGCTGTTTCCATTGCTTTCAATGCATTTTGGCCTAAAACGGGCATTTGCTGTTTTCTCTTAAACGCAATATGAGAGAAAAACCATTTCTCATCACATTTGTGGGTCTTGGTCTTCAACACATTCAGTGAAATTTTGAGCTGTCTGTGTTTGTTTCAACAGGAGATATCACAAAGTATGCGCTTTTGTTGTTTCCATTGCTTTCAATGCATTTTGGCCTAAAACGAGCATTTGCTGTTTTCTCTTAAATGCAACATGGGAGAAAAACCATATCACATCACATTTGTGGGTCTTACACTTCAACACATTCGGTGAAAATATGAGCTGTCTGTGTTTGCTAGAAGAGGAGATATTGCAAAGTTTGCGCGTTTTGTTGTTTCCATTGGTTTCAAAGCATTTTGGCCTAAAATGAGCATTTGCTCTTTTCTCTTAAACGCAACATTGGAGAAAAACCATTTCACATTACATTTGTGGGCCTTGGTCTTCAACACATTGTGTGAAATTTTGAGCTGTCTGTTTGCTACAGGAGGAGATATCGCAAAACATGCGCTTTTGTTGTTTCCATCGGTTTCAATGCATTTTCACCTAAAACGAGCATTTGCTGTTTTCTCTTTAACGCAATATGGGAGAAAAACCATTTCACATCACATTTGTGGGCCTTGGTCTTCAACACGTTCTGTGACATTTTGAGCTGTCTGTGTATGCTACAAGAGGAGATATCACAAAGTAAGCGCTTTTGTTGTTTCCATTGGTTTCAATGCATTTTGGCCTAAAATGAACATTTGCTATTTTCTCTTAAATGCAACATTGGAGAAAAACCATTTCACAACACTTTTGTGGGCCTTGGTCTTCAAACACATTGTGTGAAATTTAGAGCTGTCTGTGTTTGCTACAAGAGGAGATGTCGCAAAGAACGGGCTTTTGCTGTTTCCATTGGTTTCAATGCATTTTGGCCTAAAACGAGCATTTGCTGTTTTCACTTAAATGCAACATGGGAGAAAAACCATTTCACATCACATTTGTGGGCCTTGGTCTTCAACACATTGTGTGAAATTTTGAGCTGTCTGTGTTTGCTACAAGAGGAGATATCACAAAGATTACAGTTTTGTTGTTTCCATTGGTTTCAATGCATTTTGGCCTAAAATGAGCATTTGCTGTTTTCTCTTAACCGAACATTGGAGAAAAATCATTTCACAACAAGTTTGTGGGCCTTGTTCTTCAACACATTCGGTTAAATATTTAGCTGTCTGTGTTTGCTACAAGAGGAGATATCACAAAGTATGCACTTTTGTTGTTTCCATTGCTTTCAATGCATTTTGGCCTAAAACGAGCATTTGCTGTTTTCTCTTAAATGCAACATGGGAGAAAAACCATTTCACATCACATTTGTGGGTCTTGTTCTTCAACACATTCGGTGAAATTTAGAGCTGTCTGTGTTTGCTACAAGAGGAGATATCACAAAGTATGCGCTTTTGTTGTTTCCATTGCTTTCAATGCATTTTTGCCTAAAACAAGCATTTGCTGTTTTTTCTTAAACGCAACATGGGAGAAAAGCCATTTCACATCACATTTGTGGGTCTTGTTCTTGAACACATTCGGTGAAATTTTGATCTGTCTGTGTTTGCTACAAGAGGAGATATCCCAAAGTATGCGCTTTTGTTGTTTCCATTGCTTTCAATGCATTTTGGCCTAAAACGAGCATTTGCTGTTTTCTCTTAAATGCAACATGGGAGAAAAGCCATTTCACATCACATTTGTGGGTCTTGTTCTTCAACACATTCGGTGAAATTTTGAGCTGTCTGTGTTTGCTACAAGAGGAGATATCACAAAGTATGCGCTTTTGTTGTTTATATTGCTTTCAATGCATTTTGGCCTAAAACGGGCATTTGCTGTTTTCTCTTAAACGCAATATGGGAGTAAAACCATTTCACATCACATTTGTGGGTCTTGTTCTTCAACAAATTCGGTGAAATTTTGAGCTGTCTGTGTTTGCTACAAGAGGAGATATCACAAAGTATGCACTTTTGTTGTTTCCATTGCTTTCAATGCATTTTGGCCTAAAACGAGCATTTGCTGTTTTCTCTTAAACGCAACATGGGAGAAAAACCATTTCACATCACATTTGTCGGTCTTGTTCTTCAACACATTCGGTGAAATTTTGAGCTGTCTGTGTTTGCTACAAGAGGAGATATCACAAAGTATGCGCTTTTGTTGTTTCCTTTGCTTTCAATGCATTTTGGCCTAAAACGAGCATTTGCTGTTTTCTCTTAAATGCAACATGCGAGAAAAACCATTTCACATCACATGTGTGGGTCTTGTTCTTCAACAAATTTGGTTAAATTTTGAGCTGTCTGTGTTTGCTACAAGAGGAGATATCACAAAGAATGCGCTTTTGTTGTTTCCATTGCTTTCAATGCATTTTGGCCTAAAACGAGCATTTGCTGTTTTCTCTTAAATGTAACATGGGAGAAAAACCATTTCACATCACATTTGTGGGTCTTACACTTCAACACATTCGGTGAAATTATGAGCTGTCTGTGTTTGCTACAAGAGAAGATATCATAAAGTAGGCGCTTTTGTTGTTTCCATTGCTTTCAATGCATTTTGTCCTAAAACGAGCATTTGCTGTTTTCTCTTAAATGCAAAATGGGAGAAAAAATATTTCACATCACATTTGTGGGTCTTGTTCTTCAACACATTTGGTGAAATTTTGAGCTGTCTGTGTTTGCTACAAGAGGAGATATCACAAAGTATGCGCTTTTGCTGTTTCCATTGCTTTCAATGCATTTTGGCCTAAAACGAGCATTTGCTGTTTTCTCTTAAATGCAACATGGGAGAAAAACCATTTCACATCACATTTGTGGGTCTTACACTTCAACACATTCGGTGAAATTATGAGCTGTCTGTGTTAGCTACAAGAGAAGATATCATAAAGTAGGCGCTTTTGTTGTTTCCATTGTCTTCAATGCATTTTGGCCTAAAACGAGCATTTGCTGTTTTCTCTTAAATGCAACATGGGAGAAAAACCATTTCACATCACATTTGTGGGTCTTGGTCTTCAACACATTCGGTGAAATTTTGAGCTGTCTTTGTTTGCTACAAGAGGAGATATCACAAAGTATGCGCTTTTGTTGTTTCCATTGCTTTCAATGCATTTTGGCCTAAAACGAGCATTTGCTGTTTTCTCTTAAATGCAACTTGGGAGAAAAACCATTTCACATCACATTTGTGGGTCTTGTTCTTCAACACATTCGGTGAAATTTTGAGCTGTCTGTGTTTGCTACAAGAGGAGATATCACAAAGTATGCGCTTTTGCTGTTTCCATTGCTTTCAATGCATTTTGGCCTAAAACGGGCATTTGCTGTTTTCTCTTAAACGCAATATGAGAGAAAAACCATTTCTCATCACATTTGTGGGTCTTGTTCTTCAACACATTCGGTTAAATTTTTAGCTGTCTGAGTTTGCTACAAGAGGAGATATCACAAAGTATGCACTTTTGTTGTTTCCATTGCTTTCAATGCATTTTGGCCTAAAACGAGCATTTGCTGTTTTCTCTTATATGCAACATGGGAGAAAAACCATTTCACATCACATTTGTGGGTCTTGTTCTTCAACACATTCGGTGAAATTTTGAGCTGTCTGTGTTTGCTACAAGAGGAGATATCACAAAGTATGCGCTTTTGTTGTTTCCATTGCTTTCAATGCATTTTTGCCTAAAACAAGCATTTGCTGTTTTTTCTTAAACGCAACATGGGAGAAAAGCCATTTCACATCACATTTGTGGGTCTTGTTCTTGAACACATTCGGTGAAATTTTGATCTGTCTGTGTTTGCTACAAGAGGAGATATCCCAAAGTATGCGCTTTTGTTGTTTCCATTGCTTTCAATGCATTTTGGCCTAAAACGAGCATTTGCTGTTTTCTCTTAAATGCAACATGGGAGAAAAACCATTTCACATCACATTTGTGGGTCTTACACTTCAACACATTCGGTGAAATTATGAGCTGTCTGTGTTAGCTACAAGAGAAGATATCATAAAGTAGGCGCTTTTGTTGTTTCCATTGTCTTCAATGCATTTTGGCCTAAAACGAGCATTTGCTGTTTTCTCTTAAATGCAACATGGGAGAAAAACCATTTCACATCACATTTGTGGGTCTTGGTCTTCAACACATTCGGTGAAATTTTGAGCTGTCTTTGTTTGCTACAAGAGGAGATATCACAAAGTATGCGCTTTTGTTGTTTCCATTGCTTTCAATGCATTTTGGCCTAAAACGAGCATTTGCTGTTTTCTCTTAAATGCAACTTGGGAGAAAAACCATTTCACATCACATTTGTGGGTCTTGTTCTTCAACACATTCGGTGAAATTTTGAGCTGTCTGTGTTTGCTACAAGAGGAGATATCACAAAGTATGCGCTTTTGCTGTTTCCATTGCTTTCAATGCATTTTGGCCTAAAACGGGCATTTGCTGTTTTCTCTTAAACGCAATATGAGAGAAAAACCATTTCTCATCACATTTGTGGGTCTTGTTCTTCAACACATTCGGTTAAATTTTTAGCTGTCTGAGTTTGCTACAAGAGGAGATATCACAAAGTATGCACTTTTGTTGTTTCCATTGCATTCAATGCATTTTGGCCTAAAACGAGCATTTGCTGTTTTCTCTTAAATGCAACATGGGAGAAAAACCATTTCACATCACATTTGTGGGTCTTGTTCTTCAACACATTCGGTGAAATTTTGAGCTGTCTGTGTTTGCTACAAGAGGAGATATCACAAAGTATGCGCTTTTGTTGTTTCCATTGCTTTCAATGCATTTTTGCCTAAAACAAGCATTTGCTGTTTTTTCTTAAACGCAACATGGGAGAAAAGCCATTTCACATCACATTTGTGGGTCTTGTTCTTGAACACATTCGGTGAAATTTTGATCTGTCTGTGTTTGCTACAAGAGGAGATATCCCAAAGTATGCGCTTTTGTTGTTTCCATTGCTTTCAATGCATTTTGGCCTAAAACGAGCATTTGCTGTTTTCTCTTAAATGCAACATGGGAGAAAAACCATTTTACATCACATTTGTTGGTCTTGCACTTCAACACATTCGTGAAATTTTGAGCTGTCTGTGTTTGCTACAAGAGGAGATATCACAAAGAATGCGCTTTTGTTGTTTCCATTGCTTTCAATGCATTTTGGCCTAAAACGAGCATTTGCTGTTTTCTCTTAAATGCAACATGGGAGAAAAACCATTTCACATCACATTTGTGGGTCTTACACTTCAACACATTCGGTGAAATTATGAGCTGTCTGTGTTTGCTACAAGAGGAGATATCACAAAGTATGCACTTTTGTTGTTTCCATTGCTTTCAATGCATTTTGGCCTAAAACGAGCATTTGCTGTTTTCTCTTAAATGCAACATGTGAGAAAAACCATTTCACATCACATTTGTGGGTCTTGTTCTTCAACACATTCGGTGAAATTTTGAGCTGTCTGTGTTTGCTGCAAGAGGAGATATCACAAAGTATGCGCTTTTGCTGTTTCCATTGCTTTCAATGCATTTTGGCCTAAAACGAGCATTTGCTGTTTTCTCTTAAATGCAACATGGGAGAAAAACCATTTCACATCACATTTGTGGGTCTTACACTTCAACACATTCGGTGAAATTATGAGCTGTCTGTGTTAGCTACAAGAGAAGATATCATAAAGTAGGCGCTTTTGTTGTTTCCATTGTCTTCAATGCATTTTGGCCTAAAACGAGCATTTGCTGTTTTCTCTTAAATGCAACATGGGAGAAAAACCATTTCACATCACATTTGTGGGTCTTGGTCTTCAACACATTCGGTGAAATTTTGAGCTGTCTTTGTTTGCTACAAGAGGAGATATCACCAAGTATGCGCTTTTGTTGTTTCCATTGCTTTCAATGCATTTTGGCCTAAAACGAGCATTTGCTGTTTTCTCTTAAATGCAACTTGGGAGAAAAAAATATTTCACATCACATTTGTGGGTCTTGTTCTTCAACACATTTGGTTAAATTTTGAGCTGTCTGTGTTTGCTACAAGAGGAGATATCACAAAGTATGCGCTTTTGTTGTTTCCATTGCTTTCAATGCATTTTGGCCTAAAACGAGCATTTGCTGTTTTCTCTTAAATGCAACATGGGAGAAAAACCATTTCACATCACATTTGTGGGTCTTGTTCTTCAACACATTCGGTTAAATTTTTAGCTGTCTGTGTTTGCTACAAGAGGAGATATCACAAAGTATGCACTTTTGTTGTTTCCATTGCTTTCAATGCATTTTGGCCTAAAACGAGCATTTGCTGTTTTCTCTTAAATGCAACATGTGAGAAAAACCATTTCACATCACATTTGTGGGTCTTGTTCTTCAACACATTTGGTGAAATTTTGAGCTGTCTGTGTTTGCTACAAGAGGAGATATCACAAAGTATGCGCTTTTGCTGTTTCCATTGCTTTCAATGCATTTTGGCCTAAAACGAGCATTTGCTGTTTTCTCTTAAATGCAACATGGGAGAAAAACCATTTCACATCACATTTGTGGGTCTTACACTTCAACACATTCGGTGAAATTATGAGCTGTCTGTGTTAGCTACAAGAGAAGATATCATAAAGTAGGCGCTTTTGTTGTTTCCATTGTCTTCAATGCATTTTGGCCTAAAACGAGCATTTGCTGTTTTCTCTTAAATGCAACATGGGAGAAAAACCATTTCACATCACATTTGTGGGTCTTGGTCTTCAACACATTCGGTGAAATTTTGAGCTGTCTTTGTTTGCTACAAGAGGAGATATCACAAAGTATGCGCTTTTGTTGTTTCCATTGCTTTCAATGCATTTTGGCCTAAAACGAGCATTTGCTGTTTTCTCTTAAATGCAACTTGGGAGAAAAACCATTTCACATCACATTTGTGGGTCTTGTTCTTCAACACATTCGGTGAAATTTTGAGCTGTCTGTGTTTGCTACAAGAGGAGATATCACAAAGTATGCGCTTTTGCTGTTTCCATTGCTTTCAATGCATTTTGGCCTAAAACGGGCATTTGCTGTTTTCTCTTAAACGCAATATGAGAGAAAAACCATTTCTCATCACATTTGTGGGTCTTGGTCTTCAACACATTCGGTGAAATTTTGAGCTGTCTGTGTTTGCTTCAACAGGAGATATCACAAAGTATGCGCTTTTGTTGTTTCCATTGCTTTCAATGCATTTTGGCCTAAAACGAGCATTTGCTGTTTTCTCTTAAATGCAACATGGGAGAAAAACCATT
The DNA here is from genome assembly GCA_031769625.1 of Taudactylus pleione. Classification (NCBI taxonomy): domain Eukaryota; kingdom Metazoa; phylum Chordata; class Amphibia; order Anura; family Myobatrachidae; genus Taudactylus; species Taudactylus pleione. The sequence continues at coordinate 272,106 of JAUIMM010001036.1, read as the reverse complement.
TCACATCACATTTGTGGGTCTTGTTCTTCAACACATTCGGTTAAATTTTTAGCTGTCTGAGTTTGCTACAAGAGGAGATATCACAAAGTATGCACTTTTGTTGTTTCCATTGCTTTCAATGCATTTTGGCCTAAAACGAGCATTTGCTGTTTTCTCTTAAATGCAACATGGGAGAAAAACCATTTCACATCACATTTGTGGGTCTTGTTCTTCAACACATTCGGTGAAATTTTGAGCTGTCTGTGTTTGCTACAAGAGGAGATATCACAAAGTATGCGCTTTTGTTGTTTCCATTGCTTTCAATGCATTTTGGCCTAAAACGAGCATTTGCTGTTTTCTCTTAAATGCAACATGGGAGAAAAACCATTTCACATCACATTTGTGGGTCTTACACTTCAACACATTCGGTGAAATTATGAGCTGTCTGTGTTTGCTACAAGAGGAGATATCACAAAGTATGCACTTTTGTTGTTTCCATTGCTTTCAATGCATTTTGGCCTAAAACGAGCATTTGCTGTTTTCTCTTAAATGCAACATGTGAGAAAAACCATTTCACATCACATTTGTGGGTCTTGTTCTTCAACACATTCGGTGAAATTTTGAGCTGTCTGTGTTTGCTACAAGAGGAGATATCACAAAGTATGCGCTTTTGCTGTTTCCATTGCTTTCAATGCATTTTGGCCTAAAACGAGCATTTGCTGTTTTCTCTTAAATGCAACATGGGAGAAAAACCATTTCACATCACATTTGTGGGTCTTACACTTCAACACATTCGGTGAAATTATGAGCTGTCTGTGTTAGCTACAAGAGAAGATATCATAAAGTAGGCGCTTTTGTTGTTTCCATTGTCTTCAATGCATTTTGGCCTAAAACGAGCATTTGCTGTTTTCTCTTAAATGCAACATGGGAGAAAAACCATTTCACATCACATTTGTGGGTCTTGGTCTTCAACACATTCGGTGAAATTTTGAGCTGTCTTTGTTTGCTACAAGAGGAGATATCACAAAGTATGCGCTTTTGTTGTTTCCATTGTTTTCAATGCATTTTGGCCTAAAACGAGCATTTGCTGTTTTCTCTTAAATGCAACTTGGGAGAAAAACCATTTCACATCACATTTGTGGGTCTTGTTCTTCAACACATTCGGTGAAATTTTGAGCTGTCTGTGTTTGCTACAAGAGGAGATATCACAAAGTATGCGCTTTTGCTGTTTCCATTGCTTTCAATGCATTTTGGCCTAAAACGGGCATTTGCTGTTTTCTCTTAAACGCAATATGAGAGAAAAACCATTTCTCATCACATTTGTGGGTCTTGGTCTTCAACACATTCGGTGAAATTTTGAGCTGTCTGTGTTTGCTTCAACAGGAGATATCACAAAGTATGCGCTTTTGTTGTTTCCATTGCTTTCAATGCATTTTGGCCTAAAACGAGCATTTGCTGTTTTCTCTTAAATGCAACATGGGAGAAAAACCATTTCACATCACATTTGTGGGTCTTGTTCTTCAACACATTCGGTTAAATTTTTAGCTGTCTGAGTTTGCTACAAGAGGAGATATCACAAAGTATGCACTTTTGTTGTTTCCATTGCTTTCAATGCATTTTGGCCTAAAACGAGCATTTGCTGTTTTCTCTTAAATGCAACATGGGAGAAAAACCATTTCACATCACATTTGTGGGTCTTGTTCTTCAACACATTCGGTGAAATTTTGAGCTGTCTGTGTTTGCTACAAGAGGAGATATCACAAAGTATGCGCTTTTGTTGTTTCCATTGCTTTCAATGCATTTTTGCCTAAAACAAGCATTTGCTGTTTTTTCTTAAACGCAACATGGGAGAAAAGCCATTTCACATCACATTTGTGGGTCTTGTTCTTGAACACATTCGGTGAAATTTTGATCTGTCTGTGTTTGCTACAAGAGGAGATATCCCAAAGTATGCGCTTTTGTTGTTTCCATTGCTTTCAATGCATTTTGGCCTAAAACGAGCATTTGCTGTTTTCTCTTAAATGCAACATGGGAGAAAAACCATTTTACATCACATTTGTGGGTCTTGCACTTCAACACATTCATGAAATTTTGAGCTGTCTGTGTTTGCTACAAGAGAAGATATCATAAAATAGGCGCTTTTGTTGTTTCCATTGCTTTCAATGCATTTTGGCCTAAAACGAGCATTTGCTGTTTTCTCTTAAATGCAACATGGGAGAAAAACCATTTCACATCACATTTGTGGGTCTTGTTCTTCAACACATTCGGTTAAATTTTTAGCTGTCTGTGTTTGCTACAAGAGGAGATATCACAAAGTATGCACTTTTGTTGTTTCCATTGCTTTCAATGCATTTTGGCCTAAAACGAGCATTTGCTGTTTTCTCTTAAACGCAACATGTGAGAAAAACCATTTCACATCACATTTGTGGGTCTTGTTCTTCAACACATTCGGTGAAATTTTGAGCTGTCTGTGTTTGCTACAAGAGGAGATATCACAAAGTATGCGCTTTTGCTGTTTCCATTGCTTTCAATGCATTTTGGCCTAAAACGAGCATTTGCTGTTTTCTCTTAAATGCAACATGGGAGAAAAACCATTTCACATCACATTTGTGGGTCTTACACTTCAACACATTCGGTGAAATTATGAGCTGTCTGTGTTAGCTACAAGAGAAGATATCATAAAGTAGGCGCTTTTGTTGTTTCCATTGTCTTCAATGCATTTTGGCCTAAAACGAGCATTTGCTGTTTTCTCTTAAATGCAACATGGGAGAAAAACCATTTCACATCACATTCGTGGGTCTTGGTCTTCAACACATTCGGTGAAGTTTTGAGCTGTCTTTGTTTGCTACAAGAGGAGATATCACAAAGTATGCGCTTTTGTTGTTTCCATTGCTTTCAATGCATTTTGGCCTAAAACGAGCATTTGCTGTTTTCTCTTAAATGCAACTTGGGAGAAAAACCATTTCACATCACATTTGTGGGTCTTGTTCTTCAACACATTCTGTGAAATTTTGAGCTGTCTGTGTTTGCTACAAGAGGAGATATCACAAAGTATGCGCTTTTGCTGTTTCCATTGCTTTCAATGCATTTTGGCCTAAAACGGGCATTTGCTGTTTTCTCTTAAACGCAATATGAGAGAAAAACCATTTCTCATCACATTTGTGGGTCTTGGTCTTCAACACATTCGGTGAAATTTTGAGCTGTCTGTGTTTGCTTCAACAGGAGATATCACAAAGTATGCGCTTTTGTTGTTTCCATTGCTTTCAATGCATTTTGGCCTAAAACGAGCATTTGCTGTTTTCTCTTAAATGCAACATGGGAGAAAAACCATTTCACATCACATTTGTGGGACTTGTTCTTCAACACATTCGGTTAAATTTTTAGCTGTCTGAGTTTGCTACAAGAGGAGATATCACAAAGTATGCACTTTTGTTGTTTCCATTGCTTTCAATGCATTTTGGCCTTAAACGAGCATTTGCTGTTTTCTCTTAAATGCAACATGGGAGAAAAACCATTTCACATCACATTTGTGGGTCTTGTTCTTCAACACATTCGGTGAAATTTTCAGCTGTCTGTGTTTGCTACAAGAGGAGATATCACAAAGTATGCGCTTTTGTTGTTTCCATTGCTTTCAATGCATTTTTGCCTAAAACAAGCATTTGCTGTTTTTTCTTAAACGCAACATGGGAGAAAAGCCATTTCACATCACATTTGTGGGTCTTGTTCTTGAACACATTCGGTGAAATTTTGATCTGTCTGTGTTTGCTACAAGAGGAGATATCCCAAAGTATGCGCTTTTGTTGTTTCCATTGCTTTCAATGCATTTTGGCCTAAAACGAGCATTTGCTGTTTTCTCTTAAATGCAACATGGGAGAAAATCCATTTCACATCACATTTGTGGGTCTTGTTCTTCAACACATTTGGTTAAATTTTTAGCTGTCTGTGTTTGCTACAAGAGGCGATATCACAAAGTATGCACTTTTGTTGTTTCCATTGCTTTCAATGCATTTTGGCCTAAAACGAGCATTTGCTGTTTTCTCTTAAATGCAACATGGGAGAAAAACCATTTCACATCACATTTGTGGGTCTTGTTCTTCAACACATTTGGTTAAATTTTGAGCTGTCTGTGTTTGCTACAAGAGGAGATATCACAAAGTATGCGCTTTTGTTGTTTCCATTGCTTTCAATGCATTTTGGCCTAAAACAAGCATTTGCTGTTTTCTCTTAAATGCAACATGGGAGAAAAACCATTTCACATCACATTTGTGGGTCTTGTTCTTCAACACATTCAGTGAAATTTTGAGCTGTCTGTGTTTGCTACAAGAGGAGATATCACAAAGAATGCGCTTTTGTTGTTTCCATTGCTTTCAATGCATTTTGGCCTAAAACGAGCATTTGCTGTTTTCTCTTAAATGCAACATGGGAGAAAAACCATTTCACATCACATTTGTGGGTCTTGCACTTCAACACATTCGGTGAAATTTTGAGCTGTCTGTGTTTGCTACAAGAGGAGATATCACAAAGAATGCGCTTTTGTTGTTTCCATTGCTTTCAATGCATTTTGGCCTAAAACGAGCATTTGCTGTTTTCTCTTAAATGCAACATGGGAGAAAAACCATTTCACATCACATTTGTGGGTCTTGCACTTCAACACATTCGGTGAAATTTTGAGCTGTCTGTGTTTGCTACAAGAGGAGATATCACAAAGTATGCGCTTTTGTTGTTTCCATTGCTTTCAATGCATTTTGGCCTAAAACGAGCATTTGCTGTTTTCAATTAAAGGCAACATGGGAGAAAAGCCATTAAACATCACATTTGTGGGTCTTGTTCTTCAACACATTTGGTTTAATTTTTAGCTGTCTGTGTTTGCTACAAGAGGAGAAATCACAAAGTATGCGCTTTTGTTGTTTCCATTGCTTTCAATGCATTTTGACCTAAAACGAGCATTTGCTGTTTTCTCTTAAATGCAACATGGGAGAAAAACCATTTCACATCACATTTGTGGGTCTTACACTTCAACACATTCGGTGAAATTATGAGCTGTCTGTGTTTGCTACAAGAGAAGATATCATAAAGTAGGCGCTTTTGTTGTTTCCATTGCTTTCAATGCATTTTGGCCTAAAACGAGCATTTGCTGTTTTCTCTTAAATGCAACATGGGAGAAAAAATATTTCACATCACATTTGTGGGTCTTGTTCTTCAACACATTCAGTGAAATTTTGAGCTGTCTGTGTTTGCTACAAGAGGAGATATCACAAAGTATGCGCTTTTGTTGTTTCCATTGCTTTCAATGCATTTTGGCCTAAAACGAGCATTTGCTGTTTTCTCTTAAATGCAACATGGGAGAAAAACCATTTCACATCACATTTGTGGGTCTTGTTCTTCAACACATTCGGTTAAATTTTTAGCTGTCTGTGTTTGCTACAAGAGGAGATATCACAAAGTATGCACTTTTGTTGTTTCCATTGCTTTCAATGTATTTTGGCCTAAAACGAGCATTTGCTGTTTTCTCTTAAACGCAACATGTGAGAAAAACCATTTCACATCACATTTGTGGGTCTTGTTCTTCAACACATTCGGTGAAATTTTGAGCTGTCTGTGTTTGCTACAAGAGGAGATATCACAAAGTATGCGCTTTTGCTGTTTCCATTGCTTTCAATGCATTTTGGCCTAAAACGAGCATTTGCTGTTTTCTCTTAAATGCAACATGGGAGAAAAACCATTTCACATCACATTTGTGGGTCTTACACTTCAACACATTCGGTGAAATTATGAGCTGTCTGTGTTAGCTACAAGAGAAGATATCATAAAGTAGGCGCTTTTGTTGTTTCCATTGTCTTCAATGCATTTTGGCCTAAAACGAGCATTTGCTGTTTTCTCTTAAATGCAACATGGGAGAAAAAGCATTTCACATCACATTTGTGGGTCTTGGTCTTCAACACATTCGGTGAAATTTTGAGCTGTCTTTGTTTGCTACAAGAGGAGATATCACAAAGTATGCGCTTTTGTTGTTTCCATTGCTTTCAATGCATTTTGGCCTAAAACGAGCATTTGCTGTTTTCTCTTAAATGCAACTTGGGAGAAAAACCATTTCACATCACATTTGTGGGTCTTGTTCTTCAACACATTCGGTGAAATTTTGAGCTGTCTGTGTTTGCTACAAGAGGAGATATCACAAAGTATGCGCTTTTGCTGTTTCCATTGCTTTCAATGCATTTTGGCCTAAAACGGGCATTTGCTGTTTTCTCTTAAACGCAATATGAGAGAAAAACCATTTCTCATCACATTTGTGGGTCTTGGTCTTCAACACATTCGGTGAAATTTTGAGCTGTCTGTGTTTGCTTCAACAGGAGATATCACAAAGTATGCGCTTTTGTTGTTTCCATTGCTTTCAATGCATTTTGGCCTAAAACGAGCATTTGCTGTTTTCTCTTAAATGCAACATGGGAGAAAAACCATTTCACATCACATTTGTGGGTCTTGTTCTTCAACACATTCGGTTAAATTTTTAGCTGTCTGAGTTTGCTACAAGAGGAGATATCACAAAGTATGCACTTTTGTTGTTTCCATTGCTTTCAATGCATTTTGGCCTTAAACGAGCAATTGCTGTTTTCTCTTAAATGCAACATGGGAGAAAAACCATTTCACATCACATTTGTGGGTCTTGTTCTTCAACACATTCGGTGAAATTTTCAGCTGTCTGTGTTTGCTACAAGAGGAGATATCACAAAGTATGCGCTTTTGTTGTTTCCATTGCTTTCAATGCATTTTTGCCTAAAACAAGCATTTGCTGTTTTTTCTTAAACGCAACATGGGAGAAAAGCCATTTCACATCACATTTGTGGTTCTTGTTCTTGAACACATTCGGTGAAATTTTGATCTGTCTGTGTTTGCTACAAGAGGAGATATCCCAAAGTATGCGCTTTTGTTGTTTCCATTGCTTTCAATGCATTTTGGCCTAAAACGAGCATTTGCTGTTTTCTCTTAAATGCAACATGGGAGAAAATCCATTTCACATCACATTTGTGGGTCTTGTTCTTCAACACATTTGGTTAAATTTTTAGCTGTCTGTGTTTGCTACAAGAGGAGATATCACAAAGTATGCACTTTTGTTGTTTCCATTGCTTTCAATGCATTTTGGCCTAAAACGAGCATTTGCTGTTTTCTCTTAAATGCAACATGGGAGAAAAACCATTTCACATCACATTTGTGGGTCTTGTTCTTCAACACATTTGGTTAAATTTTGAGCTGTCTGTGTTTGCTACAAGAGGAGATATCACAAAGTATGCGCTTTTGTTGTTTCCATTGCTTTCAATGCATTTTGGCCTAAAACAAGCATTTGCTGTTTTCTCTTAAATGCAACATGGGAGAAAAACCATTTCACATCACATTTGTGGGTCTTGTTCTTCAACACATTCGGTGAAATTTTGAGCTGTCTGTGTTTGCTACAAGAGGAGATATCACAAAGAATGCGCTTTTGTTGTTTCCATTGCTTTCAATGCATTTTGGCCTAAAACGAGCATTTGCTGTTTTCTCTTAAATGCAACATGGGAGAAAAACCATTTTACATCACATTTGTGGGTCTTGCACTTCAACACATTCGGTGAAATTTTGAGCTGTCTGTGTTTGCTACAAGAGGAGATATCACAAAGTATGCGCTTTTGTTGTTTCCATTGCTTTCAATGCATTTTGGCCTAAAACGAGCATTTGCTGTTTTCAATTAAATGCAACATGGGAGAAAAGCCATTAAACATCACATTTGTGGGTCTTGTTCTTCAACACATTTGGTTTAATTTTTAGCTGTCTGTGTTTGCTACAAGAGGAGAAATCACAAAGTATGCGCTTTTGTTGTTTCCATTGCTTTCAATGCATTTTGACCTAAAACGAGCATTTGCTGTTTTCTCTTATACGCAACATGGGAGAAAAAACATTTCACATCACATTTGTGGGTCTTGCACTTCAACACATTCGGTGAAATTTTGAGCTGTCTGTGTTTGCTACAAGAGGAGATATCACAAAGAATGCGCTTTTGTTGTTTCCATTGCTTTCAATGCATTTTTGCCTAAAACGAGCATTTGCTGTTTTCTCTTAAATGCAACATGGGAGAAAAACCATTTCACATCACATTTGTGGGTCTTGTTCTTCAACACATTCGGTGAAATTTTGAGCTGTCTGTGTTTGCTACAAGAGGAGATATCACAAAGTATGCGCTTTTGTTGTTTCCATTGCTTTCAATGCATTTTGGCCTAAAACGAGCATTTGCTGTTTTCTCTTAAACGCAACATGGGAGAAAAACCATTTCACATCACATTTGTGGGTCTTGCACTTCAACACATTCGGTGAAATTTTGAGCTGTCTGTGTTTGCTACAAGAGGAGATATCACAAAGTATGCACTTTTGTTGTTTCCATTGCTTTCAATGCATTTTGGCCTAAAACGGGCATTTGCTGTTTTCTCTTAAACGCAATATGGGAGAAAAACCATTTCTCATCACATTTGTGTGTCTTGGTCTTCAACACATTCGGTGAATTTTGAGCTGTCTGTGTTTGCTTCAAGAGGAGATATCACAAAGTATGCGCTTTTGTTGTTTCCATTGCTTTCAATGCATTTTGGCCTAAAATGAGCATTTGCTGTTTTCTTTTAAATGCAACATGGGAGAAAAACCATTTCACATCACATTTGTGGGTCTTGTTCTTCAACACATTCTGTTAAATTTTTAGCTGTCTGTGTTTGCTACAAGAGGAGATATCACAAAGTATGCACTTTTGTTGTTTCCATTGCTTTCAATGCATTTTGGCCTAAAACGAGCATTTGCTGTTTTCTCTTAAATGCAACATGGGAGAAAAACCATTTCACATCACATTTGTGGGTCTTGTTCTTCAACACATTCGGTGAAATTTTGAGCTGTCTGTGTTTGCTACAAGAGGAGATATCACAAAGTATGCGCTTTTGTTGTTTCCATTGCTTTCAATGCATTTTTGCCTAAAACAAGCATTTGCTGTTTTTTCTTAAACGCAACATGGGAGAAAAGCCATTTCACATCACATTTGTGGGTCTTGTTCTTGAACACATTCGGTGAAATTTTGATCTGTCTGTGTTTGCTACAAGAGGAGATATCCCAAAGTATGCGCTTTTGTTGTTTCCATTGGTTTCAATGCATTTTGGCCTTAAAAAAGCATTTGCTATTTTCTCTTAAATGCAACATGGGAGAAAAACCATTTCACATCACATTTGTGGCCCTTGGTCTTCAAACACATTGTGTGAAATTTAGAGCTGTCTGTGTTTGCTACAAGAGGAGATGTCACAAATTACGCGCTTTTGCTGTTTCCATTGGTTTCAATGCATTTTGGCCTAAAACGAGCATTTGATGTTTTCTCTTAAACGCAACATTTGAGAAAAACCATTTCACATCACATTTGTGGGCCTTGTTCTTCAACACATTCTGTGAAATTTTGAGCTGTCTATGCTTGCTACAAAAGGAGATATCAGAAAGCATGTGCTTTTGTTGATTCCTATGGTATTATTGAGCTGTCTGTGCTTGCTACAAGAGGAGTTATCGCAAAGAATGTGCTTTTGTTGTTTCCATTGGTTTCAATGCATTTTTTCCTAAAATGAGCATTTGCTGTTTTCTCTTAAATGCAACATGGGAGAAAAACCATTTCACATCACATTTGTGGGTCTTGTTCTTCAACACATTCGGTTAAATTTTTAGCTGTCTGAGTTTGCTACAAGAGGAGATATCACAAAGTATGCACTTTTGTTGTTTCCATTGCTTTCAATGCATTTTGGCCTTAAACGAGCATTTGCTGTTTTCTCTTAAATGCAACATGGGAGAAAAACCATTTCACATCACATTTGTGGGTCTTGTTCTTCAACACATTCGGTGAAATTTTCAGCTGTCTGTGTTTGCTACAAGAGGAGATATCACAAAGTATGCGCTTTTGTTGTTTCCATTGCTTTCAATGCATTTTTGCCTAAAACAAGCATTTGCTGTTTTTTCTTAAACGCAACATGGGAGAAAAGCCATTTCACATCACATTTGTGGTTCTTGTTCTTGAACACATTCGGTGAAATTTTGATCTGTCTGTGTTTGCTACAAGAGGAGATATCCCAAAGTATGCGCTTTTGTTGTTTCCATTGCTTTCAATGCATTTTGGCCTAAAACGAGCATTTGCTGTTTTCTCTTAAATGCAACATGGGAGAAAATCCATTTCACATCACATTTGTGGGTCTTGTTCTTCAACACATTTGGTTAAATTTTTAGCTGTCTGTGTTTGCTACAAGAGGAGATATCACAAAGTATGCACTTTTGTTGTTTCCATTGCTTTCAATGCATTTTGGCCTAAAACGAGCATTTGCTGTTTTCTCTTAAATGCAACATGGGAGAAAAACCATTTCACATCACATTTGTGGGTCTTGTTCTTCAACACATTGTGTGAAATTTAGAGCTGTCTGTGTTTGCTACAAGAGGAGATATCACAAAGTATGCGCTTTTGTTGTTTCTATTGCTTTCAATGCATTTTGGCCTAAAACAAGCATTTGCTGTTTTCTCTTAAATGCAACATGGGAGAAAAACCATTTCACATCACATTTGTGGGTCTTGTTCTTCAACACATTCGGTGAAATTTTGAGCTGTCTGTGTTTGCTACAAGAGGAGATATCACAAAGAATGCGCTTTTGTTGTTTCCATTGCTTTCAATGCATTTTGGCCTAAAACGAGCATTTGCTGTTTTCTCTTAAATGCAACATGGGAGAAAAACCATTTTACATCACATTTGTGGGTCTTGCACTTCAACACATTCGGTGAAATTTTGAGCTGTCTGTGTTTGCTACAAGAGGAGATATCACAAAGTATGCGCTTTTGTTGTTTCCATTGCTTTCAATGCATTTTGGCCTAAAACGAGCATTTGCTGTTTTCAATTAAATGCAACATGGGAGAAAAGCCATTAAACATCACATTTGTGGGTCTTGTTCTTCAACACATTTGGTTTAATTTTTAGCTGTCTGTGTTTGCTACAAGAGGAGAAATCACAAAGTATGCGCTTTTGTTGTTTCCATTGCTTTCAATGCATTTTGACCTAAAACGAGCATTTGCTGTTTTCTCTTAAACGCAACATGGGAGAAAAAACATTTCACATCACATTTGTGGGTCTTGCACTTCAACACATTCGGTGAAATTTTGAGCTGTCTGTGTTTGCTACAAGAGGAGATATCACAAAGTATGCGCTTTTGTTGTTTCCATTGCTTTCAATGCATTTTGGCCTAAAACGAGCATTTGCTGTTTTCTCTTAAATGCAACATGGGAGAAAAACCATTTCACATCACATTTGGGGGTCTTGTTCTTCAACACATTCAGTTAAATTTTGAGCTGTCTGTGTTTGCTACAAGAGGAGATATCACAAAATATGCGCTTTTGTTGTTTCCATTGCTTTCAATGCATTTTTGCCTAAAACGAGCATTTGCTGTTTTCTCTTAAATGCAACATGGGAGAAAAACCATTTCACATCACATTTGTGGGTCTTGTTCTTCAACACATTCGGTGAAATTTTGAGCTGTCTGTGTTTGCTACAAGAGGAGATATCACAAAGTATGCGCTTTTGTTGTTTCCATTGCTTTCAATGCATTTTGGCCTAAAACGAGCATTTGCTGTTTTCTCTTAAACGCAACATGGGAGAAAAACCATTTCACATCACATTTGTGGGTCTTGCACTTCAACACATTCGGTGAAATTTTGAGCTGTCTGTGTTTGCTACAAGAGGAGATATCACAAAGTATGCACTTTTGTTGTTTCCATTGCTTTCAATGCATTTTGGCCTAAAACGGGCATTTGCTGTTTTCTCTTAAACGCAATATGGGAGAAAAACCATTTCTCATCACATTTGTGTGTCTTGGTCTTCAACACATTCGGTGAATTTTGAGCTGTCTGTGTTTGCTTCAAGAGGAGATATCACAAAGTATGCGCTTTTGTTGTTTCCATTGCTTTCAATGCATTTTGGCCTAAAATGAGCATTTGCTGTTTTCTTTTAAATGCAACATGGGAGAAAAACCATTTCACATCACATTTGTGGGTCTTGTTCTTCAACACATTCTGTTAAATTTTTAGCTGTCTGTGTTTGCTACAAGAGGAGATATCACAAAGTATGCACTTTTGTTGTTTCCATTGCTTTCAATGCATTTTGGCCTAAAACGAGCATTTGCTGTTTTCTCTTAAATGCAACATGGGAGAAAAACCATTTCACATCACATTTGTGGGTCTTGTTCTTCAACACATTCGGTGAAATTTTGAGCTGTCTGTGTTTGCTACAAGAGGAGATATCACAAAGTATGCGCTTTTGTTGTTTCCATTGCTTTCAATGCATTTTTGCCTAAAACAAGCATTTGCTGTTTTTTCTTAAACGCAACATGGGAGAAAAGCCATTTCACATCACATTTGTGGGTCTTGTTCTTGAACACATTCGGTGAAATTTTGATCTGTCTGTGTTTGCTACAAGAGGAGATATCCCAAAGTATGCGCTTTTGTTGTTTCCATTGGTTTCAATGCATTTTGGCCTTAAAAAAGCATTTGCTATTTTCTCTTAAATGCAACATGGGAGAAAAACCATTTCACATCACATTTGTGGCCCTTGGTCTTCAAACACATTGTGTGAAATTTAGAGCTGTCTGTGTTTGCTACAAGAGGAGATGTCACAAATTACGCGCTTTTGCTGTTTCCATTGGTTTCAATGCATTTTGGCCTAAAACGAGCATTTGATGTTTTCTCTTAAATGCAACATTTGAGAAAAACCATTTCACATCACATTTGTGGGCCTTGTTCTTCAACACATTCTGTGAAATTTTGAGCTGTCTATGCTTGCTACAAAAGGAGATATCAGAAAGCATGTGCTTTTGTTGATTCCTATGTTATTATTGAGCTGTCTGTGCTTGCTACAAGAGGAGTTATCGCAAAGAATGTGCTTTTGTTGTTTCCATTGGTTTCAATGCATTTTTTCCTAAAATGAGCATTTGCTGTTTTCTCTTAAATGCAACATGGGAGAAAAACCATTTCACATCACATTTGTGGGTCTTGTTCTTCAACACATTCGGTAAAATTTTTAGCTGTCTGAGTTTGCTACAAGAGGAGATATCACAAAGTATGCACTTTTGTTGTTTCCATTGCTTTCAATGCATTTTGGCCTTAAACGAGCATTTGCTGTTTTCTCTTAAATGCAACATGGGAGAAAAACCATTTCACATCACATTTGTGGGTCTTGTTCTTCAACACATTCGGTGAAATTTTCAGCTGTCTGTGTTTGCTACAAGAGGAGATATCACAAAGTATGCGCTTTTGTTGTTTCCATTGCTTTCAATGCATTTTTGCCTAAAACAAGCATTTGCTGTTTTTTCTTAAACGCAACATGGGAGAAAAGCCATTTCACATCACATTTGTGGTTCTTGTTCTTGAACACATTCGGTGAAATTTTGATCTGTCTGTGTTTGCTACAAGAGGAGATATCCCAAAGTATGCGCTTTTGTTGTTTCCATTGCTTTCAATGCATTTTGGCCTAAAACGAGCATTTGCTGTTTTCTCTTAAATGCAACATGGGAGAAAATCCATTTCACATCACATTTGTGGGTCTTGTTCTTCAACACATTTGGTTAAATTTTTAGCTGTCTGTGTTTGCTACAAGAGGAGATATCACAAAGTATGCACTTTTGTTGTTTCCATTGCTTTCAATGCATTTTGGCCTAAAACGAGCATTTGCTGTTTTCTCTTAAATGCAACATGGGAGAAAAACCATTTCACATCACATTTGTGGGTCTTGTTCTTCAACACATTTGGTTAAATTTTGAGCTGTCTGTGTTTGCTACAAGAGGAGATATCACAAAGTATGCGCTTTTGTTGTTTCTATTGCTTTCAATGCATTTTGGCCTAAAACAAGCATTTGCTGTTTTCTCTTAAATGCAACATGGGAGAAAAACCATTTCACATCACATTTGTGGGTCTTGTTCTTCAACACATTCGGTGAAATTTTGAGCTGTCTGTGTTTGCTACAAGAGGAGATATCACAAAGAATGCGCTTTTGTTGTTTCCATTGCTTTCAATGCATTTTGGCCTAAAACGAGCATTTGCTGTTTTCTCTTAAATGCAACATGGGAGAAAAACCATTTTGCATCACATTTGTGGGTCTTGCACTTCAACACATTCGGTGAAATTTTGAGCTGTCTGTGTTTGCTACAAGAGGAGATATCACAAAGTATGCGCTTTTGTTGTTTCCATTGCTTTCAATGCATTTTGGCCTAAAACGAGCATTTGCTGTTTTCAATTAAATGCAACATGGGAGAAAAGCCATTAAACATCACATTTGTGGGTCTTGTTCTTCAACACATTTGGTTTAATTTTTAGCTGTCTGTGTTTGCTACAAGAGGAGAAATCACAAAGTATGCGCTTTTGTTGTTTCCATTGCTTTCAATGCATTTTGACCTAAAACGAGCATTTGCTGTTTTCTCTTAAACGCAACATGGGAGAAAAAACATTTCACATCACATTTGTGGGTCTTGCACTTCAACACATTCGGTGAAATTTTGAGCTGTCTGTGTTTGCTACAAGAGGAGATATCACAAAGTATGCGCTTTTGTTGTTTCCATTGGTTTCAATGCATTTTGGCCTAAAACTAACATTTGCTGTTTTCTCTTAAATGCAACATGGGAGAAAAACCATTTCACATCACATTTGGGGGTCTTGTTCTTCAACACATTCAGTTAAATTTTGAGCTGTCTGTGTTTGCTACAAGAGGAGATATCACAAAATATGCGCTTTTGTTGTTTCCATTGCTTTCAATGCATTTTTGCCTAAAACGAGCATTTGCTGTTTTCTCTTAAATGCAACATGGGAGAAAAACCATTTCACATCACATTTGTGGGTCTTGTTCTTCAACACATTCGGTGAAATTTTGAGCTGTCTGTGTTTGCTACAAGAGGAGATATCACAAAGTATGCGCTTTTGTTGTTTCCATTGCTTTCAATGCATTTTGGCCTAAAACGAGCATTTGCTGTTTTCTCTTAAACGCAACATGGGAGAAAAACCATTTCACATCACATTTGTGGGTCTTGCACTTCAACACATTCGGTGAAATTTTGAGCTGTCTGTGTTTGCTACAAGAGGAGATATCACAAAGTATGCGCTTTTGTTGTTTCCATTGCTTTCAATGCATTTTTGCCTAAAACAAGCATTTGCTGTTTTTTCTTAAACGCAACATGGGAGAAAAGCCATTTCACATCACATTTGTGGGTCTTGTTCTTGAACACATTCGGTGAAATTTTGATCTGTCTGTGTTTGCTACAAGAGGAGATATCCCAAAGTATGCGCTTTTGTTGTTTCCATTGGTTTCAATGCATTTTGGCCTTAAAAAAGCATTTGCTATTTTCTCTTAAATGCAACATGGGAGAAAAACCATTTCACATCACATTTGTGGCCCTTGGTCTTCAAACACATTGTGTGAAATTTAGAGCTGTCTGTGTTTGCTACAAGAGGAGATGTCACAAATTACGCGCTTTTGCTGTTTCCATTGGTTTCAATGCATTTTGGCCTAAAACGAGCATTTGATGTTTTCTCTTAAACGCAACATTTGAGAAAAACCATTTCACATCACATTTGTGGGCCTTGTTCTTCAACACATTCTGTGAAATTTTGAGCTGTCTATGCTTGCTACAAAAGGAGATATCAGAAAGCATGTGCTTTTGTTGATTCCTATGGTATTATTGAGCTGTCTGTGCTTGCTACAAGAGGAGTTATCGCAAAGAATGTGCTTTTGTTGTTTCCATTGGTTTCAATGCATTTTTTCCTAAAATGAGCATTTGCTGTTTTCTCTTAAATGCAACATGGGAGAAAAACCATTTCACATCACATTTGTGGGCCTTGGTCTTCAACACTTTCTCTGACATTTTGAGCTGTCTGTGTATGCTACAAGAGGAGTTATCGCAAAGAATGCGCTTTTGTTGTTTCCTTTGGTTTCAATGCATTTATGCCTAAAATGAGCATTTGCTGTTTTCTCTTGAACGCAACATTGGAGAAAAACCATTTCACATCACATTTGTGGGCCTTGTTCTTCAACACATTCTGTGAAATTTTGAGCTGTCTGTGCTTGTTACAAGAGGAGATATCAGAAAGCATGCGCTTTTGTTGATTCCATTGGTTTTAATGCATTTTGGCCTAAAATGAGCATTTGCTGTTTTCTCTTAAACGCAAGATTGGAGAAAAACCATTTCACAACACATTTGTGGGGCCTTGGTCTTCAACAGAATTCTGTGAAATTTTGAGCTCTCTGTTTGCTACAGGAGGAGATATCGCAAAGCATGCGCTTTTGTTGTTTCCATCGGCTTCAAAGCATTTTGGCCTAAAACATGCATTTGCTGTTTTCTCTTAAACGCAACATGGGAGAAAAACCATTTCACATCACATTTGTGGGCCTTGGTCTTCAACACATTGTGTGAAATTTTGAGCTGTCTGTGTTTGCTTCAAGAGGAGATGTCGCAAAGAACGGGCTTTTGCTGTTTCCATTGGTTTCAATGCATTTTGGCCTAAAACAAGCATTTGCTGTTTTCTTTTAAATGCAACATGGGAGAAAAACCATTTCACATCACATTTGTGGGCCTTGGTCTTCAACACATTGTGTGAAATTTTGAGCTGTCTGTGTTTGCTACAAGAGGAGATATCGCAAAGAATACGGTTTTCTTGTTTCCATTGGTTTCAATGCATTTTGGCCTAAAATTAGCATTTGCTGTTTTCTCTTAACCGAACATTGGAGAAAAACCATTTCACAACAAGTTTGTGGGCCTTGTTCTTCAACACATTGTGTGAAATTTAGAGCTGTCTGTGTTTGCTATAAGAGGAGATGTCGCAAAGTACGGGCTTTTGCTGTTTCCATTGGTTTCAATGCATTTTGGCCTAAAACGAGCATTTGCTGTTTTCTCTTAAATGCAACATGTTAGAAAATCCATTTCACATCACATTTGTGGGCCTTGGTCTTCAACACATTCTGTGAAACATTGAGATGTCGGAGGAGAAATCACAAAAAATGCGTTTTTGCTGTTTCCATTGGTTTCAATGCATTTTGGCCTAAAAAAAGCATTTGATATTTTCTCTTCAATGCAACATGGGAGAAAAACCATTTCACATCACATTTGTGGGTCTTGGTCTTTGACACATTCTGTGAAATGTTGAGCTGTCTGTGTTTGCTACAAGAGGAGATATCACAAAGTATGTGTTTTTATTGTTTCCATTGGTTTCAATGGATTTTTTGCCTAAAATGAGCATTTGCTGTTTTCTCTTAAATGCAACATTGGAGAAAAACCATTTCACATCACATTTGTGGGCATTGGTCTTCAACACATTGTGTGAAATTTTGAGCTGTCTCTGTTTGCTACAGGAGGAGATATCGCAAAGCATGCGCTTTTGTTGTTTCCATCAATTTCAAAGGATTTTGGCCTAAAACGAGCATTTGCTGTTTTCTCTTAAACGCAACATGGGAGAAAAACCATTTCACATCACATTTGTGGGCCTTGGTCTTCAACACATTGTGTGAAATTTAGAGCTGTCTGTGTTTGCTACAAGAGGAGATGTCGCAAAGTACGGGCTTTTGCTTTTTCCATTGGTTTCAATGCATTTTGGCCTAAAACGAGCATTTTCTGTTTTCTCTTAAATGCAACATGGGAGAAAAACCATTTCACATCACATTTGTGGGCCTTGGTCTTCAACACATTCTGTGAAACATTGAGATGTCTGTGTTTGCTACAAGAGAAGATATCACAAAGAATGCGTTTTTGTTGTTTCCATTAGTTTCAATGCATTTTGGCCTAAAATGAGCATTTGCTGTATTCTTTTAAACGCAACATTGGAGAAAAACCATTTCACATCAAAATTGTGGGCATTGGTCTTCAACACATTGTGTGAAATTTTGAGCTGTCTGTGCTTACGACAAGAGGAGATATCACAAAGTATGCGTTTTTGTTGTTTCCTTTGGTTTCAATGCATTTATGCCTAAAATGAGCATTTGCTGTTTTCTCTTAAACGCAACATTGGAGAAAAACCATTTCACATCACATTTGTGGGCATTAGTCTTAAACACATTGTGTGAAATTTTGAGCTGTCTCTGTTTGCTACAG
This sequence comes from Taudactylus pleione, assembly GCA_031769625.1. Classification (NCBI taxonomy): domain Eukaryota; kingdom Metazoa; phylum Chordata; class Amphibia; order Anura; family Myobatrachidae; genus Taudactylus; species Taudactylus pleione. The sequence continues at coordinate 253,987 of JAUIMM010001036.1, read as the reverse complement.
GAGGAGATATCGCAATGCATGCGCTTTTGTTGTTTCCATCGGTTTCAAAGCATTTTGGCCTAAAACGAGCATTTGCTGTTTTCTCTTAAACACAAGATTGGAGAAAAAACATTTCACATCACCTTTGTGGGCCTTAGTCTTCAAAACATTGTGTGAAATTTTGAGCTGTCTGTGTTTGCTAGAAGAGGAGATATTGCAAAGTATGCGCTTTCGTTGTTTCCATTGGTTTCAATGCATTTTGGCCTAAAATGAGCATTTGCTGTTTTCTCTTAAACGCAACATTGTAGAAAAACCATTTCACATCACATTTGTGGGCCTTGGTCTTCAACACATTGTGTGAAATTTTGAGCTGTCTCTGTTTGCTACAGGAGGAGATATCGCAAAGCATGCGCTTTTGTTGTTTCCATCGGTTTCAATGCATGTTGACCTAAAACGAGCATTTGCTGTTTTCTCTTAAATGCAACATGGGAGAAAAACCATTTCACATCACATTTGTGGGCCTTGGTCTTCAACACGTTCTGTTACATTTTGAGCTGTCTGTGTATGCTACAAGAGGAGATATCACAAAGTATGCACTTTTGTTGTTTCAATTGGTTTCAATGCATTTTGGCCTAAAATGAACATTTGCTATTTTCTCTTAAATGCAACATGGGAGAAAAACCATTTCACATCACATTTGTGGCCCTTGGTCTTCAAACACATTGTGTGAAATTTAGAGCTGTCTGTGTTTGCTACAAGAGGAGATGTCGCAAAGAATGTGCTTTTGCTGTTTCCATTGGTTTCAATGCATTTTGGCCTAAAACGAGCATTTGCAGTTTTCTCTTAAATGCAACATGGGAGAAAAACCATTTCACATCACATTTGTGGGCCTTGGTCTTCAACACATTGTGTGAAATTTTGAGCTGTCTGTGTTTGCTACAAGAGGAGATATCGCAAAGATTAAGGTTTTGTTGTTTCCATTGGTTTCAATGCAAGTTGGCCTAAAATTAGCATTTGCTGTTTTCTCTTAACCAAACATTGGAGAAAAATAATTTCACAACAAGTTTGTGGGCCTTGTTCTTCAACACATTCTGTGAAATTTTGAGCTGTCTGTGCTTGTTACAAGAGGAGATATCAGAAAGCATGCACTTTTGTTGATTCCATTGGTTTTAATGCATTTTGGCCTAAAATGAGCATTTGCTGTTTTCTCTTAAACGCAAGACTGGAGAAAAACCTTTTCACAACACATTTGTGGGGCCTTGGTCTTCAACAGAATTCTGTGAAATTTTGAGCTCTCTGTTTGCTACAGGAGGAGATATTGCAAAGCATGAGCTTTTGTTGTTTCCATCGGCTTCAAAGCATTTTGGCCTAAAACGAGCATTTGCTGTTTTCTCTTAAACGCAACATGGGAAATAAACCATTTCACATCACTTTTGTGGGCCTTGGTCTTCAACACATGGTGTGAAATCTTGAACTGTCTGTGTTTGCAACTAGAGGAGATATCGCAAAGAATACGGTTTTGTTGTTTCCATTGGTTTCAATGCATTTTGGCCTAAAATTAGCATTTGCTGTTTTCTCTTAACCGAACATTGGAGAAAAACCATTTCACAACAAGTTTGTGGGCCTTGTTCTTCAACACATTGTGTGAAATTTAGAGCTGTCTGTGTTTGCTACAAGAGGAGATGTCTCAAAGTACGGGCTTTTGCTGTTTCCATTGGTTTCAATGCATTTTTGCCTAAACGAGCATTTGCTGTTTTCTCTTAAATGCAACATGGGAGAAAAATCATTTCATATCACATTTGTGGGCCTTGGTATTCAACACATTCTGTGAAACATTGAGATGTCCGAGGAGAAATCACAAAGAATGCGTTTTAGCTGTTTCCATTGGTTTCAATGCATTTTGGCCTAAAAAAAGCATTTGATATTTTCTCTTCAATGCAACATGGGAGAAAAACCATTTCACATCACATTTGTGGGTCTTAGTCTTTGACACATTCTGTGAAATGTTGAGCTGTCTGTGTTTGCTACAAGAGGAAATATCACAAAGTATGCGTTTTTATTGTTTCCATTGGTTTCAAAGGATTTTTTGCCTAAAATGAGCATTTGCTGTTTTCTCTTAAATGCAACATTGGAGAAAAACCATTTCACATCACATTTGTGGCCCATAGTCTTCAACACATTCTGTAAAACATTGAGATGTCTGTGTTTGCTACAAGAGGAGATATCGCAAATAATGAGCTTTTGTTGTTTCCATTTGTTTCAATGCATTTTGGCCTAAAATGAGCATTTGCTGTTTTCTTTTAAACGCAACATTGGAGAAAAACCATTTCACATCAAAATTGTGGGCCATGGTCTTCAACACATTCTGTGAAATTTTGAGCTGTCTGTGCTTGCTACAAGAGATATCACAAAGTATGCGTTTTTGTTGTTTCCTTTGGTTTCAATGCATTTATGCCTAAAATGAGCATTTGCTGTTTTCTCTTAAATGCAACATTGGAGAAAAACCATTTCACATCACATTTGTGGGCATTGGTCTTCAACACATTGTGTGAAATTTTGAGCTGTCTCTGTTTGCTACAGGAGGAGATATCGCAAAGCATGCGCTTTTGTTGTTTCCATCGGTTTCAAAGCATTTTGGCCTAAAACGAGCATTTGCTGTTTTCTCTTAAACGCAAGATTGGAGAAAAACCATTTCACATCACATTTGTGGGCCTTGGTCATCAACACATGGTGTGAAATTTTGAGCTGTCTGTGTTTGCTAGAAGAGGAGATATTGCAAAGTATGCGCGTTTGTTGTTTCCATTTGGTTTCAAAGCATTTTGGCCTAAAATGAGCATTTGCTCTTTTCTCTTAAACGCAACATTGGAGAAAAACCATTTCACATTACATTTGTGGGCCTTGGTCTTCAACACATTGTGTGAAATTTTGAGCTGTCTGTTTGCTACAGGAGGAGATATCGCAAAACATGCGCTTTTGTTGTTTCCATCGGTTTCAATGCATTTTGACCTAAAACGAGCATTTGCTGTTTTCTCTTTAACGCAATATGGGAGAAAAACCATTTCACATCACATTTGTGGGCCTTGGTCTTCAACACGTTCTGTGACATTTTGAGCTGTCTGTGTATGCTACAAGAGGAGATATCACAAAGTAAGCGCTTTTGTTGTTTCCATTGGTTTCAATGCATTTTGGCCTAAAATGAACATTTGCTATTTTCTCTTAAATGCAACATTGGAGAAAAACCATTTCACATCACATTTGTGGCCCTTGGTCTTCAAACACATTGTGTGAAATTTAGAGCTGTCTGTGTTTGCTACAAGAGGAGATGTCACAAATTACGCGCTTTTGCTGTTTCCATTGGTTTCAATGCATTTTGGCCTAAAACGAGCATTTGATGTTTTCTCTTAAACGCAACATTTGAGAAAAACCATTTCACATCACATTTGTGGGCCTTGTTCTTCAACACATTCTGTGAAATTTTGAGCTGTCTATGCTTGCTACAAAAGGAGATATCAGAAAGCATGTGCTTTTGTTGATTCCTATGGTATTATTGAGCTGTCTGTGCTTGCTACAAGAGGAGTTATCGCAAAGAATGTGCTTTTGTTGTTTCCATTGGTTTCAATGCATTTTTTCCTAAAATGAGCATTTGCTGTTTTCTCTTAAATGCAACATGGGAGAAAAACCATTTCACATCACATTTGTGGGTCTTGTTCTTCAACACATTCGGTTCAATTTTTAGCTGTCTGAGTTTGCTACAAGAGGAGATATCACAAAGTATGCACTTTTGTTGTTTCCATTGCTTTCAATGCATTTTGGCCTTAAACGAGCATTTGCTGTTTTCTCTTAAATGCAACATGGGAGAAAAACCATTTCACATCACATTTGTGGGTCTTGTTCTTCAACACATTCGGTGAAATTTTCAGCTGTCTGTGTTTGCTACAAGAGGAGATATCACAAAGTATGCGCTTTTGTTGTTTCCATTGCTTTCAATGCATTTTTGCCTAAAACAAGCATTTGCTGTTTTTTCTTAAACGCAACATGGGAGAAAAGCCATTTCACATCACATTTGTGGTTCTTGTTCTTGAACACATTCGGTGAAATTTTGATCTGTCTGTGTTTGCTACAAGAGGAGATATCCCAAAGTATGCGCTTTTGTTGTTTCCATTGCTTTCAATGCATTTTGGCCTAAAACGAGCATTTGCTGTTTTCTCTTAAATGCAACATGGGAGAAAATCCATTTCACATCACATTTGTGGGTCTTGTTCTTCAACACATTTGGTTAAATTTTTAGCTGTCTGTGTTTGCTACAAGAGGAGATATCACAAAGTATGCACTTTTGTTGTTTCCATTGCTTTCAATGCATTTTGGACTAAAACGAGCATTTGCTGTTTTCTCTTAAATGCAACATGGGAGAAAAACCATTTCACATCACATTTGTGGGTCTTGTTCTTCAACACATTTGGTTAAATTTTGAGCTGTCTGTGTTTGCTACAAGAGGAGATATCACAAAGTATGCGCTTTTGTTGTTTCTATTGCTTTCAATGCATTTTGGCCTAAAACAAGCATTTGCTGTTTTCTCTTAAATGCAACATGGGAGAAAAACCATTTCACATCACATTTGTGGGTCTTGTTCTTCAACACATTCGGTGAAATTTTGAGCTGTCTGTGTTTGCTACAAGAGGAGATATCACAAAGAATGCGCTTTTGTTGTTTCCATTGCTTTCAATGCATTTTGGCCTAAAACGAGCATTTGCTGTTTTCTCTTAAATGCAACATGGGAGAAAAACCATTTTACATCACATTTGTGGGTCTTGCACTTCAACACATTCGGTGAAATTTTGAGCTGTCTGTGTTTGCTACAAGAGGAGATATCACAAAGTATGCGCTTTTGTTGTTTCCATTGCTTTCAATGCATTTTGGCCTAAAACGAGCATTTGCTGTTTTCAATTAAATGCAACATGGGAGAAAAGCCATTAAACATCACATTTGTGGGTCTTGTTCTTCAACACATTTGGTTTAATTTTTAGCTGTCTGTGTTTGCTACAAGAGGAGAAATCACAAAGTATGCGCTTTTGTTGTTTCCATTGCTTTCAATGCATTTTGACCTAAAACGAGCATTTGCTGTTTTCTCTTAAACGCAACATGGGAGAAAAAACATTTCACATCACATTTGTGGGTCTTGCACTTCAACACATTCGGTGAAATTTTGAGCTGTCTGTGTTTGCTACAAGAGGAGATATCACAAAGTATGCGCTTTTGTTGTTTCCATTGCTTTCAATGCATTTTGGCCTAAAACGAGCATTTGCTGTTTTCTCTTAAATGCAACATGGGAGAAAAACCATTTCACATCACATTTGGGGGTCTTGTTCTTCAACACATTCAGTTAAATTTTGAGCTGTCTGTGTTTGCTACAAGAGGAGATATCACAAAATATGCGCTTTTGTTGTTTCCATTGCTTTCAATGCATTTTTGACTAAAACGAGCATTTGCTGTTTTCTCTTAAATGCAACATGGGAGAAAAACCATTTCACATCACATTTGTGGGTCTTGTTCTTCAACACATTCGGTGAAATTTTGAGCTGTCTGTGTTTGCTACAAGAGGAGATATCACAAAGTATGCGCTTTTGTTGTTTCCATTGCTTTCAATGCATTTTGGCCTAAAACGAGCATTTGCTGTTTTCTCTTAAACGCAACATGGGAGAAAAACCATTTCACATCACATTTGTGGGTCTTGCACTTCAACACATTCGGTGAAATTTTGAGCTGTCTGTGTTTGCTACAAGAGGAGATATCACAAAGTATGCACTTTTGTTGTTTCCATTGCTTTCAATGCATTTTGGCCTAAAACGGGCATTTGCTGTTTTCTCTTAAACGCAATATGGGAGAAAAACCATTTCTCATCACATTTGTGTGTCTTGGTCTTCAACACATTCGGTGAATTTTGAGCTGTCTGTGTTTGCTTCAAGAGGAGATATCACAAAGTATGCGCTTTTGTTGTTTCCATTGCTTTCAATGCATTTTGGCCTAAAATGAGCATTTGCTGTTTTCTTTTAAATGCAACATGGGAGAAAAACCATTTCACATCACATTTGTGGGTCTTGTTCTTCAACACATTCTGTTAAATTTTTAGCTGTCTGTGTTTGCTACAAGAGGAGATATCACAAAGTATGCACTTTTGTTGTTTCCATTGCTTTCAATGCATTTTGGCCTAAAACGAGCATTTGCTGTTTTCTCTTAAATGCAACATGGGAGAAAAACCATTTCACATCACATTTGTGGGTCTTGTTCTTCAACACATTCGGTGAAATTTTGAGCTGTCTGTGTTTGCTACAAGAGGAGATATCACAAAGTATGCGCTTTTGTTGTTTCCATTGCTTTCAATGCATTTTTGCCTAAAACAAGCATTTGCTGTTTTTTCTTAAACGCAACATGGGAGAAAAGCCATTTCACATCACATTTGTGGGTCTTGTTCTTGAACACATTCGGTGAAATTTTGATCTGTCTGTGTTTGCTACAAGAGGAGATATCCCAAAGTATGCGCTTTTGTTGTTTCCATTGGTTTCAATGCATTTTGGCCTTAAAAAAGCATTTGCTATTTTCTCTTAAATGCAACATGGGAGAAAAACCATTTCACATCACATTTGTGGCCCTTGGTCTTCAAACACATTGTGTGAAATTTAGAGCTGTCTGTGTTTGCTACAAGAGGAGATGTCACAAATTACGCGCTTTTGCTGTTTCCATTGGTTTCAATGCATTTTGGCCTAAAACGAGCATTTGATGTTTTCTCTTAAATGCAACATTTGAGAAAAACCATTTCACATCACATTTGTGGGCCTTGTTCTTCAACACATTCTGTGAAATTTTGAGCTGTCTATGCTTGCTACAAAAGGAGATATCAGAAAGCATGTGCTTTTGTTGATTTCTATGGTATTATTGAGCTGTCTGTGCTTGCTACAAGAGGAGTTATCGCAAAGAATGTGCTTTTGTTGTTTCCATTGGTTTCAATGCATTTTTTCCTAAAATGAGCATTTGCTGTTTTCTCTTAAATGCAACATGGGAGAAAAACCATTTCACATCACATTTGTGGGTCTTGTTCTTCAACACATTCGGTAAAATTTTTAGCTGTCTGAGTTTGCTACAAGAGGAGATATCACAAAGTATGCACTTTTGTTGTTTCCATTGCTTTCAATGCATTTTGGCCTTAAACGAGCATTTGCTGTTTTCTCTTAAATGCAACATGGGAGAAAAACCATTTCACATCACATTTGTGGGTCTTGTTCTTCAACACATTCGGTGAAATTTTCAGCTGTCTGTGTTTGCTACAAGAGGAGATATCACAAAGTATGCGCTTTTGTTGTTTCCATTGCTTTCAATGCATTTTTGCCTAAAACAAGCATTTGCTGTTTTTTCTTAAACGCAACATGGGAGAAAAGCCATTTCACATCACATTTGTGGTTCTTGTTCTTGAACACATTCGGTGAAATTTTGATCTGTCTGTGTTTGCTACAAGAGGAGATATCCCAAAGTATGCGCTTTTGTTGTTTCCATTGCTTTCAATGCATTTTGGCCTAAAACGAGCATTTGCTGTTTTCTCTTAAATGCAACATGGGAGAAAATCCATTTCACATCACATTTGTGGGTCTTGTTCTTTAACACATTTGGTTAAATTTTTAGCTGTCTGTGTTTGCTACAAGAGGAGATATCACAAAGTATGCACTTTTGTTGTTTCCATTGCTTTCAATGCATTTTGGCCTAAAACGAGCATTTGCTGTTTTCTCTTAAATGCAACATGGGAGAAAAACCATTTCACATCACATTTGTGGGTCTTGTTCTTCAACACATTTGGTTAAATTTTGAGCTGTCTGTGTTTGCTACAAGAGGAGATATCACAAAGTATGCGCTTTTGTTGTTTCTATTGCTTTCAATGCATTTTGGCCTAAAACAAGCATTTGCTGTTTTCTCTTAAATGCAACATGGGAGAAAAACCATTTCACATCACATTTGTGGGTCTTGTTCTTCAACACATTCGGTGAAATTTTGAGCTGTCTGTGTTTGCTACAAGAGGAGATATCACAAAGAATGCGCTTTTGTTGTTTCCATTGCTTTCAATGCATTTTGGCCTAAAACGAGCATTTGCTGTTTTCTCTTAAATGCAACATGGGAGAAAAACCATTTTACATCACATTTGTGGGTCTTGCACTTCAACACATTCGGTGAAATTTTGAGCTGTCTGTGTTTGCTACAAGAGGAGATATCACAAAGTATGCGCTTTTGTTGTTTCCATTGCTTTCAATGCATTTTGGCCTAAAACGAGCATTTGCTGTTTTCAATTAAATGCAACATGGGAGAAAAGCCATTAAACATCACATTTGTGGGTCTTGTTCTTCAACACATTTGGTTTAATTTTTAGCTGTCTGTGTTTGCTACAAGAGGAGAAATCACAAAGTATGCGCTTTTGTTGTTTCCATTGCTTTCAATGCATTTTGACCTAAAACGAGCATTTGCTGTTTTCTCTTAAACGCAACATGGGAGAAAAAACATTTCACATCACATTTGTGGGTCTTGCACTTCAACACATTCGGTGAAATTTTGAGCTGTCTGTGTTTGCTACAAGAGGAGATATCACAAAGTATGCGCTTTTGTTGTTTCCATTGGTTTCAATGCATTTTGGCCTAAAACTAACATTTGCTGTTTTCTCTTAAATGCAACATGGGAGAAAAACCATTTCACATCACATTTGGGGGTCTTGTTCTTCAACACATTCAGTTAAATTTTGAGCTGTCTGTGTTTGCTACAAGAGGAGATATCACAAAATATGCGCTTTTGTTGTTTCCATTGCTTTCAATGCATTTTTGCCTAAAACGAGCATTTGCTGTTTTCTCTTAAATGCAACATGGGAGAAAAACCATTTCACATCACATTTGTGGGTCTTGTTCTTCAACACATTCGGTGAAATTTTGAGCTGTCTGTGTTTGCTACAAGAGGAGATATCACAAAGTATGCGCTTTTGTTGTTTCCATTGCTTTCAATGCATTTTGGCCTAAAACGAGCATTTGCTGTTTTCTCTTAAACGCAACATGGGAGAAAAACCATTTCACATCACATTTGTGGGTCTTGCACTTCAACACATTCGGTGAAATTTTGAGCTGTCTGTGTTTGCTACAAGAGGAGATATCACAAAGTATGCGCTTTTGTTGTTTCCATTGCTTTCAATGCATTTTTGCCTAAAACAAGCATTTGCTGTTTTTTCTTAAACGCAACATGGGAGAAAAGCCATTTCACATCACATTTGTGGGTCTTGTTCTTGAACACATTCGGTGAAATTTTGATCTGTCTGTGTTTGCTACAAGAGGAGATATCCCAAAGTATGCGCTTTTGTTGTTTCCATTGCTTTCAATGCATTTTGGCCTTAAAAAAGCATTTGCTATTTTCTCTTAAATGCAACATGGGAGAAAAACCATTTCACATCACATTTGTGGCCCTTGGTCTTCAAACACATTGTGTGAAATTTAGAGCTGTCTGTGTTTGCTACAAGAGGAGATGTCACAAATTACGCGCTTTTGCTGTTTCCATTGGTTTCAATGCATTTTGGCCTAAAACGAGCATTTGATGTTTTCTCTTAAACGCAACATTTGAGAAAAACAATTTCACATCACATTTGTGGGCCTTGTTCTTCAACACATTCTGTGAAATTTTGAGCTGTCTATGCTTGCTACAAAAGGAGATATCAGAAAGCATGTGCTTTTGTTGATTCCTATGGTATTATTGAGCTGTCTGTGCTTGCTACAAGAGGAGTTATCGCAAAGAATGTGCTTTTGTTGTTTCCATTGGTTTCAATGCATTTTTTCCTAAAATGAGCATTTGCTGTTTTCTCTTAAATGCAACATGGGAGAAAAACCATTTCACATCACATTTGTGGGCCTTGGTCTTCAACACTTTCTCTGACATTTTGAGCTGTCTGTGTATGCTACAAGAGGAGTTATCGCAAAGAATGCGCTTTTGTTGTTTCCTTTGGTTTCAATGCATTTATGCCTAAAATGAGCATTTGCTGTTTTCTCTTGAACGCAACATTGGAGAAAAACCATTTCACATCACATTTGTGGGCCTTGTTCTTCAACACATTCTGTGAAATTTTGAGCTGTCTGTGCTTGTTACAAGAGGAGATATCAGAAAGCATGCGCTTTTGTTGATTCCATTGGTTTTAATGCATTTTGGCCTAAAATGAGCATTTGCTGTTTTCTCTTAAACGCAAGATTGGAGAAAAACCATTTCACAACACATTTGTGGGGCCTTGGTCTTCAACAGAATTCTGTGAAATTTTGAGCTCTCTGTTTGCTACAGGAGGAGATATCGCAAAGCATGCGCTTTTGTTGTTTCCATCGGCTTCAAAGCATTTTGGCCTAAAACATGCATTTGCTGTTTTCTCTTAAACGCAACATGGGAGAAAAACCATTTCACATCACATTTGTGGGCCTTGGTCTTCAACACATTGTGTGAAATTTTGAGCTGTCTGTGTTTGCTTCAAGAGGAGATGTCGCAAAGAACGGGCTTTTGCTGTTTCCATTGGTTTCAATGCATTTTGGCCTAAAACAAGCATTTGCTGTTTTCTTTTAAATGCAACATGGGAGAAAAACCATTTCACATCACATTTGTGGGCCTTGGTCTTCAACACATTGTGTGAAATTTTGAGCTGTCTGTGTTTGCTACAAGAGGAGATATCGCAAAGAATACGGTTTTCTTGTTTCCATTGGTTTCAATGCATTTTGGCCTAAAATTAGCATTTGCTGTTTTCTCTTAACCGAACATTGGAGAAAAACCATTTCACAACAAGTTTGTGGGCCTTGTTCTTCAACACATTGTGTGAAATTTAGAGCTGTCTGTGTTTGCTATAAGAGGAGATGTCGCAAAGTACGGGCTTTTGCTGTTTCCATTGGTTTCAATGCATTTTGGCCTAAAACGAGCATTTGCTGTTTTCTCTTAAATGCAACATGTTAGAAAATCCATTTCACATCACATTTGTGGGCCTTGGTCTTCAACACATTCTGTGAAACATTGAGATGTCGGAGGAGAAATCACAAAAAATGCGTTTTTGCTGTTTCCATTGGTTTCAATGCATTTTGGCCTAAAAAAAGCATTTGATATTTTCTCTTCAATGCAACATGGGAGAAAAACCATTTCACATCACATTTGTGGGTCTTGGTCTTTGACACATTCTGTGAAATGTTGAGCTGTCTGTGTTTGCTACAAGAGGAGATATCACAAAGTATGTGTTTTTATTGTTTCCATTGGTTTCAATGGATTTTTTGCCTAAAATGAGCATTTGCTGTTTTCTCTTAAATGCAACATTGGAGAAAAACCATTTCACATCACATTTGTGGGCATTGGTCTTCAACACATTGTGTGAAATTTTGAGCTGTCTCTGTTTGCTACAGGAGGAGATATCGCAAAGCATGCGCTTTTGTTGTTTCCATCAATTTCAAAGGATTTTGGCCTAAAACGAGCATTTGCTGTTTTCTCTTAAACGCAACATGGGAGAAAAACCATTTCACATCACATTTGTGGGCCTTGGTCTTCAACACATTGTGTGAAATTTAGAGCTGTCTGTGTTTGCTATAAGAGGAGATGTCGCAAAGTACGGGCTTTTGCTTTTTCCATTGGTTTCAATGCATTTTGGCCTAAAACGAGCATTTTCTGTTTTCTCTTAAATGCAACATGGGAGAAAAACCATTTCACATCACATTTGTGGGCCTTGGTCTTCAACACATTCTGTGAAACATTGAGATGTCTGTGTTTGCTACAAGAGAAGATATCACAAAGAATGCGTTTTTGTTGTTTCCATTAGTTTCAATGCATTTTGGCCTAAAATGAGCATTTGCTGTATTCTTTTAAACGCAACATTGGAGAAAAACCATTTCACATCAAAATTGTGGGCATTGGTCTTCAACACATTGTGTGAAATTTTGAGCTGTCTGTGCTTACGACAAGAGGAGATATCACAAAGTATGCGTTTTTGTTGTTTCCTTTGGTTTCAATGCATTTATGCCTAAAATGAGCATTTGCTGTTTTCTCTTAAACGCAACATTGGAGAAAAACCATTTCACATCACATTTGTGGGCATTAGTCTTAAACACATTGTGTGAAATTTTGAGCTGTCTCTGTTTGCTACAGGAGGAGATATCGCAATGCATGCGCTTTTGTTGTTTCCATCGGTTTCAAAGCATTTTGGCCTAAAACGAGCATTTGCTGTTTTCTCTTAAACACAAGATTGGAGAAAAAACATTTCACATCACCTTTGTGGGCCTTAGTCTTCAAAACATTGTGTGAAATTTTGAGCTGTCTGTGTTTGCTAGAAGAGGAGATATTGCAAAGTATGCGCTTTCGTTGTTTCCATTGGTTTCAATGCATTTTGGCCTAAAATGAGCATTTGCTGTTTTCTCTTAAACGCAACATTGGAGAAAAACCATTTCACATCACATTTGTGGGCCTTGGTCTTCAACACATTGTGTGAAATTTTGAGCTGTCTCTGTTTGCTACAGGAGGAGATATCGCAAAGCATGCGCTTTTGTTGTTTCCATCGGTTTCAATGCATTTTGACCTAAAACGAGCATTTGCTGTTTTCTCTTAAATGCAACATGGGAGAAAAACCATTTCACATCACATTTGTGGGCCTTGGTCTTCAACACGTTCTGTTACATTTTGAGCTGTCTGTGTATGCTACAAGAGGAGATATCACAAAGTATGCACTTTTGTTGTTTCAATTGGTTTCAATGCATTTTGGCCTAAAATGAACATTTGCTATTTTCTCTTAAATGCAACATGGGAGAAAAACCATTTCACATCACATTTGTGGCCCTTGGTCTTCAAACACATTGTGTGAAATTTAGAGCTGTCTGTGTTTGCTACAAGAGGAGATGTCGCAAAGAATGTGCTTTTGCTGTTTCCATTGGTTTCAATGCATTTTGGCCTAAAACGAGCATTTGCAGTTTTCTCTTAAATGCAACATGGGAGAAAAACCATTTCACATCACATTTGTGGGCCTTGGTCTTCAACACATTGTGTGAAATTTTGAGCTGTCTGTGTTTGCTACAAGAGGAGATATCGCAAAGATTACGGTTTTGTTGTTTCCATTGGTTTCAATGCAAGTTGGCCTAAAATTAGCATTTGCTGTTTTCTCTTAACCAAACATTGGAGAAAAATAATTTCACAACAAGTTTGTGGGCCTTGTTCTTCAACACATTCTGTGAAATTTTGAGCTGTCTGTGCTTGTTACAAGAGGAGATATCAGAAAGCATGCACTTTTGTTGATTCCATTGGTTTTAATGCATTTTGGCCTAAAATGAGCATTTGCTGTTTTCTCTTAAACGCAAGACTGGAGAAAAACCTTTTCACAACACATTTGTGGGGCCTTGGTCTTCAACAGAATTCTGTGAAATTTTGAGCTCTCTGTTTGCTACAGGAGGAGATATTGCAAAGCATGAGCTTTTGTTGTTTCCATCGGCTTCAAAGCATTTTGGCCTAAAACGAGCATTTGCTGTTTTCTCTTAAACGCAACATGGGAGATAAACCATTTCACATCACTTTTGTGGGCCTTGGTCTTCAACACATGGTGTGAAATCTTGAACTGTCTGTGTTTGCAACTAGAGGAGATATCGCAAAGAATACGGTTTTGTTGTTTCCATTGGTTTCAATGCATTTTGGCCTAAAATTAGCATTTGCTGTTTTCTCTTAACCGAACATTGGAGAAAAACCATTTCACAACAAGTTTGTGGGCCTTGTTCTTCAACACATTGTGTGAAATTTAGAGCTGTCTGTGTTTGCTACAAGAGGAGATGTCTCAAAGTACGGGCTTTTGCTGTTTCCATTGGTTTCAATGCATTTTTGCCTAAACGAGCATTTGCTGTTTTCTCTTAAATGCAACATGGGAGAAAAATCATTTCATATCACATTTGTGGGCCTTGGTCTTCAACACATTCTGTGAAACATTGAGATGTCCGAGGAGAAATCACAAAGAATGCGTTTTAGCTGTTTCCATTGGTTTCAATGCATTTTGGCCTAAAAAAAGCATTTGATATTTTCTCTTCAATGCAACATGGGAGAAAAACCATTTCACATCACATTTGTGGGTCTTAGTCTTTGACACATTCTGTGAAATGTTGAGCTGTCTGTGTTTGCTACAAGAGGAAATATCACAAAGTATGCGTTTTTATTGTTTCCATTGGTTTCAAAGGATTTTTTGCCTAAAATGAGCATTTGCTGTTTTCTCTTAAATGCAACATTGGAGAAAAACCATTTCACATCACATTTGTGGCCCATAGTCTTCAACACATTCTGTAAAACATTGAGATGTCTGTGTTTGCTACAAGAGGAGATATCACAAATAATGAGCTTTTGTTGTTTCCATTTGTTTCAATGCATTTTGGCCTAAAATGAGCATTTGCTGTTTTCTTTTAAACGCAACATTGGAGAAAAACCATTTCACATCAAAATTGTGGGCCATGGTCTTCAACACATTCTGTGAAATTTTGAGCTGTCTGTGCTTGCTACAAGAGATATCACAAAGTATGCGTTTTTGTTGTTTCCTTTGGTTTCAATGCATTTATGCCTAAAATGAGCATTTGCTGTTTTCTCTTAAATGCAACATTGGAGAAAAACCATTTCACATCACATTTGTGGGCATTGGTCTTCAACACATTGTGTGAAATTTTGAGCTGTCTCTGTTTGCTACAGGAGGAGATATCGCAAAGCATGCGCTTTTGTTGTTTCCATCGGTTTCAAAGCATTTTGGCCTAAAACGAGCATTTGCTGTTTTCTCTTAAACGCAAGATTGGAGAAAAACCATTTCACATCACATTTGTGGGCCTTGGTCATCAACACATGGTGTGAAATTTTGAGCTGTCTGTGTTTGCTAGAAGAGGAGATATTGCAAAGTATGCGCGTTTGTTGTTTCCATTTGGTTTCAAAGCATTTTGGCCTAAAATGAGCATTTGCTCTTTTCTCTTAAACGCAACATTGGAGAAAAACCATTTCACATTACATTTGTGGGCCTTGGTCTTCAACACATTGTGTGAAATTTTGAGCTGTCTGTTTGCTACAGGAGGAGATATCGCAAAACATGCGCTTTTGTTGTTTCCATCGGTTTCAATGCATTTTGACCTAAAACGAGCATTTGCTGTTTTCTCTTTAACGCAATATGGGAGAAAAACCATTTCACATCACATTTGTGGGCCTTGGTCTTCAACACGTTCTGTGACATTTTGAGCTGTCTGTGTATGCTACAAGAGGAGATATCACAAAGTAAGCGCTTTTGTTGTTTCCATTGGTTTCAATGCATTTTGGCCTAAAATGAACATTTGCTATTTTCTCTTAAATGCAACATTGGAGAAAAACCATTTCACAACACTTTTGTGGGCCTTGGTCTTCAAACACATTGTGTGAAATTTAGAGCTGTCTGTGTTTGCTACAAGAGGAGATGTCGCAAAGAACGGGCTTTTGCTGTTTCCATTGGTTTCAATGCATTTTGGCCTAAAACGAGCATTTGCTGTTTTCACTTAAATGCAACATGGGAGAAAAACCATTTCACATCACATTTGTGGGCCTTGGTCTTCAACACATTGTGTGAAATTTTGAGCTGTCTGTGTTTGCTACAAGAGGAGATATCACAAAGATTACGGTTTTGTTGTTTCCATTGGTTTCAATGCATTTTGGCCTAAAATGAGCATTTGCTGTTTTCTCTTAACCGAACATTGGAGAAAAATCATTTCACAACAAGTTTGTGGGCCTTGTTCTTCAACACATTCTGTGAAATTTTGAGCTGTCTGTGTTTGCTACACGAGGAGATATCAGAAAGCATGCGCTTTTGTTGATTCCATTGATTTTAATGCATTTTGGCCTAAAATGAGCATTTGCTGTTTTCTCTTAAACGCAAGATTGGAGAAAAACCATTTCACAACACATTTGTGGGGCCTTGGTCTTCAACAGAATTCTGTGAAATATTGAGCTCTCTGTTTTCTACAGGAGGAGATATCGCAAAGCATGCGATTTTGTTGTTTCCATCGGCTTCAAAGCATTTTGGCCTAAAACGAGCATTTGCTGTTTTCTCTTAACCGAACAAGGGAGAAAAACCATTTCACATCACATTTGTGGGCCTTGGTCTTCAACACATTGTGTGAAATTTAGAGCTGTCTGTGTTTGGTTCAAGAGGAGATGTCGCAAAGAATGGGCTTTTGCTGTTTCCATTGGTTTCAATGCATTTTGGCCTAAAACAAGCATTTGCTGTTTTCTCTTAAATGCAACACTGGAGAAAAACCATTTCACATCACATTTGTGGGCCTTGGTCTACAACACATTGTGTGAAATTTTGAGCTGTCTGTGTTTGCTACAAGAGGAGATATAGCAAAGTATGCGCTTTTGTTGTTTCCATTGTTTTCAATGCGTTTTGGCCTAAAATGAGCATTTGCTGTTTTCTCTTAAACGCAACATTGGAGAAAAATCAATTCACAACACATTTGTGGGTCTTGGTCTTTGACACATTCTGTGAACTGTTTAGCTGTCTGTGATTGCTACAAGAGGAGATATTACAAAGTATGCGTTTTTATTGTTTCCATTGGTTTCAATGGATTTTGGCCTAAAATGAGCATTTGCTGTTTTCTCTTAAATGCAACATTGGAGAAAAACCATTTCACATCACATTTGTGGGCCTTGGTCTTCAACACATTGTGTGAAATTTTGAGCTGTCTCTGTTTGCTACAGGAGGAGATATCGCAAGGCATGCGCTTTTGTTGTTTCCATCGGTTTCAATGCATTTTGACCTAAAACGAGCATTTGCTGTTTTCTCTTAAATGCAACAAGGGAGAAAAACCATTTCACATCACATTTGTGGGCCTTGGTCTTCAACACGTTCTGTGACATTTTGAGCTGTCTGTGTATGCTACAAGAGGAGATATCGCAAAGCATGCGCTTTTGTTGTTTCCATTGGTTTCAATGCATTTTGGCCTAAAACTAACATTTGCTATTTTCTCTTAAATGCAACATGGGAGAAAAACCATTTCACATCACATTTGTGGGCCTTGGTCTTCAAACACATTGTGTGAAATTTAGAGCTGTCTGTGTTTGCAACAAGAGGAGATGTCGCAAAGAATGGGCTTTTGCTGTTTCCATTGGTTTCAATGCATTTTGGCATAAAACGAGCATTTGCTGTTTTCTCTTAAATGCAACATGGGAGCAAAACCATTTCACATCACATTTGTGGGCCTTGGTCTTCAACACATTGTGTGAAATTTTGAGCTGTCTGTGTTTGCTACAAGAGGTGATATCGCAAAGAATACGGTTTTGTTGCTTCCATTGGTTTCAATGCATTTTGGCCTAAAATTTGCATTTGCTGTTTTCTCTTAACCGAACATTGGAGAAAAACCATTTCACAACAAGTTTGTGGGCCTTGTTCTTCAACACATTCTGTGAAATTTTGAGCTGTCTGTGCTTGCTACAAGAGGAGATATCAGAAAGCATGCGCTTTTGTTGATTCCATTGGTTTTAATGCATTTTGGCCTAAAAAGAGCATTTGCTGTTTTCTCTTAAACGCAAGATTGGAGAAAAACCATTTCACAACACATTTGTGGGGCCTTGGTCTTCAACAGAATTCTGTGAAATTTTGAGCTCTCTGTTTCCTACAGGAGGAGATATCGCAAAGCATGTGCTTTTGTTGTTTCCATCGGCTTCAAAGCATTTTGGCCTAAAACGAGCAATTGCTGTTTTCTCTTAAACGCAACATGGGAGAAAAACCATTTCACATCACATTTGTGGGCAATGCTTTTTTATTAAAATCTTGCAACGCATGAATAAATAAATAATACATAAAATTTGCATTGCGAAACAATAAGCTTGCTACATACAAAGCATCAAGATGTCAAATATACAGGATAATATCCTCATCATAATAATTAAACATTATTAGAAAACACAGAACCTCATTCACGCCACTCATTCTTACCACCCAGACGAGACAGAGTGCCAACAACACCTCCACCAAACTATCTATATTCAAAATTAACCCCCGACCCTGAGCTACCTATCACCAACACTAACTCCATATCAGCATAGAGAAAATAAGCTGAGCTGCTTAGGCATATGTAAAACCATTCTTCAAAACGAAACAAAGTCCAAAACTACCCGAAAAATGTGAAAGAACAGGAAGCACCAGTATGAACGGAAGAGGCTGTCAGCCACCCACTAAGGGGGTTTCAGGTGTCTCCACCTCCTTGACCACCCAACGGCATCCAACCTCCTCCTGTCCATTTCCATCAGACTTCCAACCTCGTGAAGAATGAAACGCGCCACCACCTCACAGGGAAGGATTTTACTTCTAGTCGTTACTAAACACCGTGCACTCCACGTGTGATATCTGACCACTAAGCTAACTATAAAAATAGTGACCAAATCATAACGCCCAAAACCTTTGAATGCCCCATAAGCCCACTCAGGGTAACTGAGCCCCGAAAGGCACGGGATGCGTAAAGCGTTTGAGACCCTTCTATAAACTTCGATGTTAAAGGAACATTCACGCAGGAAGTGGTCCATGGTCTCCTCCACCCCCAGACATTCCTCACGTGGACAACCACGATCACCGGCACTTCGCCACCTGATGTGCCCCCCTAACATAGAGTCTTCCTTGGAAGGAGAGCCAGGCAAGGTCCCTATACTTCAGTGGGATTCTCTCTGAGCAAATCAAAGAGATCCCATCTGAGCAAACCTTGCCTGGGCAGTCCCTTAGTGTCAGCGGTGCGTAGAAGTGAGCTCGCAAAATGCCTTTCTCCAACTCCCTTCTAGAAAGGGTTTTGACATCACTCACTGCCACTCCCCATTGCCTTGTCACTCTCAAGCACTGAATGACATAGATCGGAAGAGCACCGGACCTGCCTCTGAAGGTTTTCACATGGCCCCCATCATACCAGAGCTCAAGGAAGGGGGACACCCAAGCCCTAAAGCTCTCTACCCACCAAGGAGGAGCCTCCACAGATAGGCTTCCAAGATTAAGCTTAATAAAAGTTGTGGCAAAAAAGACCACTGGATTGACCATGCCAAATCCACCTTCTTTCCTTGGTCTGTAGGTTATACCTCTTTTAACAATGTTCATCCCATTCCCCCAAAACAAGAGGAAGAACAAGGATGACACTTTAGACCACAAAGACCGTGGCAAGAAACACACGTAACTGACATAAAGAAATATGGGAACCAGAAAGGTTTTGCACAGGTGAACCCTTTCCCTGTAAGAGAACTGCCAAGTTCTCCAGGACTGCACTTTCCTGTTGGCTTCCTCTATCCTCCTCTCCCAATTTCGAGTGGCATAATCACCACGGTCAAATGTGATGCCTAGAATTTTGATCTGAGGACTTGCCCGGGGGAGGCTATCCGGAAGGTCAAACTCGTCGCCTTCCTCCCCCATCCAGAAAGCTTCACATTTATCTTGGTTTACTCTGGAGCACGAGGCTTCAGAGTAGTCAGAGATCAGGTGTTCCATGCACTGCGCCTCTGCCACGGAGGACAAGACCACAGTGACATCATCCGCGTAGGCCACTACTCTCAAAGGAGCCTCTGGGCCCAGCTGCACCCCCCTCAACGCACTACAACCAATCCTCCTGACGAAGGGATCAATCGCAAACACGTATAAGAGGGGGCTCAGGGGGCATCCCTGATGGACACCAGAGTCAACCCTGAAAGCAGGACCCACCCAACCATTGACAAGCGGGAAGCTCTCGGCCTGATTGTACAGAACACGAAGCCAATTCACCACCCTCACTGGAATACCATACCATTCCAGAACAGCCCACAAGTACTTGTGATTCACCCGGTCAAAAGCCTTGGACTGGTCCAATGCCAGTAAGTACTTACCCCACCTCTCAGCACGGCATCGCTCTATGGCCTCCCGGACGCCAAGGACAGCACTAAACGTGCTACGGCCCTTCACAGTGCAGTGCTGAGACGAGGACAGCACCAGCCCGGAAATTTCCATCAGCCGATTGAACAGTATTTTTGCCAGAATCTTTCTGTCCGTATTAAGAAGAGCGATGGGGCGCCAGTTCTCAATACGGGATGGGTCCTTTTGATAGCAATATGAGGGCAGAAGACCTCATGGAGGGAGGGAGCAATCCCTCACCCAGGCACTCATTATATACTTCCATGAGGTGGGGAGCCAAGATGTCCCTGAAAGCTTTAAAGAATTCGGATGTCAAACCATCCGGTCCTGGAGATTTTTTTAAAGACAAGCCGTCTATAGCTCTCTTGACTTCTTCTGTTGTCACATCGCTGCCCAAGGAGTCAAAAGAGGCATCAAGCTTCACAAGCCCCGGTGTCCCCCTCAGAAAAGACTCCATCCTCTCACTAATGAGTGGCTGCTCAGACAGAAGGTCAGAGTAAAAGGACCCGATGACTCCCAAGATACCCTCCCTGTCTTCACAGAGAGTACCCAGTTCATCATACAGGCCCCTAACCTCCCTCAAATTGACCGATTTCCTGCAACTCTGGTAAGGATCAGGCGAGTGGTATTTACCATAATCCCTCTCCAGAACCAAGGAAGCCAGACGATCGTACTGAAGCTCCCTCAGCTGAGCTTTCACCCGGGAGATATCCCCACTATCTCCACCATCAGAGATCAAGAAATCTAGTTTCTTTCTCAAGCTCTGGTAGACGCACCGTTTTCTCAAGTTTTTATGAGCTGTAAGCCTCTGAAAAAACCTCCGAGTTCTTTTTTTGCACTCTTCCCACCACTCAGATCTAGTCCAACCAGCCTCCAGAAGTGTCTCCTGTAGTTGAAAGAAGTCCCTAAAGGACTGGCTAACACTCTCCTCCTTCAGAAGTTCAGAGTTCAAACGCCAAAGGCCCCGCCCTTTCTGAGGGGTTTCTGAGGCATTCAACGCGACACTCAGACAAACGTGATCAGAAAATTCTACTGCCCTTGCCTCAGGAGGCAAAGTTTTCAAACTTTCCTTAACAAAAAACCTATCTATCCTAGACCTACGACTACCACAAAAGTATGTGTACCCCGTGAGGTCTGGACTATGGCGAATATGCACATCGACCAGGCCAGCTTCCCTAATCATGCTAACTAAGAACCTAGCATCATAGCCCAGGGTTGACTTTGCACCCCCCCTGTCTTTGGGCCTCACGATGGTATTAAAGTCACCACCAAAGACAACTTGCCGGGCTGTAAAAAGGAATGGCTTTATCAGCCCAAAGAGGCACTTCCTATCCCAGGCCGACTGCGGTCCATAGACGTTGATCAACCTGAGATCATGCCCCCTTAAGCTAATATCCAAAACCATACACCTACCTACCTGTAACTCTATAATCTTGTGTACAGTTACCATGCCGGTAAAAAGCACCGCCACCCCACCGTACGGCTCGGCCGCAAGCGACCAGAAGGACGGACCACGCCTCTACTGGCTTTTGGCCCTGCGAAGTGTGGACAGATCCCCTATTCTGGTCTCCTGCAAAAACAAAAAGTCAACATCAATTGTGTTGAAAAAAGTAAAGGCCATATAGCGAGCTCATTCGGAAAGAACGGAAGCCACATTAATGGTGGCACATCGTATAGGATGGGGATCCATAGTTCCAGATTATAGAAGTAGGACTCCATCTTACTTTCTCTTCGCCTGTCGAACAGATTCCTCCCCAGAGGAACCCGTTCTCTTGCAGGTGATCCCAAAGGGAAGCACCCCATCAGACAATAACACAACCTCCTCCAAACCACCCGCCACCGCATTCACACCAACAGAAACTATTGAGGCCTCAGCCTCAATCTGCGGGCTACCGTGCCCACCACCCCCCACAATCTCTGGGGAAGGACCCGGGTCCGGATCAGGAGGTTTCGGTACTGCCGTACCCTCAGACTGAGTCCCGGGAGGATGCATCTCCCTAGGAGCCACTAAAGGATCTGAAACGTCTGGGGCCAACTCAGGGGTTTCTTCCACACACTCTACCTCCTCTGAAAACACCCCACCCTGCCCCTCTGAAGGCTTATCCACCACCACTGCCTTATCTCCCAGCTCCATCCCCGCTAAATCCCACTCTGGGCTTTCAGTGCCCGATCTCTTCCCCGCTCCTCCAGCCTTGCTTAGAGCCTTGCCCTCCTTTGCCCTTTTCTTCCTCCTTTCCCTAGGCTGTGCTCCTGCTGCTGCCTCTCTAAAAGATGACTTTTTGGCAACCTTTCTTCCCACGGCTTTGTTGGGGACAAAGACAAGCTCCTCGCCATCCACCCTTACCACCTCCCCCTCCTCCTTCTCCCCTTCATCCGAGGTATTAAAATAGAACCTGTTAGACAGCGTGATTCTCTCTCCTATATGCCTGAGCTTTTTTTTCTTTTTCTTTCCCACCACAACCACTGTAAAGGGAGCATCTTTCTCAACAGCATCCTCGCTTGGTGCAATTCCACGCCCAGGGGCACTGGCTACAGGGACCTTGGTTTTACCTTCACCTTCCGGCTCACCGCCACTAGGTCTCTCCCCATTCCTCTCCACTGCAGTTTCAAAGCCTGCATCCTCACCGCTCACCTGCCCGCTAGTCACACCACCCCTCACCTCTTCCTGCCTATCCCCCACAACAACTGTCTCCCCTAAGCCTTCGTTGTGGGCTGCAGATGGGCAGCGGCTATAAGGATGACCCACCTTTCCACAGAGGTTGCACCTGACCTGCCTGCAATCTTTTGATATGTGCCCCAAACCACTGCACAGCGAGCACTTAATTTCCGTGCAGTCATTAGAAAAGTGCCGGAAATCTCCACATTTATGGCAGACCTTCGGCTGCCCAGGGTAGAACACCTGGATTCTGTCACGCCCTATAAAGGCCACTGCCGGGATGTGCTTCGTCTCTATGCCAACTTGGTGTAACCTAATAAAAATGGAGTAGGCACCACCCCATACACCTTTAGTGTAGTCAAACTTCTCCAAGTGGGGAGAAAGAACCACACAATGCCGCGAGAGCCAGAACAAAATATCTGCCTCTGGCAGTGACTCATTTCGGACAAGGATAGTCACCTTCGCCCTGTCCTGACGCGACACCACCAGAGACCTATACCTACAATACGGCTCTATCCCCTTTTTCTCCTCCCACCTACCACTAAAGGCTTGCAGGCCCCTCAAGGACATGAAACTAACGTCGTGATCTGGAGTTCTCACCGGGTGAATGCAAGCGAACAAATCACCAGGCGAGAACCCCAGAGAAAAAACCATGTCCAGTAAGGCAGCCTTTCCCGGCGGCTCACCGCCTCCAACCCATTTCAGCTGCACCACATTATGCCTTTTAATAGGTGCCCCTCCACCACTTCTAATCATCGGGACAACCGACGCCCTGCCCGATACAACATTGGCGTAAGAAGAGGGACCCGGTCTAGGCAGGGTCGAAGGGCCAGCTACAGGCAATGCTAAAGCGGGCACAGGACCCAAACCTACTCCCACACCAGAACCTTCACCAACATTCTCCCTCACCCCTGCCTGCCTGGCCAGATCAGCTTTTATTATGTCCACCGCTGCCAAGGACCTAGCAGGAACACTGATCCCTCCAAATATGGTATCGACCACTGCCAGCTGGCCCTTATCAAGGGCTGACCTATCCAGTCCAGGAAGTCCTTGTGCCATCTGTGGCACTGCTTTAGGTGTGATGACAGCAGACCTTTCCAATGCCTCCACCTCCATGGCAATCGCCACCATCTGGGCTTCAGAGTCCCCAATTGTGGCCTCTCCAAAATGGCCGCCGCCACCAACTGGAGACACATTCGGCAGATACTGTTTTCCACCGCCCTGGACTCCAACAACATGGCCGCCGCCTGATGACGGCCCGACACGCTGCTGCACTTCTTCGGCAGGACCTCCCACTACACCAATAGTAGTGTCGGGGCCTACAGGCACCCGGGGATGATCCACCTCAGTGCCTCCACCACCGGTCAGCACCGGCCCTACCGACACAGCCTTCGGGGGTGAGACCTGAGCTGCCGCATCGCAGGAAGCTATAGCGGTTGTCCCGGCAACGGCGTCAGCCGCTACCATGGGAACCGCCACGCCCCCCGCTCCAGCACAGCCTGGCTCTGCCCCCAGGAGAGACGCCTCCCCTTGCCCATACTCCGCAACCACCGGCGCCATCTTTGAAAGTCCTCCGGCCGCCTCCCCACCGGGTGCCATCTTGGGACTCCTGGCCAATAAGACCGCCGCCTCGTCCTTCATACTTCCATCACCGGCTCCACGGGAATCAGGCATCTCCGTCCCCGCTTCCTCCGGGCATCCAGCCACCTCCAATTTCACACCATCGGCCCCAGCAGCGCCCGGACCATCCACAGCCACACCAGTAGGAAGAACCGGAGCTCCCGCAGCCGCATCAGAGCCTGGTAAGCACTTTTTCTTGTCCTCCTCACGCAGCTGAGAGATTCTCCCTCTCAGCCTTTCCACCTTCTTTCCCAAATCCGCGATTTCACTGCTGAGAATGGGCTTCTGCCAACTTTTAGCACTCTGCCTTTTATTTTTCTTGGCTGAGATCCAGGCCTGAGCACGCCGGACCTCGCGCCTGAGTTCATCCGGCCCTAGGCCTAGAAACTCATCCTCTGTCTCGTCACTCTCTGCCTCCGCTTCACTGCAGCTCCCCTGGCTCAGCACAGATTCACCGCTGGACAACCCCGCGTCCTGGTCCTGGCCATCGGCACAAAGAGCCTCCTCCTCACCGTCCAGACTGGTAAGCACTTTGCTCCCCAGGGTTACATCACCCAGGGGACCAGCCTCCTCCGGTTTGGAGACTCCCTTCAACACTGCCGGGCCTGCAAACACCAGGTCACTGCTGGCCTCTCTGGAGGAGAGCTGGGTTAATAGCACCACAGCCCTCCTCAGACCAGGATCGCTAGGCCCACCACCAGGCCCTCCTCCAGGACCAGAAGCCTGGGGATCGCCATCATCCTCCTCCCCAGGAGGGTCCATCCTCTGCTGGGGGGAATGCTCAGGAGAGACCACTGGCTTCAAATACTACCAGAGGCCTGGGAGCTCTGAAATGGGTGACCTCTCGCCGAGGGATTCAACACATTCAGTGACATTTTGAGCTGTCTGTGTATGCTACAAGAGGAGATATCACAAAGTACGCGCTTTTGTTGTTTCCATTGGTTTCAATGCATTTTGGCCTAAAACGAGCATTGGCTGTTTTCTCTTAAATGTAACATGGGAGAAAAACGATTTCACATCACATTTGTGGGCCTTGGTCTTCAACACATTGTGTGAAATTTTGAGAAGTCTCTGTTTGCTACAGGAGGAGATATCGCAAAGCATGCGCTTTTGTTGTTTCCATCGGTTTCAATGCATTTTGGCCTAAAACGAACATTTGCTGTTTTCTCTTAAATGCAACATGGGAGAAAAACCATTTCACATCACATTTGTGGGCCATGGTCTTCAACACATTCTGTGAAATTTTTAGCTGTCTGTGTTTGCTACAAGAGGAGATATCGCAAAGTATGCGGTTTTGTTGTTTCCATTGGTTTCAATGCATTTTGGCCTAAAATTAAAACTTGCTGTTTTCTCTTAAATGCAAGATTGGAGAAAAACCATTTCACATCACATATGTGGGCCTTGGTCTACAACACATTGTGTGAAATTTTGAGCAGTCTGTGTTTGCTACAAGAGGAGATATAGCAAAGTATGCGCTTTTGTTGTTTCCATTGTTTTCAATGCATTTTGGCCTAAAATGAGCATTTGCTGTTTTCTCTTAAACGCAACATTGGAGAAAAATCATTTCACATCACATTTGTGGGTCTTGGTCTTTGACACATTCTGTGAAATGTTTAGCTGTCTGTGTTTGCTGCAAGAGGAGATATCGCATATAATGCGCTTTTGTTGTTTCCATTGGTTTCAATGCATTTTGGCCTAAAATGAGCATTTGCTGTTTTCTCTTAAACGCAACATTGGAGAAAAACCATTTCACATCACATTTGTGGGCCTTGGTCTTCAACACATTGTGTGAAATTTTGAGCTGTCTCTGCTACAGGAGGAGATATCGCAAGGCATGCGCTTTTGTTGTTTCCATCGATTTCAATGCATTTTGACCTAAAACGAGCATTTGCTGTTTTCTCTTAAACGCAACATGGGAGAAAAACCATTTCACATCACATTTGTGGGCCTTGGTCTTCAACACGTTCTGTGACATTTTGAGCTGTCTGTGTATGCTACAAGAGGAGATATCGCAAAGCATGCGCTTTTGTTGTTTCCATTGGTTTCAATGCATTTTGGCCTTAAACTAACATTTGCTATTTTCTCTTAAATGCAACATGGGAGAAAAACCATTTCACATCACATTTGTGGGCCTTGGTCTTCAAACACATTGTGTGAAATTTAGAGCTGTCTGTGTTTGCTACAAGAGGAGGTGTCGCAAAGAACGGGCTTTTGCTGTTTCCATTGGTTTCAATGCATTTTGGCCTAAAATGAGCATTTGCTGTTTTCTCTTAAATGCAACATTGGAGAAAAACCATTTCACATCACATTTGTGGGCCTTGGTCTACAACACATTGTGTGAAATTTTGAGCTGTCTGTGTTTGCTACAAGAGGAGATATCGCAAAGTATGCGCTTTTGTTGTTTCCATTGGTTTCAATGCATTTTGGCCTAAAATGAGCATTTGCTGTTTTCTCTTAACTGAACATTGGAGAAAAATCATTTCACAACAAGTTTGTGGGCCTTGTTCTTCAACACATTCTGTGAAATTTTGAGCTGTCTGTGCTTGCTACAAGAGGAGATATCAGAAAGCATGCGCTTTTGTTGATTCCATTGGTTTTAATGCATTTTGGCCTAAAATGAGCATTTGCTGTTTTCTCTTAAACGCAAGATTGGAGAAAAACCATTTCACAATACATTTGTGGGGCCTTGGTCTTCAACAGAATTCTGTGAAATTTTGAGCTCTCTGTTTGCTACAGGAGGAGATATCGCAAAGCATGCGCTTTTGTTGTTTCCATCGGCTTCAAAGGATTTTGGCCTAAAACGAGCATTTGCTGTTTTCTCTTAAACGCAACATGGGAGAAAAACCATTTCACATCACATTTGTGGGCCTTGGTCTTCAACACATTGTGTGAAATTTAGAGCTGTCTGTGTTTGCTTCAAGAGGAGATGTCGCAAAGAATGGGCTTTTGCTGTTTCCATTGGTTTCAATGCATTTTGGCCTAAAACAAGCATTTGCTGTTTTCTCTTAAATGCAACATTGGAGAAAAACCATTTCACATCACATTTGTGGGCCTTGGTCTACAACACATTGTGTGAAATTTTGAGCTGTCTGTGTTTGCTACAAGAGGAGATATAGCAAAATATGCGCTTTTGTTGTTTCCATTGTTTTCAATGCATTTTGGCCTAAAATGAGCATTTGCTGTTTTCTCTTAAACGCAACATTGGAGAAAAATCAATTCACAACACATTTGTGGGTCTTGGTCTTTGACACATTCTGTGAAATGTTAATCTGTTTGTGTTTGCTACAAGAGGAGATATCACAAAGTATGCGTTTTTATTGTTTCCATTGGTTTCAATGCATTTTGGCCTAAAATGAGCATTTGCTGTTTTCTCTTAAATGCAACATTGGAGAAAAACCATTTCACATCACATTTGTGGGCCTTGGTCTTCAACACATTGTGTGAAATTTTGAGCTGTCTCTGTTTGCTACAGGAGGAGATATCGCAAGGCATGCGCTTTTGTTGTTTCCATCGGTTTCAATGCATTTTGACCTAAAACAAGCATTTGCTGTTTTCTCTTAAATGCAACAAGGGAGAAAAACCATTTCACATCACATTTGTGGGCCTTGGTCTTCAACACGTTCTGTAACATTTTGAGCTGTCTGTGTATGCTACAAGAGGAGATATCGCAAAGCATGCGCTTTTGTTGTTTCCATTGGTTTCAATGCATTTTGGCCTTAAACTAACATTTGCTATTTTCTCTTAAATGCAACATGGGAGAAAAACCATTTCACATCACATTTGTGGGCCTTTGTCTTCAAACACATTGTGTGAAATTTAGAGCTGTCTGTGTTTGCAACAAGAGGAGATGTCGCAAAGAATGGGCTTTTGCTGTTTCCATTGGTTTCAATGCATTTTGGCCTAAAACGAGCATTTGCTGTTTTCTCTTAAATGCAACATGGGAGAAAAACCATTTCACATCAAATTTGTGGGCCTTGGTCTTCAACACATTGTGTGAAATTTTGAGCTGTCTGTGTTTGCTACAAGAGGAGATATCGCAAAGAATACGGATTTGTTGTTTCCATTGGTTTCAATGCATTTTGGCCTAAAATTAGCATTTGCTGTTTTCTCTTAACCGAACATTGGAGAAAAACCATTTCACAAAAAGTTTGTGGGCCTTGTTCTTCAACACATTCTGTGAAATTTTGAGCTGTCTGTGCTTGCTACAAGAGGAGATATCAGAAAGCATGCGCTTTTGTTGATTCCATTGGTTTTAATGCATTTTGGCCTAAAATGAGCATTTGCTGTTTTCTCTTAAGCGCAAGATAGGAGAAAAACCATTTCACAACACATTTGTGGGGCCTTGGTCTTCAACAGAATTCTGTGAAATTTTGAGCTCTCTGTTTGCTACAGGAGGAGATATCACAAAGCATGTGCTATTGTTGTTTCCATCGGCTTCAAAGCATTTTGGCCTAAAACGAGCAATTGCTGTTTTCTCTTAAACGCAACATGGGAGAAAAACCATTTCACATCACATTTGTGGGCCTTGGTCTTCAACACATTGTGTGAAATTTTGAGAAGTCTCTGTTTGCTACAGGAGGAGATATCGCAAAGCATGCGCTTTTGTTGTTTCCATCGGTTTCAATGCATTTTGGCCTAAAACGAACATTTGCTGTTTTCTCTTAAATGCAACATGGGAGAAAAACCATTTCACATCACATTTGTGGGCCTTGGTCTTCAACACGTTCTGTGACATTTTGAGCTGTCTGTGTATGCTACAAGAGGAGATATCACAAAGTATGCGCTTTTGTTGTTTCCATTGGTTTCAATGCATTTTGGCCTAAAACTAACATTTGCTATTTTCTCTTAAATGCAACAAGGGAGTAAAACCATTTCACATCACATTTGTGGGCCTTGGTCTTCAACACATTGTGTGAAATTTTGAGCTGTCTGTGTTTGCTACAAGAGGAGATATCGCAAAGAATATGGTTTTCTTGTTTCCATTGGTTTCAATGCATTTTGGCCTAAAATTAGCATTTGCTGTTTTCTCTTAACCGAACATTGGAGAAAAACCATTTCACAACAAGTTTGTGGGCCTTGTTCTTCAACACATTCTGTGATATTTTGAGCTGTCTGTGCTTGCTACAAGAGGAAATATCAGAAAGCATGCGCTTTTGTTGATTCCATTGGTTTTAATGCATTTTGGCCTAAAATGAGCATTTGCTGTTTTCTCTTAAACGCAAGATTGGAGAAAAACCATTTCACATCACATTTGTGGGCCTTAGTCTTCAACACATTCTGTGAAACATTGAGACGTCTGTGTTTGCTACAAGAGGAGATATCGCAAATAATGCGCTTTTGTTGTTTCCATTGGTTTCAATGCATTTTGGCCTAAAATGAGCATTTGCTGTTTTCTCTTAAATGCAACATTGGAGAAAAACCATTTCACATCACATTTGTGGGCCTTGGTCTTCAACACATTGTGTGAAATATTGAGCTGTCTCTGTTTGCTACAGGAGGAGATATCGCAAGGCATGCGCTTTTGTTGTTTCCATCGGTTTCAATGCATTTTGACCTAAAACGAGCATTTGCTGTTTTCTCTTAAACGCAACAAGGGAGAAAAACCATTTCACATCACATTTGTGGGCCTTGGTCTTCAACACGTTCTGTGACATTTTGAGCTGTCTGTGTATGCTACAAGAGGAGATATCGCAAAGCATGCGCTTTTGTTGTTTCCATTGGTTTCAATGCATTTTGGCCTTAAACGAACATTTGCTATTTTCTCTTAAATGCAACATGGGAGAAAAACCATTTCACATCACATTTGTGGGCCTTGGTCTTCAAACACATTGTGTGAAATTTAGAGCTGTCTGTTTTTGCAACAAGAGAAGATGTCGCAAAGAATGGGCTTTTGCTGTTTCCATTGGTTTCAATGCATTTTGGCCTAAAACGAGCATTTGCTGTTTTCTCTTAAATGCAACATGGGAGAAAAACCATTTCACATCAAATTTGTGGGCCTTGGTCTTCAACACATTGTGTGAAATTTTGAGCTGTCTGTGTTTGCTACAAGAGGAGATATCGCAACAAATAAGGATTTGTTGTTTCTATTGGTTTCAATGCATTTTGGCCTAAAATTAGCATTTGCTGTTTTCTCTTAACCGAACATTGGAGAAAAACCATTTCACAAAAAGTTTGTGGGCCTTGTTCTTCAACACATTCTGTGAAATTTTGAGCTGTCTGTGCTTGCTACAAGAGGAGATATCAGAAAGCATGCGCTTTTGTTGATTCCATTGGTTTTAATGCATTTTGGCCAAAATGAGCATTTGCTGTTTTCTCTTAAACGCAAGATTGGAGAAAAACCATTTCACAACACATTTGTGGGGCCTTGGTCTTCAACAGAATTCTGTGAAATTTTGAGCTCTCTGCTTGCTACAGGAGGAGATATCGCAAAGCATGCGCTTTTGTTGTTTCCATCGGCTTCAAAGCATTTTGGCCTAAAACGAGCATTTGCTGTTTTCTCTTAAACGCAACATGGGAGAAAAACCATTTCACATCACATTTGTGGGCCTTGGTCTTCAACACATTGTGTGAAATTTAGAGCTGTCTGTGTTTGCTTCAAGAGGAGATGTCGCAAAGAATGGGCTTTTGCTGTTTCCATTGGTTTCAATGCATTTTGGCCTAAAACAAGCATTTGCTGTTTTCTCTTAAATGCAACATTGGAGAAAAACCATTTCACATCACATTTGTGGGCCTTGGTCTACAACACATTGTGTGAAATTTTGAGCTGTCTGTGTTTGCTACAAGAGGAGATATAGCAAAGTATGCGCTTTTGTTGTTTCCATTGTTTTCAATGCATTTTGGCCTAAAATGAGCATTTGCTGTTTTCTCTTAAACGCAACATTGGAGAAAAATCAATTCACAACACATTTGTGGGTCTTGGTCTTTGACACATTCTGTGAAATGTTTATCTGTTTGTGTTTGCTATAAGAGGAGATATCACAAAGTATGCGTTTTTATTGTTTCCATTGGTTTCAATGCATTTTGGCCTAAAATGAGCATTTGCTGTTTTCTCTTAATTGCAACATTGGAGAAAAACCATTTCACATCACATTTGTGGGCCTTGGTCTTCAACACATT
Organism: Taudactylus pleione; assembly: GCA_031769625.1. NCBI lineage: Eukaryota > Metazoa > Chordata > Amphibia > Anura > Myobatrachidae > Taudactylus > Taudactylus pleione. The sequence continues at coordinate 222,710 of JAUIMM010001036.1, read as the reverse complement.
GTGTGAAATTTTGAGCTGTCTCTGTTTGCTACAGGAGGAGCTATCGCAAGGCATGCGCTTTTGTTGTTTCCATCGGTTTCAATGCATTTTGACCTAAAACAAGCATTTGCTGTTTTCTCTTAAATGCAACAAGGGAGAAAAACCATTTCACATCACATTTGTGGGCCTTGGTCTTCAACACGTTCTGTGACATTTTGAGCTGTCTGTGTATGCTACAAGAGGAGATATCGCAAAGCATGTGCTTTTGTTGTTTCCATTGGTTTCAATGCATTTTGGCCTTAAACTAACATTTGCTATTTTCTCTTAAATGCAACATGGGAGAAAAACCATTTCACATCACATTTGTGGGCCTTGGTCTTCAAACACATTGTGTGAAATTTAGAGCTGTCTGTGTTTGCAACAAGAGGAGATGTCGCAAAGAATGGGCTTTTGCTGTTTCCATTGGTTTCAATGCATTTTGGCCTAAAACGAGCATTTGCTGTTTTCTCTTAAATGCAACATGGGAGAAAAACCATTTCACATCAAATTTGTGGGCCTTGGTCTTGAACACATTGTGTGAAATTTTGAGCTGTCTGTGTTTGCTACAAGAGGAGATATCGCAAAGAATACGGATTTGTTGTTTCCATTGGTTTCAATGCATTTTGGCCTAAAATTATCATTTGCTGTTTTCTCTTAACCGAACATTGGAGAAAAACCATTTCACAAAAAGTTTGTGGGCCTTGTTCTTCAACACATTCTGTGAAATTTTGAGCTGTCTGTGCTTGCTACAAGAGGAGATATCAGAAAGCATGCGCTTTTGTTGATTCCATTGGTTTTAATGCATTTTGGCCTAAAATGAGCATTTGCTGTTTTCTCTTAAGCGCAAGATAGGAGAAAAACCATTTCACAACACATTTGTGGGGCCTTGGTCTTCAACAGAATTCTGTGAAATTTTGAGCTCTCTGTTTGCTACAGGAGGAGATATCGCAAAGCATGTGCTATTGTTGTTTCCATCGGCTTCAAAGCATTTTGGCCTAAAACGAGCAATTGCTGTTTTCTCTTAAACGCAACATGGGAGAAAAACCATTTCACATCACATTTGTGGGCCTTGGTCTTCAACACATTGTGTGAAATTTTGAGAAGTCTCTGTTTGCTACAGGAGGAGATATCGCAAAGCATGCGCTTTTGTTGTTTCCATCGGTTTCAATGCATTTTGGCCTAAAACGAACATTTGCTGTTTTCTCTTAAATGCAACATGGGAGAAAAACCATTTCACATCACATTTGTGGGCCTTGGTCTTCAACACGTTCTGTGACATTTTGAGCTGTCTGTGTATGCTACAAGAGGAGATATCACAAAGTAAGCGCTTTTGTTGTTTCCATTGGTTTCAATGCATTTTGGCCTAAAATGAACATTTGCTATTTTCTCTTAAATGCAACATTGGAGAAAAACCATTTCACAACACTTTTGTGGGCCTTGGTCTTCAAACACATTGTGTGAAATTTAGAGCTGTCTGTGTTTGCTACAAGAGGAGATGTCGCAAAGAACGGGCTTTTGCTGTTTCCATTGGTTTCAATGCATTTTGGCCTAAAACGAGCATTTGCTGTTTTCACTTAAATGCAACATGGGAGAAAAACCATTTCACATCACATTTGTGGGCCTTGGTCTTCAACACATTGTGTGAAATTTTGAGCTGTCTGTGTTTGCTACAAGAGGAGATATCACAAAGATTACGGTTTTGTTGTTTCCATTGGTTTCAATGCATTTTGGCCTAAAATGAGCATTTGCTGTTTTCTCTTAACCGAACATTGGAGAAAAATCATTTCACAACAAGTTTGTGGGCCTTGTTCTTCAACACATTCTGTGAAATTTTGAGCTGTCTGTGTTTGCTACACGAGGAGATATCAGAAAGCATGCGCTTTTGTTGATTCCATTGATTTTAATGCATTTTGGCCTAAAATGAGCATTTGCTGTTTTCTCTTAAACGCAAGATTGGAGAAAAACCATTTCACAACACATTTGTGGGGCCTTGGTCTTCAACAGAATTCTGTGAAATATTGAGCTCTCTGTTTTCTACAGGAGGAGATATCGCAAAGCATGCGATTTTGTTGTTTTCATCGGCTTCAAAGCATTTTGGCCTAAAACGAGCATTTGCTGTTTTCTCTTAACCGAACAAGGGAGAAAAACCATTTCACATCACATTTGTGGGCCTTGGTCTTCAACACATTGTGTGAAATTTAGAGCTGTCTGTGTTTGGTTCAAGAGGAGATGTCGCAAAGAATGGGCTTTTGCTGTTTCCATTGGTTTCAATGCATTTTGGCCTAAAACAAGCATTTGCTGTTTTCTCTTAAATGCAACACTGGAGAAAAACCATTTCACATCACATTTGTGGGCCTTGGTCTACAACACATTGTGTGAAATTTTGAGCTGTCTGTGTTTGCTACAAGAGGAGATATAGCAAAGTATGCGCTTTTGTTGTTTCCATTGTTTTCAATGCGTTTTGGCCTAAAATGAGCATTTGCTGTTTTCTCTTAAACGCAACATTGGAGAAAAATCAATTCATAACACATTTGTGGGTCTTGGTCTTTGACACATTCTGTGAAATGTTTAGCTGTCTGTGATTGCTACAAGAGGAGATATTACAAAGTATGCGTTTTTATTGTTTCCATTGGTTTCAATGGATTTTTTGCCTAAAATGAGCATTTGCTGTTTTCTCTTAAATGCAACATTGGAGAAAAACCATTTCACATCACATTTGTTGGCCTTAGTCTTCAACACATTCTGTGAAACATTGAGATTTCTGTGTTTGCTACAAGAGGAGATATCGCAAATAATGCGCTTTTGTTGTTTCCATTGGTTTCAATGCATTTTGGCCTAAAATGAGCATTTGCTGTTTTCTCTTAAATGCAACATTGGAGAAAAACCATTTCACATCACATTTGTGGGCCTTGGTCTTCAACACATTGTGTGAAATTTTGAGCTGTCTCTGTTTGCTACAGGAGGAGATATCGCAAGGCATGCGCTTTTGTTGTTTCCATCGGTTTCAATGCATTTTGACCTAAAACGAGCATTTGCTGTTTTCTCTTAAATGCAACAAGGGAGAAAAACCATTTCACATCACATTTGTGGGCCTTGGTCTTCAACACGTTCTGTGACATTTTGAGCTGTCTGTGTATGCTACAAGAGGAGATATCGCAAAGCATGCACTTTTGTTGTTTCCATTGGTTTCAATGCATTTTGGCCTAAAACTAACATTTGCTATTTTCTCTTAAATGCAACATGGGAGAAAAACCATTTCACATCACATTTGTGGGCCTTGGTCTTCAAACACATTGTGTGAAATTTAGAGCTGTCTGTGTTTGCAACAAGAGGAGATGTCGCAAAGAATGGGCTTTTGCTGTTTCCATTGGTTTCAATGCATTTTGGCATAAAACAAGCATTTGCTGTTTTCTCTTAAACGCAACATGGGAGCAAAACCATTTCACATCACATTTGTGGGCCTTGGTCTTCAACACATTGTGTGAAATTTTGAGCTGTCTGTGTTTGCTACAAGAGGTGATATCGCAAAGAATACGGTTTTGTTGCTTCCATTGGTTTCAATGCATTTTGGCCTAAAATTTGCATTTGCTGTTTTCTCTTAACCGAACATTGGAGAAAAACCATTTCACAACAAGTTTGTGGGCCTTGTTCTTCAACACATTCTGTGAAATTTTGAGCTGTCTGTGCTTGCTACAAGAGGAGATATCAGAAAGCATGCGCTTTTGTTGATTCCATTGGTTTTAATGCATTTTGGCCTAAAAAGAGCATTTGCTGTTTTCTCTTAAACGCAAGATTGGAGAAAAACCATTTCACAACACATTTGTGGGGCCTTGGTCTTCAACAGAATTCTGTGAAATTTTGAGCTCTCTGTTTCCTACAGGAGGAGATATCGCAAAGCATGTGCTTTTGTTGTTTCCATCGGCTTCAAAGCATTTTGGCCTAAAACGAGCAATTGCTGTTTTCTCTTAAACGCAACATGGGAGAAAAACCATTTCACATCACATTTGTGGGCAATGCTTTTTTATTAAAATCTTGCAACGCATGAATAAATAAATAATACATAAAATTTGCATTGCGAAACAATAAGCTTGCTACATACAAAGCATCAAGATGTCAAATATACAGGATAATATCCTCATCATAATAATTAAACATTATTAGAAAACACAGAACCTCATTCACGCCACTCATTCTTACCACCCAGACGAGACAGAGTGCCAACAACACCTCCACCAAACTATCTATATTCAAAATTAACCCCCGACCCTGAGCTACCTATCACCAACACTAACTCCATATCAGCATAGAGAAAATAAGCTGAGCTGCTTAGGCATATGTAAAACCATTCTTCAAAACGAAACAAAGTCCAAAACTACCCGAAAAATGTGAAAGAACAGGAAGCACCAGTATGAACGGAAGAGGCTGTCAGCCACCCACTAAGGGGGTTTCAGGTGTCTCCACCTCCTTGACCACCCAACGGCATCCAACCTCCTCCTGTCCATTTCCATCAGACTTCCAACCTCGTGAAGAATGAAACGCGCCACCACCTCACAGGGAAGGATTTTACTTCTAGTCGTTACTAAACACCGTGCACTCCACGTGTGATATCTGACCACTAAGCTAACTATAAAAATAGTGACCAAATCATAACGCCCAAAACCTTTGAATGCCCCATAAGCCCACTCAGGGTAACTGAGCCCCGAAAGGCACGGGATGCGTAAAGCGTTTGAGACCCTTCTATAAACTTCGATGTTAAAGGAACATTCACGCAGGAAGTGGTCCATGGTCTCCTCCACCCCCAGACATTCCTCACGTGGACAACCACGATCACCGGCACTTCGCCACCTGATGTGCCCCCCTAACATAGAGTCTTCCTTGGAAGGAGAGCCAGGCAAGGTCCCTATACTTCAGTGGGATTCTCTCTGAGCAAATCAAAGAGATCCCATCTGAGCAAACCTTGCCTGGGCAGTCCCTTAGTGTCAGCGGTGCGTAGAAGTGAGCTCGCAAAATGCCTTTCTCCAACTCCCTTCTAGAAAGGGTTTTGACATCACTCACTGCCACTCCCCATTGCCTTGTCACTCTCAAGCACTGAATGACATAGATCGGAAGAGCACCGGACCTGCCTCTGAAGGTTTTCACATGGCCCCCATCATACCAGAGCTCAAGGAAGGGGGACACCCAAGCCCTAAAGCTCTCTACCCACCAAGGAGGAGCCTCCACAGATAGGCTTCCAAGATTGAGCTTAATAAAAGTTGTGGCAAAAAAGACCACTGGATTGACCATGCCAAATCCACCTTCTTTCCTTGGTCTGTAGGTTATACCTCTTTTAACAATGTTCATCCCATTCCCCCAAAACAAGAGGAAGAACAAGGATGACACTTTAGACCACAAAGACCGTGGCAAGAAACACACGTAACTGACATAAAGAAATATGGGAACCAGAAAGGTTTTGCACAGGTGAACCCTTTCCCTGTAAGAGAACTGCCAAGTTCTCCAGGACTGCACTTTCCTGTTGGCTTCCTCTATCCTCCTCTCCCAATTTCGAGTGGCATAATCACCACGGTCAAATGTGATGCCTAGAATTTTGATCTGAGGACTTGCCCGGGGGAGGCTATCCGGAAGGTCAAACTCGTCGCCTTCCTCCCCCATCCAGAAAGCTTCACATTTATCTTGGTTTACTCTGGAGCACGAGGCTTCAGAGTAGTCAGAGATCAGGTGTTCCATGCACTGCGCCTCTGCCACGGAGGACAAGACCACAGTGACATCATCCGCGTAGGCCACTACTCTCAAAGGAGCCTCTGGGCCCAGCTGCACCCCCCTCAACGCACTACAACCAATCCTCCTGACGAAGGGATCAATCGCAAACACGTATAAGAGGGGGCTCAGGGGGCATCCCTGATGGACACCAGAGTCAACCCTGAAAGCAGGACCCACCCAACCATTGACAAGCGGGAAGCTCTCGGCCTGATTGTACAGAACACGAAGCCAATTCACCACCCTCACTGGAATACCATACCATTCCAGAACAGCCCACAAGTACTTGTGATTCACCCGGTCAAAAGCCTTGGACTGGTCCAATGCCAGTAAGTACTTACCCCACCTCTCAGCACGGCATCGCTCTATGGCCTCCCGGACGCCAAGGACAGCACTAAACGTGCTACGGCCCTTCACAGTGCAGTGCTGAGACGAGGACAGCACCAGCCCGGAAATTTCCATCAGCCGATTGAACAGTATTTTTGCCAGAATCTTTCTGTCCGTATTAAGAAGAGCGATGGGGCGCCAGTTCTCAATACGGGATGGGTCCTTTTGATAGCAATATGAGGGCAGAAGACCTCATGGAGGGAGGGAGCAATCCCTCACCCAGGCACTCATTATATACTTCCATGAGGTGGGGAGCCAAGATGTCCCTGAAAGCTTTAAAGAATTCGGATGTCAAACCATCCGGTCCTGGAGATTTTTTTAAAGACAAGCCGTCTATAGCTCTCTTGACTTCTTCTGTTGTCACATCGCTGCCCAAGGAGTCAAAAGAGGCATCAAGCTTCACAAGCCCCGGTGTCCCCCTCAGAAAAGACTCCATCCTCTCACTAATGAGTGGCTGCTCAGACAGAAGGTCAGAGTAAAAGGACCCGATGACTCCCAAGATACCCTCCCTGTCTTCACAGAGAGTACCCAGTTCATCATACAGGCCCCTAACCTCCCTCAAATTGACCGATTTCCTGCAACTCTGGTAAGGATCAGGCGAGTGGTATTTACCATAATCCCTCTCCAGAACCAAGGAAGCCAGACGATCGTACTGAAGCTCCCTCAGCTGAGCTTTCACCCGGGAGATATCCCCACTATCTCCACCATCAGAGATCAAGAAATCTAGTTTCTTTCTCAAGCTCTGGTAGACGCACCGTTTTCTCAAGTTTTTATGAGCTGTAAGCCTCTGAAAAAACCTCCGAGTTCTTTTTTTGCACTCTTCCCACCACTCAGATCTAGTCCAACCAGCCTCCAGAAGTGTCTCCTGTAGTTGAAAGAAGTCCCTAAAGGACTGGCTAACACTCTCCTCCTTCAGAAGTTCAGAGTTCAAACGCCAAAGGCCCCGCCCTTTCTGAGGGGTTTCTGAGGCATTCAACGCGACACTCAGACAAACGTGATCAGAAAATTCTACTGCCCTTGCCTCAGGAGGCAAAGTTTTCAAACTTTCCTTAACAAAAAACCTATCTATCCTAGACCTACGACTACCACAAAAGTATGTGTACCCCGTGAGGTCTGGACTATGGCGAATATGCACATCGACCAGGCCAGCTTCCCTAATCATGCTAACTAAGAACCTAGCATCATAGCCCAGGGTTGACTTTGCACCCCCCCTGTCTTTGGGCCTCACGATGGTATTAAAGTCACCACCAAAGACAACTTGCCGGGCTGTAAAAAGGAATGGCTTTATCAGCCCAAAGAGGCACTTCCTATCCCAGGCCGACTGCGGTCCATAGACGTTGATCAACCTGAGATCATGCCCCCTTAAGCTAATATCCAAAACCATACACCTACCTACCTGTAACTCTATAATCTTGTGTACAGTTACCATGCCGGTAAAAAGCACCGCCACCCCACCGTACGGCTCGGCCGCAAGCGACCAGAAGGACGGACCACGCCTCTACTGGCTTTTGGCCCTGCGAAGTGTGGACAGATCCCCTATTCTGGTCTCCTGCAAAAACAAAAAGTCAACATCAATTGTGTTGAAAAAAGTAAAGGCCATATAGCGAGCTCATTCGGAAAGAACGGAAGCCACATTAATGGTGGCACATCGTATAGGATGGGGATCCATAGTTCCAGATTATAGAAGTAGGACTCCATCTTACTTTCTCTTCGCCTGTCGAACAGATTCCTCCCCAGAGGAACCCGTTCTCTTGCAGGTGATCCCAAAGGGAAGCACCCCATCAGACAATAACACAACCTCCTCCAAACCACCCGCCACCGCATTCACACCAACAGAAACTATTGAGGCCTCAGCCTCAATCTGCGGGCTACCGTGCCCACCACCCCCCACAATCTCTGGGGAAGGACCCGGGTCCGGATCAGGAGGTTTCGGTACTGCCGTACCCTCAGACTGAGTCCCGGGAGGATGCATCTCCCTAGGAGCCACTAAAGGATCTGAAACGTCTGGGGCCAACTCAGGAGTTTCTTCCACACACTCTACCTCCTCTGAAAACACCCCACCCTGCCCCTCTGAAGGCTTATCCACCACCACTGCCTTATCTCCCAGCTCCATCCCCGCTAAATCCCACTCTGGGCTTTCAGTGCCCGATCTCTTCCCCGCTCCTCCAGCCTTGCTTAGAGCCTTGCCCTCCTTTGCCCTTTTCTTCCTCCTTTCCCTAGGCTGTGCTCCTGCTGCTGCCTCTCTAAAAGATGACTTTTTGGCAACCTTTCTTCCCACGGCTTTGTTGGGGACAAAGACAAGCTCCTCGCCATCCACCCTTACCACCTCCCCCTCCTCCTTCTCCCCTTCATCCGAGGTATTAAAATAGAACCTGTTAGACAGCGTGATTCTCTCTCCTATATGCCTGAGCTTTTTTTTCTTTTTCTTTCCCACCACAACCACTGTAAAGGGAGCATCTTTCTCAACAGCATCCTCGCTTGGTGCAATTCCACGCCCAGGGGCACTGGCTACAGGGACCTTGGTTTTACCTTCACCTTCCGGCTCACCGCCACTAGGTCTCTCCCCATTCCTCTCCACTGCAGTTTCAAAGCCTGCATCCTCACCGCTCACCTGCCCGCTAGTCACACCACCCCTCACCTCTTCCTGCCTATCCCCCACAACAACTGTCTCCCCTAAGCCTTCGTTGTGGGCTGCAGATGGGCAGCGGCTATAAGGATGACCCACCTTTCCACAGAGGTTGCACCTGACCTGCCTGCAATCTTTTGATATGTGCCCCAAACCACTGCACAGCGAGCACTTAATTTCCGTGCAGTCATTAGAAAAGTGCCGGAAATCTCCACATTTATGGCAGACCTTCGGCTGCCCAGGGTAGAACACCTGGATTCTGTCACGCCCTATAAAGGCCACTGCCGGGATGTGCTTCGTCTCTATGCCAACTTGGTGTAACCTAATAAAAATGGAGTAGGCACCACCCCATACACCTTTAGTGTAGTCAAACTTCTCCAAGTGGGGAGAAAGAACCACACAATGCCGCGAGAGCCAGAACAAAATATCTGCCTCTGGCAGTGACTCATTTCGGACAAGGATAGTCACCTTCGCCCTGTCCTGACGCGACACCACCAGAGACCTATACCTACAATACGGCTCTATCCCCTTTTTCTCCTCCCACCTACCACTAAAGGCTTGCAGGCCCCTCAAGGACATGAAACTAACGTCGTGATCTGGAGTTCTCACCGGGTGAATGCAAGCGAACAAATCACCAGGCGAGAACCCCAGAGAAAAAACCATGTCCAGTAAGGCAGCCTTTCCCGGCGGCTCACCGCCTCCAACCCATTTCAGCTGCACCACATTATGCCTTTTAATAGGTGCCCCTCCACCACTTCTAATCATCGGGACAACCGACGCCCTGCCCGATACAACATTGGCGTAAGAAGAGGGACCCGGTCTAGGCAGGGTCGAAGGGCCAGCTACAGGCAATGCTAAAGCGGGCACAGGACCCAAACCTACTCCCACACCAGAACCTTCACCAACATTCTCCCTCACCCCTGCCTGCCTGGCCAGATCAGCTTTTATTATGTCCACCGCTGCCAAGGACCTAGCAGGATCACTGATCCCTCCAAATATGGTATCAACCACTGCCAGCTGGCCCTTATCAAGGGCTGACCTATCCAGTCCAGGAAGTCCTTGTGCCATCTGTGGCACTGCTTTAGGTGTGATGACAGCAGACCTTTCCAATGCCTCCACCTCCATGGCAATCGCCACCATCTGGGCTTCAGAGTCCCCAATTGTGGCCTCTCCAAAATGGCCGCCGCCACCAACTGGAGACACATTCGGCAGATACTGTTTTCCACCGCCCTGGACTCCAACAACATGGTCGCCGCCTGATGACGGCCCGACACGCTGCTGCACTTCTTCGGCAGGACCTCCCACTACACCAATAGTAGTGTCGGGGCCTACAGGCACCCGGGGATGATCCACCTCAGTGCCTCCACCACCGGTCAGCACCGGCCCTACCGACACAGCCTTCGGGGGTGAGACCTGAGCCGCCGCATCGCAGGAAGCTATAGCGGTTGTCCCGGCAACGGCGTCAGCCGCTACCATGGGAACCGCCACGCCCCCCGCTCCAGCACAGCCTGGCTCTGCCCCCAGGAGAGACGCCTCCCCTTGCCCATACTCCGCAACCACCGGCGCCATCTTTGAAAGTCCTCCAGCCGCCTCCCCACCGGGTGCCATCTTGGTACTCCTGGCCAATAAGACCGCCGCCTCGTCCTTCATACTTCCATCACCGGCTCCACGGGAATCAGGCATCTCCGTCCCCGCTTCCTCCGGGCATCCAGCCACCTCCAATTTCACACCATCGGCCCCAGCAGCGCCCGGACCATCCACAGCCACACCAGTAGGAAGAACCGGAGCTCCCGCAGCCGCATCAGAGCCTGGTAAGCACTTTTTCTTGTCCTCCTCACGCAGCTGAGAGATTCTCCCTCTCAGCCTTTCCACCTTCTTTCCCAAATCCGCGATTTCACTGCTGAGAATGGGCTTCTGCCAACTTTTAGCACTCTGCCTTTTATTTTTCTTGGCTGAGATCCAGGCCTGAGCACGCCGGACCTCGCGCCTGAGTTCATCCGGCCCTAGGCCTAGAAACTCATCCTCTGTCTCGTCACTCTCTGCCTCCGCTTCACTGCAGCTCCCCTGGCTCAGCACAGATTCACCGCTGGACAACCCCGCGTCCTGGTCCTGGCCATCGGCACAAAGAGCCTCCTCCTCACCGTCCAGACTGGTAAGCACTTTGCTCCCCAGGGTTACTTCACCCAGGGGACCAGCCTCCTCCGGTTTGGAGACTCCCTCCAACACTGCCGGGCCTGCAAACACCAGGTCACCGCTGGCCTCTCTGGAGGAGAGCTGGGTTAATAGCACCACAGCCCTCCTCAGACCAGGATCGCTAGGCCCACCACCAGGCCCTCCTCCAGGACCAGAAGCCTGGGGATCGCCATCATCCTCCTCCCCAGGAGGGTCCATCCTCTGCTGGGGGGAACGCTCAGGAGAGACCACTGGCTTCAAATACTACCAGAGGCCTGGGAGCTCTGAAATGGGTGACCTCTCGCCGAGGGATTCAACACATTCAGTGACATTTTGAGCTGTCTGTGTATGCTACAAGAGGAGATATCACAAAGTACGCGCTTTTGTTGTTTCCATTGGTTTCAATGCATTTTGGCCTAAAACGAGCATTGGCTGTTTTCTCTTAAATGTAACATGGGAGAAAAACGATTTCACATCACATTTGTGGGCCTTGGTCTTCAACACATTGTGTGAAATTTTGAGAAGTCTCTGTTTGCTACAGGAGGAGATATCGCAAAGCATGCGCTTTTGTTGTTTCCATCGGTTTCAATGCATTTTGGCCTAAAACGAACATTTGCTGTTTTCTCTTAAATGCAACATGGGAGAAAAACCATTTCACATCACATTTGTGGGCCTTGGTCTTCAACACATTCTGTGAAATTTTTAGCTGTCTGTGTTTGCTACAAGAGGAGATATCGCAAAGTATGCGGTTTTGTTGTTTCCATTGGTTTCAATGCATTTTGGCCTAAAATTAAAACTTGCTGTTTTCTCTTAAATGCAAGATTGGAGAAAAACCATTTCACATCACATATGTGGGCCTTGGTCTACAACACATTGTGTGAAATTTTGAGCAGTCTGTGTTTGCTACAAGAGGAGATATAGCAAAGTATGCGCTTTTGTTGTTTCCATTGTTTTCAATGCATTTTGGCCTAAAATGAGCATTTGCTGTTTTCTCTTAAACGCAACATTGGAGAAAAATCATTTCACATCACATTTGTGGGTCTTGGTCTTTGACACATTCTGTGAAATGTTTAGCTGTCTGTGTTTGCTGCAAGAGGAGATATCGCATATAATGCGCTTTTGTTGTTTCCATTGGTTTCAATGCATTTTGGCCTAAAATGAGCATTTGCTGTTTTCTCTTAAACGCAACATTGGAGAAAAACCATTTCACATCACATTTGTGGGCCTTGGTCTTCAACACATTGTGTGAAATTTTGAGCTGTCTCTGTTTGCTACAGGAGGAGATATCGCAAGGCATGGGCTTTTGTTGTTTCCATCGATTTCAATGCATTTTGACCTAAAACGAGCATTTGCTGTTTTCTCTTAAATGCAACATGTGAGAAAAACCATTTCACATCACATTTGTGGGCCTTGGTCTTCAACACGTTCTGTGACATTTTGAGCTGTCTGTGTATGCTACAAGAGGAGATATCGCAAAGCATGCGCTTTTGTTGTTTCCATTGGTTTCAATGCATTTTGGCCTTAAACTAACATTTGCTATTTTCTCTTAAATGCAACATGGGAGAAAAACCATTTCACATCACATTTGTGGGCCTTGGTCTTCAAACACATTGTGTGAAATTTAGAGCTGTCTGTGTTTGCTACAAGAGGAGGTGTCGCAAAGAACGGGCTTTTGCTGTTTCCATTGGTTTCAATGCATTTTGGCCTAAAATGAGCATTTGCTGTTTTCTCTTAAATGCAACATTGGAGAAAAACCATTTCACATCACATTTGTGGGCCTTGGTCTACAACACATTGTGTGAAATTTTGAGCTGTCTGTGTTTGCTACAAGAGGAGATATCGCAAAGTATGCGCTTTTGTTGTTTCCATTGGTTTCAATGCATTTTGGCCTAAAATGAGCATTTGCTGTTTTCTCTTAACTGAACATTGGAGAAAAATCATTTCACAACAAGTTTGTGGGCCTTGTTCTTCAACACATTCTGTGAAATTTTGAGCTGTCTGTGCTTGCTACAAGAGGAGATATCAGAAAGCATGCGCTTTTGTTGATTCCATTGGTTTTAATGCATTTTGGCCTAAAATGAGCATTTGCTGTTTTCTCTTAAACGCAAGATTGGAGAAAAACCATTTCACAACACATTTGTGGGGCCTTGGTCTTCAACAGAATTCTGTGAAATTTTGAGCTCTCTGTTTGCTACAGGAGGAGATATCGCAAAGCATGCGCTTTTGTTGTTTCCATCGGCTTCAAAGCATTTTGGCCTAAAACGAGCATTTGCTGTTTTCTCTTAAACGCAACATGGGAGAAAAACCATTTCACATCACATTTGTGGGCCTTGGTCTTCAACACATTGTGTGAAATTTAGAGCTGTCTGTGTTTGCTTCAAGAGGAGATGTCGCAAAGAATGGGCTTTTGCTGTTTCCATTGGTTTCAATGCATTTTGGCCTAAAACAAGCATTTGCTGTTTTCTCTTAAATGCAACATTGGAGAAAAACCATTTCACATCACATTTGTGGGCCCTGGTCTACAACACATTGTGTGAAATTTTGAGCTGTCTGTGTTTGCTACAAGAGGAGATATAACAAAGTATGCGCTTTTGTTGTTTCCATTGTTTTCAATGCATTTTGGCCTAAAATGAGCATTTGCTGTTTTCTCTTAAACGCAACATTGGAGAAAAATCAATTCACAACACATTTGTGGGTCTTGGTCTTTGACACATTCTGTGAAATGTTAATCTGTTTGTGTTTGCTACAAGAGGAGATATCACAAAGTATGCGTTTTTATTGTTTCCATTGGTTTCAATGCATTTTGGCCTAAAATGAGCATTTGCTGTTTTCTCTTAAATGCAACATTGGAGAAAAACCATTTCACATCACATTTGTGGGCCTTGGTCTTCAACACATTGTGTGAAATTTTGAGCTGTCTCTGTTTGCTACAGGAGGAGATATCGCAAGGCATGCGCTTTTGTTGTTTCCATCGGTTTCAATGCATTTTGACCTAAAACAAGCATTTGCTGTTTTCTCTTAAATGCAACAAGGGAGAAAAACCATTTCACATCACATTTGTGGGCCTTGGTCTTCAACACGTTCTGTGACATTTTGAGCTGTCTGTGTATGCTACAAGAGGAGATATCGCAAAGCATGCGCTTTTGTTGTTTCCATTGGTTTCAATGCATTTTGGCCTTAAACTAACATTTGCTATTTTCTCTTAAATGCAACATGGGAGAAAAACCATTTCACATCACATTTGTGGGCCTTGGTCTTCAAACACATTGTGTGAAATTTAGAGCTGTCTGTGTTTGCAACAAGAGGAGATGTCGCAAAGAATGGGCTTTTGCTGTTTCCATTGGTTTCAATGCATTTTGGCCTAAAATGAGCATTTGCTGTTTTCTCTTAACTGAACATTGGAGAAAAATCATTTCACAACAAGTTTGTGGGCCTTGTTCTTCAACACATTCTGTGAAATTTTGAGCTGTCTGTGCTTGCTACAAGAGGAGATATCAGAAAGCATGCGCTTTTGTTGATTCCATTGGTTTTAATGCATTTTGGCCTAAAATGAGCATTTGCTGTTTTCTCTTAAACGCAAGATTGGAGAAAAACCATTTCACAACACATTTGTGGGGCCTTGGTCTTCAACAGAATTCTGTGAAATTTTGAGCTCTCTGTTTGCTACAGGAGGAGATATCGCAAAGCATGCGCTTTTGTTGTTTCCATCGGCTTCAAAGCATTTTGGCCTAAAACGAGCATTTGCTGTTTTCTCTTAAACGCAACATGGGAGAAAAACCATTTCACATCACATTTGTGGGCCTTGGTCTTCAACACATTGTGTGAAATTTAGAGCTGTCTGTGTTTGCTTCAAGAGGAGATGTCGCAAAGAATGGGCTTTTGCTGTTTCCATTGGTTTCAATGCATTTTGGCCTAAAACAAGCATTTGCTGTTTTCTCTTAAATGCAACATTGGAGAAAAACCATTTCACATCACATTTGTGGGCCCTGGTCTACAACACATTGTGTGAAATTTTGAGCTGTCTGTGTTTGCTACAAGAGGAGATATAGCAAAGTATGCGCTTTTGTTGTTTCCATTGTTTTCAATGCATTTTGGCCTAAAATGAGCATTTGCTGTTTTCTCTTAAACGCAACATTGGAGAAAAATCAATTCACAACACATTTGTGGGTCTTGGTCTTTGACACATTCTGTGAAATGTTAATCTGTTTGTGTTTGCTACAAGAGGAGATATCACAAAGTATGCGTTTTTATTGTTTCCATTGGTTTCAATGCATTTTGGCCTAAAATGAGCATTTGCTGTTTTCTCTTAAATGCAACATTGGAGAAAAACCATTTCACATCACATTTGTGGGCCTTGGTCTTCAACACATTGTGTGAAATTTTGAGCTGTCTCTGTTTGCTACAGGAGGAGCTATCGCAAGGCATGCGCTTTTGTTGTTTCCATCGGTTTCAATGCATTTTGACCTAAAACAAGCATTTGCTGTTTTCTCTTAAATGCAACAAGGGAGAAAAACCATTTCACATCACATTTGTGGGCCTTGGTCTTCAACACGTTCTGTGACATTTTGAGCTGTCTGTGTATGCTACAAGAGGAGATATCGCAAAGCATGCGCTTTTGTTGTTTCCATTGGTTTCAATGCATTTTGGCCTTAAACTAACATTTGCTATTTTCTCTTAAATGCAACATGGGAGAAAAACCATTTCACATCACATTTGTGGGCCTTGGTCTTCAAACACATTGTGTGAAATTTAGAGCTGTCTGTGTTTGCAACAAGAGGAGATGTCGCAAAGAATGGGCTTTTGCTGTTTCCATTGGTTTCAATGCATTTTGGCCTAAAACGAGCATTTGCTGTTTTCTCTTAAATGCAACATGGGAGAAAAACCATTTCACATCAAATTTGTGGGCCTTGGTCTTCAACACATTGTGTGAAATTTTGAGCTGTCTGTGTTTGCTACAAGAGGAGATATCGCAAAGAATACGGATTTGTTGTTTCCATTGGTTTCAATGCATTTTGGCCTAAAATTATCATTTGCTGTTTTCTCTTAACCGAACATTGGAGAAAAACCATTTCACAAAAAGTTTGTGGGCCTTGTTCTTCAACACATTCTGTGAAATTTTGAGCTGTCTGTGCTTGCTACAAGAGGAGATATCAGAAAGCATGCGCTTTTGTTGATTCCATTGGTTTTAATGCATTTTGGCCTAAAATGAGCATTTGCTGTTTTCTCTTAAGCGCAAGATAGGAGAAAAACCATTTCACAACACATTTGTGGGGCCTTGGTCTTCAACAGAATTCTGTGAAATTTTGAGCTCTCTGTTTGCTACAGGAGGAGATATCGCAAAGCATGTGCTATTGTTGTTTCCATCGGCTTCAAAGCATTTTGGCCTAAAACGAGCAATTGCTGTTTTCTCTTAAACGCAACATGGGAGAAAAACCATTTCACATCACATTTGTGGGCCTTGGTCTTCAACACATTGTGTGAAATTTTGAGAAGTCTCTGTTTGCTACAGGAGGAGATATCGCAAAGCATGCGCTTTTGTTGTTTCCATCGGTTTCAATGCATTTTGGCCTAAAACGAACATTTGCTGTTTTCTCTTAAATGCAACATGGGAGAAAAACCATTTCACATCACATTTGTGGGCCTTGGTCTTCAACACGTTCTGTGACATTTTGAGCTGTCTGTGTATGCTACAAGAGGAGATATCACAAAGTATGCGCTTTTGTTGTTTCCATTGGTTTCAATGCATTTTGGCCTAAAACTAACATTTGCTATTTTCTCTTAAATGCAACAAGGGAGTAAAACCATTTCACATCACATTTGTGGGCCTTGGTCTTCAACACATTGTGTGAAATTTTGAGCTGTCTGTGTTTGCTACAAGAGGAGATATCGCAAAGAATATGGTTTTCTTGTTTCCATTGGTTTCAATGCATTTTGGCCTAAAATTAGCATTTGCTGTTTTCTCTTAACCGAACATTGGAGAAAAACCATTTCACAACAAGTTTGTGGGCCTTCTTCTTCAACACATTCTGTGATATTTTGAGCTGTCTGTGCTTGCTACAAGAGGAAATATCAGAAAGCATGCGCTTTTGTTGATTCCATTGGTTTTAATGCATTTTGGCCTAAAATGAGCATTTGCTGTTTTCTCTTAAATGCAAGATTGGAGAAAAACCATTTCACATCACATTTGTGGGCCTTAGTCTTCAACACATTCTGTGAAACATTGAGACGTCTGTGTTTGCTACAAGAGGAGATATCGCAAATAATGCGCTTTTGTTGTTTCCATTGGTTTCAATGCATTTTGGCCTAAAATGAGCATTTGCTGTTTTCTCTTAAATGCAACATTGGAGAAAAACCATTTCACATCACATTTGTGGGCCTTGGTCTTCAACACATTGTGTGAAATATTGAGCTGTCTCTGTTTGCTACAGGAGGAGATATCGCAAGGCATGCGCTTTTGTTGTTTCCATCGGTTTCAATGCATTTTGACCTAAAACGAGCATTTGCTGTTTTCTCTTAAACGCAACAAGGGAGAAAAACCATTTCACATCACATTTGTGGGCCTTGGTCTTCAACACGTTCTGTGACATTTTGAGCTGTCTGTGTATGCTACAAGAGGAGATATCGCAAAGCATGCGCTTTTGTTGTTTCCATTGGTTTCAATGCATTTTGGCCTTAAACGAACATTTGCTATTTTCTCTTAAATGCAACATGGGAGAAAAACCATTTCACATCACATTTGTGGGCCTTGGTCTTCAAACACATTGTGTGAAATTTAGAGCTGTCTGTTTTTGCAACAAGAGAAGATGTCGCAAAGAATGGGCTTTTGCTGTTTCCATTGGTTTCAATGCATTTTGGCCTAAAACGAGCATTTGCTGTTTTCTCTTAAATGCAACATGGGAGAAAAACCATTTCACATCAAATTTGTGGGCCTTGGTCTTCAACACATTGTGTGAAATTTTGAGCTGTCTGTGTTTGCTACAAGAGGAGATATCGCAACGAATACGGATTTGTTGTTTCTATTGGTTTCAATGCATTTTGGCCTAAAATTAGCATTTGCTGTTTTCTCTTAACCGAACATTGGAGAAAAACCATTTCACAAAAAGTTTGTGGGCCTTGTTCTTCAACACATTCTGTGAAATTTTGAGCTGTCTGTGCTTGCTACAAGAGGAGATATCAGAAAGCATGCGCTTTTGTTGATTCCATTGGTTTTAATGCATTTTGGCCAAAATGAGCATTTGCTGTTTTCTCTTAAACGCAAGATTGGAGAAAAACCATTTCACAACACATTTGTGGGGCCTTGGTCTTCAACAAAATTCTGTGAAATTTTGAGGTCTCTGTTTGCTACAGGAGGAGATATCGCAAATAATGCGCTTTTGTTGTTTCCATCGGTTTCAAACCATTTTGGCCTAAAACGAGCATTTGCTGTTTTCTCTTAAACGCAACATGGGAGCAAAACCATTTCACATCACATTTGTGGGCCTTGGTCTTCAACACATTGTGTGAAATTTTGAGCTATCTGTGTTTGCTACAAGAGGAGATATCGCAAAGAATAAGGTTTTGTTGCTTCCATTGGTTTCAATGCATTTTGGCCTAAAATTAGCATTTGCTGTTTTCTCTTAACTGAACATTGGAGAAAAACCATTTCACAAACAGTTTGTGGGCCTTGTTCTTCAACACATTCTGTGAAATTTTGAGCTGTCTGTGCTTGCTACAAGAGGAGATATCAGAAAGCATGCGCTTTTGTTGATTCCATTGGTTTTAATGCATTTTGGCCTAAAATGAGCTTTTGCTGTTTTCTCTTAAGCGCAAGATAGGAGAAAAACCATTTCACAACAAATTTGTGGGGCCTTGGTCTTCAACAGAATTCTGTGAAATTTTGAGCTCTCTGTTTGCTACAGGAGGAGATATCGCAAAGCATGTGCTATTGTTGTTTCCATCGGCTTCAAAGCATTTTGGCCTAAAACGAGCAATTGCTGTTTTCTCTTAAACGCAACATGGGAGATAAACCATTTCACATCACATTTGTGGGCCTTGGTCTTCAACACATTGTGTAAAATTTTGAGAAGTCTCTGTTTGCTACAGGAGGAGATATCGCAAAGCATGCGCTTTTGTTGTTTCCATCGGTTTCAATGCATTTTGGCCTAAAACGAACATTTGCTGTTTTCTCTTAAATGCAACATGGGAGAAAAACCATTTCACATCACATTTGTGTGCCTTGGTCTTCAACACGTTCTGTGACATTTTGAGCTGTCTGTGTATGCTACAAGAGGAGATATCACAAAGTATGCGCTTTTGTTGTTTCCATTGGTTTCAATGCATTTTGGCATAAAACTAACATTTGCTATTTTCTCTTAAATGCAACAAGGGAGTAAAACCATTTCACATCACATTTGTGGGCCTTGGTCTTCAACACTTTGTGTGAAATTTTGAGCTGTCTGTGTTTGCTACAAGAGGAGATATCGCAAAGAATATGGTTTTCTTGTTTCCATTGGTTTCAATGCATTTTGGCCTAAAATTAGCATTTGCTGTTTTCTCTTAACCGAACATTGGAGAAAAACCATTTCACAACAAGTTTGTGGGCCTTGTTCTTCAACACATTCTGTGATATTTTGAGCTGTCTGTGCTTGCTACAAGAGGAAATATCAGAAAGCATGCGCTTTTGTTGATTCCATTGGTTTTAATGCATTTTGGCCTAAAATGAGCATTTGCTGTTTTCTCTTAAACGCAAGATTGGAGAAAAACCATTTCACATCACATTTGTGGGCCTTAGTCTTCAACACATTCTGTGAAACATTGAGACGTCTGTGTTTGCTACAAGAGGAGATATCGCAAATAATGCGCTTTTGTTGTTTCCATTGGTTTCAATGCATTTTGGCCTAAAATGAGCATTTGCTGTTTTCTCTTAAATGCAACATTGGAGAAAAACCATTTCACATCACATTTGTGGGCCTTGGTCTACAACACATTGTGTGAAATTTTGAGCAGTCTGTGTTTGCTACAAGAGGAGATATAGCAAAGTATGCGCTTTTGTTGTTTCCATTGTTTTCAATGCATTTTGGCCTAAAATGAGCATTTGCTGTTTTCTCTTAAATGCAACATTGGAGAAAAATCATTTCACATCACATTTGTGGGTCTTGGTCTTTGACACATTCTGTGAAATGTTTAGCTGTCTGTGTTTGCTGCAAGAGGAGATATCGCATATAATGCGTTTTTGTTGTTTCCATTGGTTTCAATGCATTTTGGCCTAAAATGAGCATTTGCTGTTTTCTCTTAAACGCAACATTGGAGAAAAACCATTTCACATCACATTTGTGGGCCTTGGTCTTCAACACATTGTGTGAAATTTTGAGCTGTCTCTGTTTGCTACAGGAGGAGATATCGCAAGGCATGTGCTTTTGTTGTTTCCATCGATTTCAATGCATTTTGACCTAAAACGAGCATTTGCTGTTTTCTCTTAAACGCAACATGGGAGAAAAACCATTTCACATCACATTTGTGGGCCTTGGTCTTCAACACGTTCTGTGACATTTTGAGCTGTCTGTGTATGCTACAAGAGGAGATATCGCAAAGCATGCGCTTTTGTTGTTTCCATTGGTTTCAATGCATTTTGGCCTTAAACTAACATTTGCTATTTTCTCTTAAATGCAACATGGGAGAAAAACCATTTCACATCACATTTGTGGGCCTTGGTCTTCAAACACATTGTGTGAAATTTAGAGCTGTCTGTGTTTGCTACAAGAGGAGGTGTCGCAAAGAACGGGCTTTTGCTGTTTCCATTGGTTTCAATGCATTTTGGCCTAAAACGAGCATTTGCTGTTTTCTCTTAAATGCAACATTGGAGAAAAACCATTTCACATCACATTTGTGGGCCTTGGTCTACAACACATTGTCTGAAATTTTGAGCTGTCTGTGTTTGCTACAAGAGGAGATATCGCAAAGTATGCGCTTTTGTTGTTTCCATTGTTTTCAATGCATTTTGGCCTAAAATGAGCATTTGCTGTTTTCTCTTAACTGAACATTGGAGAAAAATCATTTCACAACAAGTTTGTGAGCCTTGTTCTTCAACACATTCTGTGAAATTTTGAGCTGTCTGTGCTTGCTACAAGAGGAGATATCAGAAAGCATGCGCTTTTGTTGATTCCATTGGTTTTAATGCATTTTGGCCTAAAATGAGCATTTGCTGTTTTCTCTTAAACGCAAGATTGGAGAAAAACCATTTCACAACACATTTGTGGGGCCTTGGTCTTCAACAGAATTCTGTGAAATTTTGAGCTCTCTGTTTGCTACAGGAGGAGATATCGCAAAGCATGCGCTTTTGTTGTTTCCATCGGCTTCAAAGCATTTTGGCCTAAAACGAGCATTTGCTGTTTTCTCTTAAACGCAACATGGGAGAAAAACCATTTCACATCACATTTGTGGGCCTTGGTCTTCAACACATTGTGTGAAATTTAGAGCTGTCTGTGTTTGCTTCAAGAGGAGATGTCGCAAAGAATGGGCTTTTGCTGTTTCCATTGGTTTCAATGCATTTTGGCCTAAAACAAGCATTTGCTGTTTTCTCTTAAATGCAACATTGGAGAAAAACCATTTCACATCACATTTGTGGGCCTTGGTCTACAACACATTGTGTGAAATTTTGAGCTGTCTGTGTTTGCTACAAGAGGAGATATAGCAAAGTATGCGCTTTTGTTGTTTCCATTGTTTTCAATGCATTTTGGCCTAAAATGAGCATTTGCTGTTTTCTCTTAAACGCAACATTGGAGAAAAATCAATTCACAACACATTTGTGGGTCTTGGTCTTTGACACATTCTGTGAAATGTTTATCTGTTTGTGTTTGCTACAAGAGGAGATATCACAAAGTATGCGTTTTTATTGTTTCCATTGGTTTCAATGCATTTTGGCCTAAAATGAGCATTTGCTGTTTTCTCTTAAATGCAACATTGGAGAAAAACCATTTCACATCACATTTGTGGGCCTTGGTCTTCAACACATTGTGTGAAATTTTGAGCTGTCTCTGTTTGCTACAGGAGGAGATATCGCAAGGCATGCGCTTTTGTTGTTTCCATCGGTTTCAATGCATTTTGACCTAAAACAAGCATTTGCTGTTTTCTCTTAAATGCAACAAGGGAGAAAAACCATTTCACATCACATTTGTGGGCCTTGGTCTTCAACACGTTCTGTGACATTTTGAGCTATCTGTGTATGCTACAAGAGGAGATATCGCAAAGCATGCGCTTTTGTTGTTTCCATTGGTTTCAATGCATTTTGGCCTTAAACTAACATTTGCTATTTTCTCTTAAATGCAACATGGGAGAAAAACCATTTCACATCACATTTGTGGGCCTTGGTCTTCAAACACATTGTGTGAAATTTAGAGCTGTCTGTGTTTGCAACAAGAGGAGATGTCGCAAAGAATGGGCTTTTGCTGTTTCCATTGGTTTCAATGCATTTTGGCCTAAAACGAGCATTTGCTGTTTTCTCTTAAATGCAACATGGGAGAAAAACCATTTCACATCAAATTTGTGGGCCTTGGTCTTCAACACATTGTGTGAAATATTGAGCTGTCTGTGTTTGCTACAAGAGGAGATATCGCAAAGAATACGGATTTGTTGTTTCCATTGGTTTCAATGCATTTTGGCCTAAAATTATCATTTGCTGTTTTCTCTTAACCGAACATTGGAGAAAAACCATTTCACAAAAAGTTTGTGGGCCTTGTTCTTCAACACATTCTGTGAAATTTTGAGCTGTCTGTGCTTGCTACAAGAGGAGATATCAGAAAGCATGCGCTTTTGTTGATTCCATTGGTTTTAATGCATTTTGGCCTAAAATGAGCATTTGCTGTTTTCTCTTAAGCGCAAGATAGGAGAAAAACCATTTCACAACACATTTGTGGGGCCTTGGTCTTCAACAGAATTCTGTGAAATTTTGAGCTCTCTGTTTGCTACAGGAGGAGATATCGCAAAGCATGCGCTTTTGTTGTTTCCATCGGCTTCAAAGCATTTTGGCCTAAAACGAGCATTTGCTGTTTTCTCTTAAACGCAACATGGGAGAAAAACCATTTCACATCACATTTGTGGGCCTTGGTCTTCAACACATTGTGTGAAATTTAGAGCTGTCTGTGTTTGCTTCAAGAGGAGATGTCGCAAAGAATGGGCTTTTGCTGTTTCCATTGGTTTCAATGCATTTTGGCCTAAAACAAGCATTTGCTGTTTTCTCTTAAATGCAACATTGGAGAAAAACCATTTCACATCACATTTGTGGGCCTTGGTCTACAACACATTGTGTGAAATTTTGAGCTGTCTGTGTTTGCTACAAGAGGAGATATAGCAAAGTATGCGCTTTTGTTGTTTCCATTGTTTTCAATGCATTTTGGCCTAAAATGAGCATTTGCTGTTTTCTCTTAAACGCAACATTGGAGAAAAATCAATTCACAACACATTTGTGGGTCTTGGTCTTTGACACATTCTGTGAAATGTTAATCTGTTTGTGTTTGCTACAAGAGGAGATATCACAAAGTATGCGTTTTTATTGTTTCCATTGGTTTCAATGCATTTTGGCCTAAAATGAGCATTTGCTGTTTTCTCTTAAATGCAACATTGGAGAAAAACCATTTCACATCACATTTGTGGGCCTTGGTCTTCAACACATTGTGTGAAATTTTGAGCTGTCTCTGTTTGCTACAGGAGGAGATATCGCAAGGCATGCGCTTTTGTTGTTTCCATCGGTTTCAATGCATTTTGACCTAAAACAAGCATTTGCTGTTTTCTCTTAAATGCAACAAGGGAGAAAAACCATTTCACATCACATTTGTGGGCCTTGGTCTTCAACACGTTCTGTGACATTTTGAGCTGTCTGTGTATGCTACAAGAGGAGATATCGCAAAGCATGCGCTTTTGTTGTTTCCATTGGTTTCAATGCATTTTGGCCTTAAACTAACATTTGCTATTTTCTCTTAAATGCAACATGGGAGAAAAACCATTTCACATCACATTTGTGGGCCTTGGTCTTCAAACACATTGTGTGAAATTTAGAGCTGTCTGTGTTTGCAACAAGAGGAGATGTCGCAAAGAATGGGCTTTTGCTGTTTCCATTGGTTTCAATGCATTTTGGCCTAAAACGAGCATTTGCTGTTTTCTCTTAAATGCAAAATGGGAGAAAAACCATTTCACATCTAATTTGTGGGCCTTGGTCTTCAACACATTGTGTGAAATTTTGAGCTGTCTGTGTTTGCTACAAGAGGAGATATCGCAAAGAATACGGATTTGTTGTTTCCATTGGTTTCAATGCATTTTGGCCTAAAATTATCATTTGCTGTTTTCTCTTAACCGAACATTGGAGAAAAACCATTTCACAAAAAGTTTGTGGGCCTTGTTCTTCAACACATTCTGTGAAATTTTGAGCTGTCTGTGCTTGCTACAAGAGGAGATATCAGAAAGCATGCGCTTTTGTTGATTCCATTGGTTTTAATGCATTTTGGCCTAAAATGAGCATTTGCTGTTTTCTCTTAAGCGCAAGATAGGAGAAAAACCATTTCACAACACATTTGTGGGGCCTTGGTCTTCAACAGAATTCTGTGAAATTTTGAGCTCTCTGTTTGCTACAGGAGGAGATATCGCAAAGCTTGTGCTATTGTTGTTTCCATCGGCTTCAAAGCATTTTGGCCTAAAACGAGCAATTGCTGTTTTCTCTTAAACGCAACATGGGAGAAAAACCATTTCACATCACATTTGTGGGCCTTGGTCTTCAACACATTGTGTGAAATTTTGAGAAGTCTCTGTTTGCTACAGGAGGAGATATCGCAAAGCATGCGCTTTTGTTGTTTCCATCGGTTTCAATGCATTTTGGCCTAAAACGAACATTTGCTGTTTTCTCTTAAATGCAACATGGGAGAAAAACCATTTCACATCACATTTGTGGGCCTTGGTCTTCAACACGTTCTGTGACATTTTGAGCTGTCTGTGTATGCTACAAGAGGAGATATCACAAAGTATGCGCTTTTGTTGTTTCCATTGGTTTCAATGCATTTTGGCCTAAAACTAACATTTGCTATTTTCTCTTAAATGCAACAAGGGAGTAAAACCATTTCACATCACATTTGTGGGCCTTGGTCTTCAACACATTGTGTGAAATTTAGAGCTGTCTGTGTTTGCTTCAAGAGGAGATGTCGCAAAGAATGGGCTTTTGCTGTTTCCATTGGTTTCAATGCATTTTGGCCTAAAACAAGCATTTGCTGTTTTCTCTTAAATGCAACATTGGAGAAAAACCATTTCACATCACATTTGTGGGCCTTGGTCTACAACACATTGTGTGAAATTTTGAGCTGTCTGTGTTTGCTACAAGAGGAGATATAGCAAAGTATGCGCTTTTGTTGTTTCCATTGTTTTCAATGCATTTTGGCCTAAAATGAGCATTTGCTGTTTTCTCTTAAACGCAACATTGGAGAAAAATCAATTCACAACACATTTGTGGGTCTTGGTCTTTGACACATTCTGTGAAATGTTAATCTGTTTGTGTTTGCTACAAGAGGAGATATCACAAAGTATGCGTTTTTATTGTTTCCATTGGTTTCAATGCATTTTGGCCTAAAATGAGCATTTGCTGTTTTCTCTTAAATGCAACATTGGAGAAAAACCATTTCACATCACATTTGTGGGCCTTGGTCTTCAACACATTGTGTGAAATTTTGAGCTGTCTCTGTTTGCTACAGGAGGAGATATCGCAAGGCATGCGCTTTTGTTGTTTCCATCGGTTTCAATGCATTTTGACCTAAAACAAGCATTTGCTGTTTTCTCTTAAATGCAACAAGGGAGAAAAACCATTTCACATCACATTTGTGGGCCTTGGTCTTCAACACGTTCTGTGACATTTTGAGCTGTCTGTGTATGCTACAAGAGGAGATATCGCAAAGCATGCGCTTTTGTTGTTTCCATTGGTTTCAATGCATTTTGGCCTTAAACTAACATTTGCTATTTTCTCTTAAATGCAACATGGGAGAAAAACCATTTCACATCACATTTGTGGGCCTTGGTCTTCAAACACATTGTGTGAAATTTAGAGCTGTCTGTGTTTGCAACAAGAGGAGATGTCGCAAAGAATGGGCTTTTGCTGTTTCCATTGGTTTCAATGCATTTTGGCCTAAAACGAGCATTTGCTGTTTTCTCTTAAATGCAACATGGGAGAAAAACCATTTCACATCAAATTTGTGGGCCTTGGTCTTCAACACATTGTGTGAAATTTTGAGCTGTCTGTGTTTGCTACAAGAGGAGATATCGCAAAGAATACGGATTTGTTGTTTCCATTGGTTTCAATGCATTTTGGCCTAAAATTATCATTTGCTGTTTTCTCTTAACCGAACATTGGAGAAAAACCATTTCACAAAAAGTTTGTGGGCCTTGTTCTTCAACACATTCTGTGAAATTTTGAGCTGTCTGTGCTTGCTACAAGAGGAGATATCAGAAAGCATGCGCTTTTGTTGATTCCATTGGTTTTAATGCATTTTGGCCTAAAATGAGCATTTGCTGTTTTCTCTTAAGCGCAAGATAGGAGAAAAACCATTTCACAACACATTTGTGGGGCCTTGGTCTTCAACAGAATTCTGTGAAATTTTGAGCTCTCTGTTTGCTACAGGAGGAGATATCGCAAAGCATGTGCTATTGTTGTTTCCATCGGCTTCAAAGCATTTTGGCCTAAAACGAGCAATTGCTGTTTTCTCTTAAACGCAACATGGGAGAAAAACCATTTCACATCACATTTGTGGGCCTTGGTCTTCAACACATTGTGTGAAATTTTGAGAAGTCTCTGTTTGCTACAGGAGGAGATATCGCAAAGCATGCGCTTTTGTTGTTTCCATCGGTTTCAATGCATTTTGGCCTAAAACGAACATTTGCTGTTTTCTCTTAAATGCAACATGGGAGAAAAACCATTTCACATCACATTTGTGGGCCTTGGTCTTCAACACGTTCTGTGACATTTTGAGCTGTCTGTGTATGCTACAAGAGGAGATATCACAAAGTATGCGCTTTTGTTGTTTCCATTGGTTTCAATGCATTTTGGCCTAAAACTAACATTTGCTATTTTCTCTTAAATGCAACAAGGGAGTAAAACCATTTCACATCACATTTGTGGGCCTTGGTCTTCAACACATTGTGTGAAATTTTGAGCTGTCTGTGTTTGCTACAAGAGGAGATATCGCAAAGAATATGGTTTTCTTGTTTCCATTGGTTTCAATGCATTTTGGCCTAAAATTAGCATTTGCTGTTTTCTCTTAACCGAACATTGGAGAAAAACCATTTCACAACAAGTTTGTGGGCCTTCTTCTTCAACACATTCTGTGATATTTTGAGCTGTCTGTGCTTGCTACAAGAGGAAATATCAGAAAGCATGCGCTTTTGTTGATTCCATTGGTTTTAATGCATTTTGGCCTAAAACGAGCATTTGCTGTTTTCTCTTAAATGCAACATTGGAGAAAAACCATTTCACATCACATTTGTGGGCCTTGGTCTACAACACATTGTGTGAAATTTTGAGCTGTCTGTGTTTGCTACAAGAGGAGATATAGCAAAGTATGCGCTTTTGTTGTTTCCATTGTTTTCAATGCATTTTGGCCTAAAATGAGCATTTGCTGTTTTCTCTTAAACGCAACATTGGAGAAAAATCAATTCACAACACATTTGTGGGTCTTGGTCTTTGACACATTCTGTGAAATGTTAATCTGTTTGTGTTTGCTACAAGAGGAGATATCACAAAGTATGCGTTTTTATTGTTTCCATTGGTTTCAATGCATTTTGGCCTAAAATGAGCATTTGCTGTTTTCTCTTAAATGCAACATTGGAGAAAAACCATTTCACATCACATTTGTGGGCCTTGGTCTTCAACACATTGTGTGAAATTTTGAGCTGTCTCTGTTTGCTACAGGAGGAGATATCGCAAGGCATGCGCTTTTGTTGTTTCCATCGGTTTCAATGCATTTTGACCTAAAACAAGCATTTGCTGTTTTCTCTTAAATGCAACAAGGGAGAAAAACCATTTCACATCACATTTGTGGGCCTTGGTCTTCAACACGTTCTGTGACATTTTGAGCTGTCTGTGTATGCTACAAGAGGAGATATCGCAAAGCATGCGCTTTTGTTGTTTCCATTGGTTTCAATGCATTTTGGCCTTAAACTAACATTTGCTATTTTCTCTTAAATGCAACATGGGAGAAAAACCATTTCACATCACATTTGTGGGCCTTGGTCTTCAAACACATTGTGTGAAATTTAGAGCTGTCTGTGTTTGCAACAAGAGGAGATGTCGCAAAGAATGGGCTTTTGCTGTTTCCATTGGTTTCAATGCATTTTGGCCTAAAACGAGCATTTGCTGTTTTCTCTTAAATGCAAAATGGGAGAAAAACCATTTCACATCAAATTTGTGGGCCTTGGTCTTCAACACA
Organism: Taudactylus pleione; assembly: GCA_031769625.1. NCBI lineage: Eukaryota > Metazoa > Chordata > Amphibia > Anura > Myobatrachidae > Taudactylus > Taudactylus pleione. The sequence continues at coordinate 194,324 of JAUIMM010001036.1, read as the reverse complement.
TTGTGTGAAATTTTGAGCTGTCTGTGTTTGCTACAAGAGGAGATATCGCAAAGAATACGGATTTGTTGTTTCCATTGGTTTCAATGCATTTTGGCCTAAAATTATCATTTGCTGTTTTCTCTTAACCGAACATTGGAGAAAAACCATTTCACAAAAAGTTTGTGGGCCTTGTTCTTCAACACATTCTGTGAAATTTTGAGCTGTCTGTGCTTGCTACAAGAGGAGATATCAGAAAGCATGCGCTTTTGTTGATTCCATTGGTTTTAATGCATTTTGGCCTAAAATGAGCATTTGCTGTTTTCTCTTAAGCGCAAGATAGGAGAAAAACCATTTCACAACACATTTGTGGGGCCTTGGTCTTCAACAGAATTCTGTGAAATTTTGAGCTCTCTGTTTGCTACAGGAGGAGATATCGCAAAGCTTGTGCTATTGTTGTTTCCATCGGCTTCAAAGCATTTTGGCCTAAAACGAGCAATTGCTGTTTTCTCTTAAACGCAACATGGGAGAAAAACCATTTCACATCACATTTGTGGGCCTTGGTCTTCAACACATTGTGTGAAATTTTGAGAAGTCTCTGTTTGCTACAGGAGGAGATATCGCAAAGCATGCGCTTTTGTTGTTTCCATCGGTTTCAATGCATTTTGGCCTAAAACGAACATTTGCTGTTTTCTCTTAAATGCAACATGGGAGAAAAACCATTTCACATCACATTTGTGGGCCTTGGTCTTCAACACGTTCTGTGACATTTTGAGCTGTCTGTGTATGCTACAAGAGGAGATATCACAAAGTATGCGCTTTTGTTGTTTCCATTGGTTTCAATGCATTTTGGCCTAAAACTAACATTTGCTATTTTCTCTTAAATGCAACAAGGGAGTAAAACCATTTCACATCACATTTGTGGGCCTTGGTCTTCAACACATTGTGTGAAATTTAGAGCTGTCTGTGTTTGCTTCAAGAGGAGATGTCGCAAAGAATGGGCTTTTGCTGTTTCCATTGGTTTCAATGCATTTTGGCCTAAAACAAGCATTTGCTGTTTTCTCTTAAATGCAACATTGGAGAAAAACCATTTCACATCACATTTGTGGGCCTTGGTCTACAACACATTGTGTGAAATTTTGAGCTGTCTGTGTTTGCTACAAGAGGAGATATAGCAAAGTATGCGCTTTTGTTGTTTCCATTGTTTTCAATGCATTTTGGCCTAAAATGAGCATTTGCTGTTTTCTCTTAAACGCAACATTGGAGAAAAATCAATTCACAACACATTTGTGGGTCTTGGTCTTTGACACATTCTGTGAAATGTTAATCTGTTTGTGCTTGCTACAAGAGGAGATATCAGAAAGCATGCGCTTTTGTTGATTCCATTGGTTTTAATGCATTTTGGCCTAAAATGAGCATTTGCTGTTTTCTCTTAAATGCAACATTGGAGAAAAACCATTTCACATCACATTTGTGGGCCTTGGTCTTCAACACATTGTGTGAAATTTTGAGCTGTCTCTGTTTGCTACAGGAGGAGATATCGCAAGGCATGCGCTTTTGTTGTTTCCATCGGTTTCAATGCATTTTGACCTAAAACAAGCATTTGCTGTTTTCTCTTAAATGCAACAAGGGAGAAAAACCATTTCACATCACATTTGTGGGCCTTGGTCTTCAACACGTTCTGTGACATTTTGAGCTGTCTGTGTATGCTACAAGAGGAGATATCGCAAAGCATGCGCTTTTGTTGTTTCCATTGGTTTCAATGCATTTTGGCCTTAAACTAACATTTGCTATTTTCTCTTAAATGCAACATGGGAGAAAAACCATTTCACATCACATTTGTGGGCCTTGGTCTTCAAACACATTGTGTGAAATTTAGAGCTGTCTGTGTTTGCAACAAGAGGAGATGTCGCAAAGAATGGGCTTTTGCTGTTTCCATTGGTTTCAATGCATTTTGGCCTAAAACGAGCATTTGCTGTTTTCTCTTAAATGCAAAATGGGAGAAAAACCATTTCACATCAAATTTGTGGGCCTTGGTCTTCAACACATTGTGTGAAATTTTGAGCTGTCTGTGTTTGCTACAAGAGGAGATATCGCAAAGAATACGGATTTGTTGTTTCCATTGGTTTCAATGCATTTTGGCCTAAAATTATCATTTGCTGTTTTCTCTTAACCGAACATTGGAGAAAAACCATTTCACAAAAAGTTTGTGGGCCTTGTTCTTCAACACATTCTGTGAAATTTTGAGCTGTCTGTGCTTGCTACAAGAGGAGATATCAGAAAGCATGCGCTTTTGTTGATTCCATTGGTTTTAATGCATTTTGGCCTAAAATGAGCATTTGCTGTTTTCTCTTAAGCGCAAGATAGGAGAAAAACCATTTCACAACACATTTGTGGGGCCTTGGTCTTCAACAGAATTCTGTGAAATTTTGAGCTCTCTGTTTGCTACAGGAGGAGATATCGCAAAGCTTGTGCTATTGTTGTTTCCATCGGCTTCAAAGCATTTTGGCCTAAAACGAGCAATTGCTGTTTTCTCTTAAACGCAACATGGGAGAAAAACCATTTCACATCACATTTGTGGGCCTTGGTCTTCAACACATTGTGTGAAATTTTGAGAAGTCTCTGTTTGCTACAGGAGGAGATATCGCAAAGCATGCGCTTTTGTTGTTTCCATCGGTTTCAATGCATTTTGGCCTAAAACGAACATTTGCTGTTTTCTCTTAAATGCAACATGGGAGAAAAACCATTTCACATCACATTTGTGGGCCTTGGTCTTCAACACGTTCTGTGACATTTTGAGCTGTCTGTGTATGCTACAAGAGGAGATATCACAAAGTATGCGCTTTTGTTGTTTCCATTGGTTTCAATGCATTTTGGCCTAAAACTAACATTTGCTATTTTCTCTTAAATGCAACAAGGGAGTAAAACCATTTCACATCACATTTGTGGGCCTTGGTCTTCAACACATTGTGTGAAATTTAGAGCTGTCTGTGTTTGCTTCAAGAGGAGATGTCGCAAAGAATGGGCTTTTGCTGTTTCCATTGGTTTCAATGCATTTTGGCCTAAAACAAGCATTTGCTGTTTTCTCTTAAATGCAACATTGGAGAAAAACCATTTCACATCACATTTGTGGGCCTTGGTCTACAACACATTGTGTGAAATTTTGAGCTGTCTGTGTTTGCTACAAGAGGAGATATAGCAAAGTATGCGCTTTTGTTGTTTCCATTGTTTTCAATGCATTTTGGCCTAAAATGAGCATTTGCTGTTTTCTCTTAAACGCAACATTGGAGAAAAATCAATTCACAACACATTTGTGGGTCTTGGTCTTTGACACATTCTGTGAAATGTTAATCTGTTTGTGCTTGCTACAAGAGGAGATATCAGAAAGCATGCGCTTTTGTTGATTCCATTGGTTTTAATGCATTTTGGCCTAAAATGAGCATTTGCTGTTTTCTCTTAAATGCAACATTGGAGAAAAACCATTTCACATCACATTTGTGGGCCTTGGTCTTCAACACATTGTGTGAAATTTTGAGCTGTCTCTGTTTGCTACAGGAGGAGATATCGCAAGGCATGCGCTTTTGTTGTTTCCATCGGTTTCAATGCATTTTGACCTAAAACAAGCATTTGCTGTTTTCTCTTAAATGCAACAAGGGAGAAAAACCATTTCACATCACATTTGTGGGCCTTGGTCTTCAACACGTTCTGTGACATTTTGAGCTGTCTGTGTATGCTACAAGAGGAGATATCGCAAAGCATGCGCTTTTGTTGTTTCCATTGGTTTCAATGCATTTTGGCCTTAAACTAACATTTGCTATTTTCTCTTAAATGCAACATGGGAGAAAAACCATTTCACATCACATTTGTGGGCCTTGGTCTTCAAACACATTGTGTGAAATTTAGAGCTGTCTGTGTTTGCAACAAGAGGAGATGTCGCAAAGAATGGGCTTTTGCTGTTTCCATTGGTTTCAATGCATTTTGGCCTAAAACGAGCATTTGCTGTTTTCTCTTAAATGCAACATGGGAGAAAAACCATTTCACATCAAATTTGTGGGCCTTGGTCTTCAACACATTGTGTGAAAGTTTGAGCTGTCTGTGTTTGCTACAAGAGGAGATATCGCAAAGAATACGGATTTGTTGTTTCCATTGGTTTCAATGCATTTTGGCCTAAAATTATCATTTGCTGTTTTCTCTTAACCGAACATTGGAGAAAAACCATTTCACAAAAAGTTTGTGGGCCTTGTTCTTCAACACATTCTGTGAAATTTTGAGCTGTCTGTGCTTGCTACAAGAGGAGATATCAGAAAGCATGCGCTTTTGTTGATTCCATTGGTTTTAATGCATTTTGGCCTAAAATGAGCATTTGCTGTTTTCTCTTAAGCGCAAGATAGGAGAAAAACCATTTCACAACACATTTGTGGGGCCTTGGTCTTCAACAGAATTCTGTGAAATTTTGAGCTCTCTGTTTGCTACAGGAGGAGATATCGCAAAGCATGTGCTATTGTTGTTTCCATCGGCTTCAAAGCATTTTGGCCTAAAACGAGCAATTGCTGTTTTCTCTTAAACGCAACATGGGAGAAAAACCATTTCACATCACATTTGTGGGCCTTGGTCTTCAACACATTGTGTGAAATTTTGAGAAGTCTCTGTTTGCTACAGGAGGAGATATCGCAAAGCATGCGCTTTTGTTGTTTCCATCGGTTTCAATGCATTTTGGCCTAAAACGAACATTTGCTGTTTTCTCTTAAATGCAACATGGGAGAAAAACCATTTCACATCACATTTGTGGGCCTTGGTCTTCAACACGTTCTGTGACATTTTGAGCTGTCTGTGTATGCTACAAGAGGAGATATCACAAAGTATGCGCTTTTGTTGTTTCCATTGGTTTCAATGCATTTTGGCCTAAAACTAACATTTGCTATTTTCTCTTAAATGCAACAAGGGAGTAAAACCATTTCACATCACATTTGTGGGCCTTGGTCTTCAACACATTGTGTGAAATTTTGAGCTGTCTGTGTTTGCTACAAGAGGAGATATCGCAAAGAATATGGTTTTCTTGTTTCCATTGGTTTCAATGCATTTTGGCCTAAAATTAGCATTTGCTGTTTTCTCTTAACCGAACATTGGAGAAAAACCATTTCACAACAAGTTTGTGGGCCTTGTTCTTCAACACATTCTGTGATATTTTGAGCTGTCTGTGCTTGCTACAAGAGGAAATATCAGAAAGCATGCGCTTTTGTTGATTCCATTGGTTTTAATGCATTTTGGCCTAAAATGAGCATTTGCTGTTTTCTCTTAAACGCAAGATTGGAGAAAAACCATTTCACATCACATTTGTGGGCCTTAGTCTTCAACACATTCTGTGAAACATTGAGACGTCTGTGTTTGCTACAAGAGGAGATATCGCAAATAATGCGCTTTTGTTGTTTCCATTGGTTTCAATGCATTTTGGCCTAAAATGAGCATTTGCTGTTTTCTCTTAAATGCAACAAGGGAGAAAAACCATTTCACATCACATTTGTGGGCCTTGGTCTTCAACACATTGTGTGAAATATTGAGCTGTCTCTGTTTGCTACAGGAGGAGATATCGCAAGGCATGCGCTTTTGTTGTTTCCATCGGTTTCAATGCATTTTGACCTAAAACGAGCATTTGCTGTTTTCTCTTAAACGCAACAAGGGAGAAAAACCATTTCACATCACATTTGTGGGCCTTGGTCTTCAACACGTTCTGTGACATTTTGAGCTGTCTGTGTATGCTACAAGAGGAGATATCGCAAAGCATGCGCTTTTGTTGTTTCCATTGGTTTCAATGCATTTTGGCCTTAAACTAACATTTGCTATTTTCTCATAAATGCAACATGGGAGAAAAACCATTTCACATCACATTTGTGGGCCTTGGTCTTCAAACACATTGTGTGAAATTTAGAGCTGTCTGTTTTTGCAACAAGAGAAGATGTCGCAAAGAATGGGCTTCTGCTGTTTCCATTGGTTTCAATGCATTTTGGCCTAAAACGAGCATTTGCTGTTTTCTCTTAAATGCAACATGGGAGAAAAACCATTTCACATCAAATTTGTGGGCCTTGGTCTTCAACACATTGTGTGAAATTTTGAGCTGTCTGTGTTTGCTACAAGAGGAGATATCGCAACGAATACGGATTTGTTGTTTCTATTGGTTTCAATGCATTTTGGCCTAAAATTAGCATTTGCTGTTTTCTCTTAACCGAACATTGGAGAAAAACCATTTCACAAAAAGTTGGTGGGCCTTGTTCTTCAACACATTCTGTGAAATTTTGAGCTGTCTGTGCTTGCTACAAGAGGAGATATCAGAAAGCATGCGCTTTTGTTGATTCCATTGGTTTTAATGCATTTTGGCCAAAATGAGCATTTGCTGTTTTCTCTTAAACGCAAGATTGGAGAAAAACCATTTCACAACACATTTGTGGGGCCTTGGTCTTCAACAGAATTCTGTGAAATTTTGAGCTCTCTGTTTGCTACAGGAGGAGATATCGCAAAGCATGCGCTTTTGTTGTTTCCATCGGCTTCAAAGCATTTTGGCCTAAAACGAGCATTTGGTGTTTTCTCTTAAACGCAACATGGGAGAAAAACCATTTCACATCACATTTGTGGGCCTTGGTCTTCAACACATTGTGTGAAATTTAGAGCTGTCTGTGTTTGCTTCAAGAGGAGATGTCGCAAAGAATGGGCTTTTGCTGTTTCCATTGGTTTCAATGCATTTTGGCCTAAAACAAGCATTTGCTGTTTTCTCTTAAATGCAACATTGGAGAAAAACCATTTCACATCACATTTGTGGGCCTTGGTCTACAACACATTGTGTGAAATTTTGAGCTGTCTGTGTTTGCTACAAGAGGAGATATAGCAAAGTATGCGCTTTTGTTGTTTCCATTGTTTTCAATGCATTTTGGCCTAAAATGAGCATTTGCTGTTTTCTCTTAAACGCAACATTGGAGAAAAATCAATTCACAAGACATTTGTGGGTCTTGGTCTTTGACACATTCTGTGAAATGTTTATCTGTTTGTGTTTGCTACAAGAGGAGATATCACAAAGTATGCGTTTTTATTGTTTCCATTGGTTTCAATGCATTTTGGCCTAAAATGAGCATTTGCTGTTTTCTCTTAAATGCAACATTGGAGAAAAACCATTTCACATCACATTTGTGGGCCTTGGTCTTCAACACATTGTGTGAAATTTTGAGAAGTCTCTGTTTGCTACAGGAGGAGATATCGCAAATCATGCGCTTTTGTTGTTTCCATCGGTTTCAATGCATTTTGGCCTAAAACGAACATTTGCTGTTTTCTCTTAAATGCAACATGGGAGAAAAACCAATTCACATCACATTTGTGGGCCTTGGTCTTCAACACGTTCTGTGACATTTTGAGCTGTCTGTGTATGCTACAAGAGGAGATATCACAAAGTATGCGCTTTTGTTGTTTCCATTGGTTTCAATGCATTTTGGCATAAAACTAACATTTGCTATTTTCTCTTAAATGCAACAAGGGAGTAAAACCATTTCACATCACATTTGTGGGCCTTGGTCTTCAACACTTTGTGTGAAATTTTGAGCTGTCTGTGTTTGCTACAAGAGGAGATATCGCAAAGAATATGGTTTTCTTGTTTCCATTGGTTTCAATGCATTTTGGCCTAAAATTAGCATTTGCTGTTTTCTCTTAACCGAACATTGGAGAAAAACCATTTCACAACAAGTTTGTGGGCCTTGTTCTTCAACACATTCTGTGATATTTTGAGCTGTCTGTGCTTGCTACAAGAGGAAATATCAGAAAGCATGCGCTTTTGTTGATTCCATTGGTTTTAATGCATTTTGGCCTAAAATGAGCATTTGCTGTTTTCTCTTAAACGCAAGATTGGAGAAAAACCATTTCACATCACATTTGTGGGCCTTAGTCTTCAACACATTCTGTGAAAGATTGAGACGTCTGTGTTTGCTACAAGAGGAGATATCGCAAATAATGCGCTTTTGTTGTTTCCATTGGTTTCAATGCATTTTGGCCTAAAATGAGCATTTGCTGTTTTCTCTTAAATGCAACATTGGAGAAAAACCATTTCACATCACATTTGTGGGCCTTGGTCTACAACACATTGTGTGAAATTTTGAGCAGTCTGTGTTTGCTACAAGAGGAGATATAGCAAAGTATGCGCTTTTGTTGTTTCCATTGTTTTCAATGCATTTTGGCCTAAAATGAGCATTTGCTGTTTTCTCTTAAACGCAACATTGGAGAAAAATCATTTCACATCACATTTGTGGGTCTTGGTCTTTGACACATTCTGTGAAATGTTTAGCTGTCTGTGTTTGCTGCAAGAGGAGATATCGCATATAATGCGCTTTTGTTGTTTCCATTGGTTTCAATTCATTTTGGCCTAAAATGAGCATTTGCTGTTTTCTCTTAAACGCAACATTGGAGAAAAACCATTTCACATCACATTTGTGGGCCTTGGTCTTCAACACATTGTGTGAAATTTTGAGCTGTCTCTGTTTGCTACAGGAGGAGATATCGCAAGGCATGCGCTTTTGTTGTTTCCATCGATTTCAATGCATTTTGACCTAAAACGAGCATTTGCTGTTTTCTCTTAAACGCAACATGGGAGAAAAACCATTTCACATCACATTTGTGGGCCTTGGTCTTCAACACGTTCTGTGACATTTTGAGCTGTCTGTGTATGCTACAAGAGGAGATATCGCAAAGCATGCGCTTTTGTTGTTTCCATTGGTTTCAATGCATTTTGGCCTTAAACTAACATTTGCTATTTTCTATTAAATGCAACATGGGAGAAAAACCATTTCACATCACATTTGTGGGCCTTGGTCTTCAAACACATTGTGTGAAATTTAGAGCTGTCTGTGTTTGCTACAAGAGGAGGTGTCGCAAAGAACGGGCTTTTGCTGTTTCCATTGGTTTCAATGCATTTTGGCCTAAAACGAGCATTTGCTGTTTTCTCTTAAATGCAACATTGGAGAAAAACCATTTCACATCACATTTGTGGGCCTTGGTCTACAACACATTGTGTGAAATTTTGAGCTGTCTGTGTTTGCTACAAGAGGAGATATCGCAAAGTATGCGCTTTTGTTGTTTCCATTGGTTTCAATGCATTTTGGCCTAAAATGAGCATTTGCTGTTTTCTCTTAACTGAACATTGGAGAAAAATCATTTCACAACAAGTTTGTGAGCCTTGTTCTTCAACACATTCTGTGAAATTTTGAGCTGTCTGTGCTTGCTACAAGAGGAGATATCAGAAAGCATGCGCTTTTGTTGATTCCATTGGTTTTAATGCATTTTGGCCTAAAATGAGCATTTGCTGTTTTCTCTTAAACGCAAGATTGGAGAAAAACCATTTCACAACACATTTGTGGGGCCTTGGTCTTCAACAGAATTCTGTGAAATTTTGAGCTCTCTGTTTGCTACAGGAGGAGATATCGCAAAGCATGCGCTTTTGTTGTTTCCATCGGCTTCAAAGCATTTTGGCCTAAAACGAGCATTTGCTGTTTTCTCTTAAACGCAACATGGGAGAAAAACCATTTCACATCACATTTGTGGGCCTTGGTCTTCAACACATTGTGTGAAATTTAGAGCTGTCTGTGTTTGCTTCAAGAGGAGATGTCGCAAAGAATGGGCTTTTGCTGTTTCCATTGGTTTCAATGCATTTTGGCCTAAAACAAGCATTTGCTGTTTTCTCTTAAATGCAACATTGGAGAAAAACCATTTCACATCACATTTGTGGGCCTTGGTCTACAACACATTGTGTGAAATTTTGAGCTGTCTGTGTTTGCTACAAGAGGAGATATAGCAAAGTATGCGCTTTTGTTGTTTCCATTGTTTTCAATGCATTTTGGCCTAAAATGAGCATTTGCTGTTTTCTCTTAAACGCAACATTGGAGAAAAATCAATTCACAACACATTTGTGGGTCTTGGTCTTTGACACATTCTGTGAAATGTTTATCTGTTTGTGTTTGCTACAAGAGGAGATATCACAAAGTATGCGTTTTTATTGTTTCCATTGGTTTTAATGCATTTTGGCCTAAAATGAGCATTTGCTGTTTTCTCTTAAATGCAACATTGGAGAAAAACCATTTCACATCACATTTGTGGGCCTTGGTCTTCAACACATTGTGTGAAATTTTGAGCTGTCTCTGTTTGCTACAGGAGGAGATATCGCAAGGCATGCGCTTTTGTTGTTTCCATCGGTTTCAATGCATTTTGACCTAAAACAAGCATTTGCTGTTTTCTCTTAAATGCAACAAGGGAGAAAAACCATATCACATCACATATGTGGGCCTTGGTCTTCAACACGTTCTGTGACATTTTGAGCTGTCTGTGTATGCTACAAGAGGAGATATCGCAAAGCATGCGCTTTTGTTGTTTCCATTGGTTTCAATGCATTTTGGCCTTAAACTAACATTTGCTATTTTCTCTTAAATGCAACATGGGAGAAAAACCATTTCACATCACATTTGTGGGCCTTGGTCTTCAAACACATTGTGTGAAATTTAGAGCTGTCTGTGTTTGCAACAAGAGGAGATGTCGCAAAGAATGGGCTTTTGCTGTTTCCATTGGTTTCAATGCATTTTGGCCTAAAACGAGCATTTGCTGTTTTCTCTTAAATGCAACATGGGAGAAAAACCATTTCACATCAAATTTGTGGGCCTTGGTCTTCAACACATTGTGTGAAATTTTGAGCTGTCTGTGTTTGCTACAAGAGGAGATATCGCAAAGAATACGGATTTGTTGTTTCCATTGGTTTCAATGCATTTTGGCCTAAAATTATCATTTGCTGTTTTCTCTTAACCGAACATTGGAGAAAAACCATTTCACAAAAAGTTTGTGGGCCTTGTTCTTCAACACATTCTGTGAAATTTTGAGCTGTCTGTGCTTGCTACAAGAGGAGATATCAGAAAGCATGCGCTTTTGTTGATTCCATTGGTTTTAATGCATTTTGGCCTAAAATGAGCATTTGCTGTTTTCTCTTAAGCGCAAGATAGGAGAAAAACCATTTCACAACACATTTGTGGGGCCTTGGTCTTCAACAGAATTCTGTGAAATTTTGAGCTCTCTGTTTGCTACAGGAGGAGATATCGCAAAGCATGTGCTATTGTTGTTTCCATCGGCTTCAAAGCATTTTGGCCTAAAACGAGCAATTGCTGTTTTCTCTTAAACGCAACATGGGAGAAAAACCATTTCACATCACATTTGTGGGCCTTGGTCTTCAACACATTGTGTGAAATTTTGAGAAGTCTCTGTTTGCTACAGGAGTAGATATCGTAAAGCATGCGCTTTTGTTGTTTCCATCGGTTTCAATGCATTTTGGCCTAAAACGAACATTTGCTGTTTTCTCTTAAATGCAACATGGGAGAAAAACCATTTCACATCACATTTGTGGGCCTTGGTCTTCAACACGTTCTGTGACATTTTGAGCTGTCTGTGTATGCTACAAGAGGAGATATCACAAAGTATGCGCTTTTGTTGTTTCCATTGGTTTCAATGCATTTTGGCCTAAAACTAACATTTGCTATTTTCTCTTAAATGCAACAAGGGAGTAAAACCATTTCACATCACATTTGTGGGCCTTGGTCTTCAACACATTGTGTGAAATTTTGAGCTGTCTGTGTTTGCTACAAGAGGAGATATCGCAAAGAATATGGTTTTCTTGTTTCCATTGGTTTCAATGCATTTTGGCCTAAAATTAGCATTTGCTGTTTTCTCTTAACCGAACATTGGAGAAAAACCATTTCACAACAAGTTTGTGGGCCTTGTTCTTCAACACATTCTGTGATATTTTGAGCTGTCTGTGCTTGCTACAAGAGGAAATATCAGAAAGCATGCGCTTTTGTTGATTCCATTGGTTTTAATGCATTTTGGCCTAAAATGAGCATTTGCTGTTTTCTCTTAAACGCAAGATTGGAGAAAAACCATTTCACATCACATTTGTGGGCCTTAGTCTTCAACACATTCTGTGAAACATTGAGACGTCTGTGTTTGCTACAAGAGGAGATATCGCAAATAATGCGCTTTTGTTGTTTCCATTGGTTTCAATGCATTTTGGCCTAAAATGAGCATTTGCTGTTTTCTCTTAAATGCAACATTGGAGAAAAACCATTTCACATCACATTTGTGGGCCTTGGTCTTCAACACATTGTGTGAAATATTGAGCTGTCTCTGTTTGCTACAGGAGGAGATATCGCAAGGCATGCGCTTTTGTTGTTTCCATCGGTTTCAATGCATTTTTACCTAAAACGAGCATTTGCTGTTTTCTCTTAAACGCAACAAGGGAGAAAAACCATTTCACATCACATTTGTGGGCCTTGGTCTTCAACACGTTCTGTGACATTTTGAGCTGTCTGTGTATGCTACAAGAGGAGATATCGCAAAGCATGCGCTTTTGTTGTTTCCATTGGTTTCAATGCATTTTGGTCTTAAACGAACATTTGCTATTTTCTCTTAAATGCAACATGGGAGAAAAACCATTTCACATCACATTTGTGGGCCTTGGTCTTCAAACACATTGTCTGAAATTTAGAGCTGTCTGTTTTTGCAACAAGAGAAGATGTCGCAAAGAATGGGCTTTTGCTGTTTCCATTGGTTTCAATGCATTTTGGCCTAAAACGAGCATTTGCTGTTTTCTCTTAAATGCAACATGGGAGAAAAACCATTTCACATCAAATTTGTGGGCCTTGGTCTTCAACACATTGTGTGAAATTTTGAGCTGTCTGTGTTTGCTACAAGAGGAGATATCGCAACGAATACAGATTTGTTGTTTCTATTGGTTTCAATGCATTTTGGCCTAAAATTAGCATTTGCTGTTTTCTCTTAACCGAACATTGGAGAAAAACCATTTCACAAAAAGTTTGTGGGCCTTGTTCTTCAACACATTCTGTGAAATTTTGAGCTGTCTGTGCTTGCTACAAGAGGAGATATCAGAAAGCATGCGCTTTTGTTGATTCCATTGGTTTTAATGCATTTTGGCCAAAATGAGCATTTGCTGTTTTCTCTTAAGCGCAAGATAGGAGAAAAACCATTTCACAACACATTTGTGGGGCATTGGTCTTCAACAGAATTCTGTGAAATTTTGAGCTCTCTGTTTGCTACAGGAGGAGATATCGCAAAGCATGTGCTATTGTTGTTTCCATCGGCTTCAAAGCATTTTGGCCTAAAACGAGCAATTGCTGTTTTCTCTTAAACGCAACATGGGAGATAAACCATTTCACATCACATTTGTGGGCCTTGGTCTTCAACACATTGTGTGAAATTTTGAGAAGTCTCTGTTTGCTACAGGAGGAGATATCGCAAAGCATGCGCTTTTGTTGTTTCCATCGGTTTCAATGCATTTTGGCCTAAAACGAACATTTGCTGTTTTCTCTTAAATGCAACATGGGAGAAAAACCAATTCACATCACATTTGTGGGCCTTGGTCTTCAACACGTTCTGTGACATTTTGAGCTGTCTGTGTATGCTACAAGAGGAGATATCTCAAAGTATGCGCTTTTGTTGTTTCCATTGGTTTCAATGCATTTTGGCATAAAACTAACATTTGCTATTTTCTCTTAAATGCAACAAGGGAGTAAAACCATTTCACATCACATTTGTGGGCCTTGGTCTTCAACACTTTGTGTGAAATTTTGAGCTGTCTGTGTTTGCTACAAGAGGAGATATCGCAAAGAATATGGTTTTCTTGTTTCCATTGGTTTCAATGCATTTTGGCCTAAAATTAGCATTTGCTGTTTTCTCTTAACCGAACATTGGAGAAAAACCATTTCACAACAAGTTTGTGGGCCTTGTTCTTCAACACATTCTGTGATATTTTGAGCTGTCTGTGCTTGCTACAAGAGGAAATATCAGAAAGCATGCGCTTTTGTTGATTCCATTGGTTTTAATGCATTTTGGCCTAAAATGAGCATTTGCTGTTTTCTCTTAAACGCAAGATTGGAGAAAAACCATTTCACATCACATTTGTGGGCCTTAGTCTTCAACACATTCTGTGAAACATTGAGACGTCTGTGTTTGCTACAAGAGGAGATATCGCAAATAATGCGCTTTTGTTGTTTCCATTGGTTTCAATGCATTTTGGCCTAAAATGAGCATTTGCTGTTTTCTCTTAAATGCAACATTGGAGAAAAACCATTTCACATCACATTTGTGGGCCTTGGTCTTCAACACATTGTGTGAAATATTGAGCTGTCTCTGTTTGCTACAGGAGGAGATATCGCAAGACATGCGCTTTTGTTGTTTCCATCGGTTTCAATGCATTTTGACCTAAAACGAGCATTTTCTGTTTTCTCTTAAACGCAACAAGGGAGAAAAACCATTTCACATCACATTTGTGGGCCTTGGTCTTCAAACACATTGTGTGAAATTTAGAGCTGTCTGTTTTTGCAACAAGAGGAGATGTCGCAAAGAATGGGCTTTTGCTGTTTCCATTGGTTTCAATGCATTTTGGCCTAAAATGAGCATTTGCTGTTTTCTCTTAAATGCAACATGGGAGAAAAACCATTTCACATCAAATTTGTGGGCCTTGTTCTTCAACACATTGTGTGAAATTTAGAGCTGTCTGTGTTTGCTACAAGAGGAGATATCGCAACGAATACGGATTTGTTGTTTCTATTGGTTTCAATGCATTTTGGCCTAAAATTAGCATTTGCTGTTTTCTCTTAACCGAACATTGGAGAAAAACCATTTCACAAAAAGTTTGTGGGCCTTGTTCTTCAACACATTCTGTGAAATTTTGAGCTGTCTGTGCTTGCTACAAGAGGAGATATCAGAAAGCATGCGCTTTTTTTGATTCCATTGGTTTTAATGCATTTTGGCCAAAATGAGCATTTGCTGTTTTCTCTTAAACGCAAGATTGGAGAAAAACCATTTCACAACACATTTGTGGGGCCTTGGTCTTCAACAAAATTCTGTGAAATTTTGAGGTCTCTGTTTGCTACAGGAGGAGATATCGCAAATAATGCGCTTTTGTTGTTTCCATCGGTTTCAAACCATTTTGGCCTAAAACGAGCATTTGCTGTTTTCTCTTAAACGCAACATGGGAGCAAAACCATTTCACATCACATTTGTGGGCCTTGGTCTTCAACACATTGTGTGAAATTTAGAGCTATCTGTGTTTGCTACAAGAGGAGATATCGCAAAGAATACGGTTTTGTTGCTTCCATTGGTTTCAATGCATTTTGGCCTAAAATTAGCATTTGCTGTTTTCTCTTAACCGAACATTGGAGAAAAACCATTTCACAAAAAGTTTGTGGGCCTTGTTCTTCAACACATTCTGTGAAATTTTGAGCTGTCAGTGCTTGCTACAAGAGGAGATATCAGAAAGCATGCGCTTTTGTTGATTCCATTGGTTTTAATGCATTTTGGCCTAAAATGAGCTTTTGCTGTTTTCTCTTAAACGCAAGATAGGAGAAAAACCATTTCACAACACATTTGTGGGGCCTTTGTCTTCAACAGAATTCTGTGAAATTTTGAGCTCTCTGTTTGCTACAGGAGGAGATATCGCAAAGCATGTGCTATTGTTGTTTCCATCGGCTTCAAAGCATTTTGGCCTAAAACGAGCAATTGCTGTTTTCTCTTAAACGCAACATGGGAGAAAAACCATTTCACATCACATTTGTGGGCCTTGGTCTTCAACACATTGTGTGAAATTTTGAGAAGTCTCTGTTTGCTACAGGAGGAGATATCGCAAAGCATGCGCTTTTGTTGTTTCCATCAGTTTCAATGCATTTTGGCCTAAAACGAACATTTGCTGTTTTCTCTTAAATGCAACATGGGAGAAAAACCATTTCACATCACATTTGTGGGCCTTGGTCTTCAACACGTTCTGTGACATTTTGAGCTGTCTGTGTATGCTACAAGAGGAGATATCACAAAGTATGCGCTTTTGTTGTTTCCATTGGTTTCAATGCATTTTGGCCTAAAACTAACATTTGCTATTTTCTCTTAAATGCAACAAGGGAGTAAAACCATTTCACATCACATTTGTGGGCCTTGGTCTTCAACACTTTGTGTGAAATTTTGAGCTGTCTGTGTTTGCTACAAGAGGAGACATCGCAAAGAATATGGTTTTCTTGTTTCCATTGGTTTCAATGCATTTTGGCCTAAAATTAGCATTTGCTGTTTTCTCTTAACCGAACATTGGAGAAAAACCATTTCACATCACATTTGTGGGCCTTGTTCTTCAACACATTCTGTGAAATTTTGAGCTGTCTGTGCTTGCTACAAGAGGAAATATCAGAAAGCATGCGCTTTTGTTGATTCCATTGGTTTTAATTCATTTTGGCCTAAAATGAGCATTTGCTGTTTTCTCTTAAACGCAACATGGGAGAAAAACCATTTCACATCACATTTGTGGGCCTTGGTCTTCAATACGTTCTGTGACATTTTGAGCTGTCTGTGTATGCTACAAGAGGAGATATCGCAAAGCATGCGCTTTTGTTGTTTCCCTTGGTTTCAATGCATTTTGGCCTAAAACGAACATTTGCTATTTTCTCTTAAATGCAACATGGGAGAAAAACCATTTCACATCACATTTGTGGGCCTTGGTCTTCAAACACATTGTGTGAAATTTAGAGCTGTCTGTGTTTGCTACAAGAGGAGGTGTCGCAAAGTACGGGCTTTTGCTGTTTCCATTGGTTTCAATGCATTTTGGCCTTAAACGAACATTTGCTATTTTCTCTTAAATGCAACATGGGAGAAAAACCATTTCACATCACATTTGTGGGCCTTGGTCTTCAAACACATTGTGTGAAATTTAGAGCTGTCTGTTTTTGCAACAAGAGAAGATGTCGCAAAGAATGGGCTTTTGCTGTTTCCATTGGTTTCAATGCATTTTGGCCTAAAACGAGCATTTGCTGTTTTCTCTTAAATGCAACATGGGAGAAAAACCATTTCACAT
This sequence comes from Taudactylus pleione, assembly GCA_031769625.1. Taxonomy (NCBI): domain Eukaryota; kingdom Metazoa; phylum Chordata; class Amphibia; order Anura; family Myobatrachidae; genus Taudactylus; species Taudactylus pleione. Next base: position 177,433 of record JAUIMM010001036.1, on the reverse strand, counting down.
CAAATTTGTGGGCCTTGGTCTTCAACACATTGTGTGAAATTTTGAGCTGTCTGTGTTTGCTACAAGAGGAGATATCGCAACGAATACGGATTTGTTGTTTCTATTGGTTTCAATGCATTTTGGCCTAAAATTAGCATTTGCTGTTTTCTCTTAACCGAACATTGGAGAAAAACCATTTCACAAAAAGTTTGTGGGCCTTGTTCTTCAACACATTCTGTGAAATTTTGAGCTGTCTGTGCTTGCTACAAGAGGAGATATCAGAAAGCATGCGCTTTTGTTGATTCCATTGGTTTTAATGCATTTTGGCCAAAATGAGCATTTGCTGTTTTCTCTTAAACGCAAGATTGGAGAAAAACCATTTCACAACACATTTGTGGGGCCTTGGTCTTCAACAAAATTCTGTGAAATTTTGAGGTCTCTGTTTGCTACAGGAGGAGATATCGCAAATAATGCGCTTTTGTTGTTTCCATCGGTTTCAAACCATTTTGGCCTAAAACGAGCATTTGCTGTTTTCTCTTAAACGCAACATGGGAGCAAAACCATTTCACATCACATTTGTGGGCCTTGGTCTTCAACACATTGTGTGAAATTTAGAGCTATCTGTGTTTGCTACAAGAGGAGATATCGCAAAGAATACGGTTTTGTTGCTTCCATTGGTTTCAATGCATTTTGGCCTAAAATTAGCATTTGCTGTTTTCTCTTAACCAAACATTGGAGAAAAACCATTTCACAAAAAGTTTGTGGGCCTTGTTCTTCAACACATTCTGTGAAATTTTGAGCTGTCAGTGCTTGCTACAAGAGGAGATATCAGAAAGCATGCGCTTTTGTTGATTCCATTGGTTTTAATGCATTTTGGCCTAAAATGAGCTTTTGCTGTTTTCTCTTAAACGCAAGATAGGAGAAAAACCATTTCACAACACATTTGTGGGGCCTTGGTCTTCAACAGAATTCTGTGAAATTTTGAGCTCTCTGTTTGCTACAGGAGGAGATATCGCAAAGCATGTGCTATTGTTGTTTCCATCGGCTTCAAAGCATTTTGGCCTAAAACGAGCAATTGCTGTTTTCTCTTAAACGCAACATGGGAGAAAAACCATTTCACATCACATTTGTGGGCCTTGGTCTTCAACACATTGTGTGAAATTTTGAGAAGTCTCTGTTTGCTACAGGAGGAGATATCGCAAAGCATGCGCTTTTGTTGTTTCCATCGGTTTCAATGCATTTTGGCCTAAAACGAACATTTGCTGTTTTCTCTTAAATGCAACATGGGAGAAAAACCATTTCACATCACATTTGTGGGCCTTGGTCTTCAACACGTTCTGTGACATTTTGAGCTGTCTGTGTATGCTACAAGAGGAGATATCACAAAGTATGCGCTTTTGTTGTTTCCATTGGTTTCAATGCATTTTGGCCTAAAACTAACATTTGCTATTTTCTCTTAAATGCAACAAGGGAGTAAAACCATTTCACATCACATTTGTGGGCCTTGGTCTTCAACACTTTGTGTGAAATTTTGAGCTGTCTGTGTTTGCTACAAGAGGAGACATCGCAAAGAATATGGTTTTCTTGTTTCCATTGGTTTCAATGCATTTTGGCCTAAAATTAGCATTTGCTGTTTTCTCTTAACCGAACATTGGAGAAAAACCATTTCACAACAAGTTTGTGGGCCTTGTTCTTCAACACATTCTGTGAAATTTTGAGCTGTCTGTGCTTGCTACAAGAGAAAATATCAGAAAGCATGCGCTTTTGTTGATTCCATTGGTTTTAATTCATTTTGGCCTAAAATGAGCATTTGCTGTTTTCTCTTAAACGCAACATGGGAGAAAAACCATTTCACATCACATTTGTGGGCCTTGGTCTTCAATACGTTCTGTGACATTTTGAACTGTCTGTGTATGCTACAAGAGGAGATATCGCAAAGCATGCGCTTTTGTTGTTTCCCTTGGTTTCAATGCATTTTGGCCTAAAACGAACATTTGCTATTTTCTCTTAAATGCAACATGGGAGAAAAACCATTTCACATCACATTTGTGGGCCTTGGTCTTCAAACACATTGTGTGAAATTTAGAGCTGTCTGTGTTTGCTACAAGAGGAGACATCGCAAAGAATATGGTTTTCTTGTTTCCATTGGTTTCAATGCATTTTGGCCTAAAATTAGCATTTGCTGTTTTCTCTTAACCGAACATTGGAGAAAAACCATTTCACAACAAGTTTGTGGGCCTTGTTCTTCAACACATTCTGTGATATTTTGAGCTGTCTGTGCTTGCTACAAGAGGAAATATCAGAAAGCATGCGCTTTTGTTGATTCCATTGGTTTTAATGCATTTTGGCCTAAAATGAGCATTTGCTGTTTTCTCTTAAACGCAAGATTGGAGAAAAACCATTTCACATCACATTTGTGGGCCTTAGTCTTCCACACATTCTGTGAAACATTGAGACGTCTGTGTTTGCTACAAGAGGAGATATCGCAAATAATGCGCTTTTGTTGTTTCCATTGGTTTCAATGCATTTTGGCCTAAAATGAGCATTTGCTGTTTTCTCTTAAATGCAACATTGGAGAAAAACCATTTCACATCACATTTGTGGGCCTTGGTCTTCAACACATTGTGTGAAATATTGAGCTGTCTCTGTTTGCTACAGGAGGAGATATCGCAAGACATGCGCTTTTGTTGTTTCCATCGGTTTCAATGCATTTTGACCTAAAACGAGCATTTTCTGTTTTCTCTTAAACGCAACAAGGGAGAAAAACCATTTCACATCACATTTGTGGGCCTTGGTCTTCAAACACATTGTGTGAAATTTAGAGCTGTCTGTTTTTGCAACAAGAGGAGATGTCGCAAAGAATGGGCTTTTGCTGTTTCCATTGGTTTCAATGCATTTTGGCCTAAAATGAGCATTTGCTGTTTTCTCTTAAATGCAACATGGGAGAAAAACCATTTCACATCAAATTTGTGGGCCTTGTTCTTCAACACATTGTGTGAAATTTAGAGCTGTCTGTGTTTGCTACAAGAGGAGATATCGCAACGAATACGGATTTGTTGTTTCTATTGGTTTCAATGCATTTTGGCCTAAAATTAGCATTTGCTGTTTTCTCTTAACCGAACATTGGAGAAAAACCATTTCACAAAAAGTTTGTGGGCCTTGTTCTTCAACACATTCTGTGAAATTTTGAGCTGTCTGTGCTTGCTACAAGAGGAGATATCAGAAAGCATGCGCTTTTTTTGATTCCATTGGTTTTAATGCATTTTGGCCAAAATGAGCATTTGCTGTTTTCTCTTAAACGCAAGATTGGAGAAAAACCATTTCACAACACATTTGTGGGGCCTTGGTCTTCAACAAAATTCTGTGAAATTTTGAGGTCTCTGTTTGCTACAGGAGGAGATATCGCAAATAATGCGCTTTTGTTGTTTCCATCGGTTTCAAACCATTTGGGCCTAAAACGAGCATTTGCTGTTTTCTCTTAAACGCAACATGGGAGCAAAACCATTTCACATCACATTTGTGGGCCTTGGTCTTCAACACATTGTGTGAAATTTAGAGCTATCTGTGTTTGCTACAAGAGGAGATATCGCAAAGAATACGGTTTTGTTGCTTCCATTGGTTTCAATGCATTTTGGCCTAAAATTAGCATTTGCTGTTTTCTCTTAACCGAACATTGGAGAAAAACCATTTCACAAAAAGTTTGTGGGCCTTGTTCTTCAACACATTCTGTGAAATTTTGAGCTGTCAGTGCTTGCTACAAGAGGAGATATCAGAAAGCATGCGCTTTTGTTGATTCCATTGGTTTTAATGCATTTTGGCCTAAAATGAGCTTTTGCTGTTTTCTCTTAAACGCAAGATAGGAGAAAAACCATTTCACAACACATTTGTGGGGCCTTGGTCTTCAACAGAATTCTGTGAAATTTTGAGCTCTCTGTTTGCTACAGGAGGAGATATCGCAAAGCATGTGCTATTGTTGTTTCCATCGGCTTCAAAGCATTTTGGCCTAAAACGAGCAATTGCTGTTTTCTCTTAAACGCAACATGGGAGAAAAACCATTTCACATCACATTTGTGGGCCTTGGTCTTCAACACATTGTGTGAAATTTTGAGAAGTCTCTGTTTGCTACAGGAGGAGATATCGCAAAGCATGCGCTTTTGTTGTTTCCATCAGTTTCAATGCATTTTGGCCTAAAACGAACATTTGCTGTTTTCTCTTAAATGCAACATGGGAGAAAAACCATTTCACATCACATTTGTGGGCCTTGGTCTTCAACACGTTCTGTGACATTTTGAGCTGTCTGTGTATGCTACAAGAGGAGATATCACAAAGTATGCGCTTTTGTTGTTTCCATTGGTTTCAATGCATTTTGGCCTAAAACTAACATTTGCTATTTTCTCTTAAATGCAACAAGGGAGTAAAACCATTTCACATCACATTTGTGGGCCTTGGTCTTCAACACTTTGTGTGAAATTTTGAGCTGTCTGTGTTTGCTACAAGAGGAGACATCGCAAAGAATATGGTTTTCTTGTTTCCATTGGTTTCAATGCATTTTGGCCTAAAATTAGCATTTGCTGTTTTCTCTTAACCGAACATTGGAGAAAAACCATTTCACATCACATTTGTGGGCCTTGTTCTTCAACACATTCTGTGAAATTTTGAGCTGTCTGTGCTTGCTACAAGAGGAAATATCAGAAAGCATGCGCTTTTGTTGATTCCATTGGTTTTAATTCATTTTGGCCTAAAATGAGCATTTGCTGTTTTCTCTTAAACGCAACATGGGAGAAAAACCATTTCACATCACATTTGTGGGCCTTGGTCTTCAATACGTTCTGTGACATTTTGAGCTGTCTGTGTATGCTACAAGAGGAGATATCGCAAAGCATGCGCTTTTGTTGTTTCCCTTGGTTTCAATGCATTTTGGCCTAAAACGAACATTTGCTATTTTCTCTTAAATGCAACATGGGAGAAAAACCATTTCACATCACATTTGTGGGCCTTGGTCTTCAAACACATTGTGTGAAATTTAGAGCTGTCTGTGTTTGCTACAAGAGGAGGTGTCGCAAAGTACGGGCTTTTGCTGTTTCCATTGGTTTCAATGCATTTTGGCCTTAAACGAACATTTGCTATTTTCTCTTAAATGCAACATGGGAGAAAAACCATTTCACATCACATTTGTGGGCCTTGGTCTTCAAACACATTGTGTGAAATTTAGAGCTGTCTGTTTTTGCAACAAGAGAAGATGTCGCAAAGAATGGGCTTTTGCTGTTTCCATTGGTTTCAATGCATTTTGGCCTAAAACGAGCATTTGCTGTTTTCTCTTAAATGCAACATGGGAGAAAAACCATTTCACATCAAATTTGTGGGCCTTGGTCTTCAACACATTGTGTGAAATTTTGAGCTGTCTGTGTTTGCTACAAGAGGAGATATCGCAACGAATACGGATTTGTTGTTTCTATTGGTTTCAATGCATTTTGGCCTAAAATTAGCATTTGCTGTTTTCTCTTAACCGAACATTGGAGAAAAACCATTTCACAAAAAGTTTGTGGGCCTTGTTCTTCAACACATTCTGTGAAATTTTGAGCTGTCTGTGCTTGCTACAAGAGGAGATATCAGAAAGCATGCGCTTTTGTTGATTCCATTGGTTTTAATGCATTTTGGCCAAAATGAGCATTTGCTGTTTTCTCTTAAACGCAAGATTGGAGAAAAACCATTTCACAACACATTTGTGGGGCCTTGGTCTTCAACAAAATTCTGTGAAATTTTGAGGTCTCTGTTTGCTACAGGAGGAGATATCGCAAATAATGCGCTTTTGTTGTTTCCATCGGTTTCAAACCATTTTGGCCTAAAACGAGCATTTGCTGTTTTCTCTTAAACGCAACATGGGAGCAAAACCATTTCACATCACATTTGTGGGCCTTGGTCTTCAACACATTGTGTGAAATTTAGAGCTATCTGTGTTTGCTACAAGAGGAGATATCGCAAAGAATACGGTTTTGTTGCTTCCATTGGTTTCAATGCATTTTGGCCTAAAATTAGCATTTGCTGTTTTCTCTTAACCAAACATTGGAGAAAAACCATTTCACAAAAAGTTTGTGGGCCTTGTTCTTCAACACATTCTGTGAAATTTTGAGCTGTCAGTGCTTGCTACAAGAGGAGATATCAGAAAGCATGCGCTTTTGTTGATTCCATTGGTTTTAATGCATTTTGGCCTAAAATGAGCTTTTGCTGTTTTCTCTTAAACGCAAGATAGGAGAAAAACCATTTCACAACACATTTGTGGGGCCTTGGTCTTCAACAGAATTCTGTGAAATTTTGAGCTCTCTGTTTGCTACAGGAGGAGATATCGCAAAGCATGTGCTATTGTTGTTTCCATCGGCTTCAAAGCATTTTGGCCTAAAACGAGCAATTGCTGTTTTCTCTTAAACGCAACATGGGAGAAAAACCATTTCACATCACATTTGTGGGCCTTGGTCTTCAACACATTGTGTGAAATTTTGAGAAGTCTCTGTTTGCTACAGGAGGAGATATCGCAAAGCATGCGCTTTTGTTGTTTCCATCGGTTTCAATGCATTTTGGCCTAAAACGAACATTTGCTGTTTTCTCTTAAATGCAACATGGGAGAAAAACCATTTCACATCACATTTGTGGGCCTTGGTCTTCAACACGTTCTGTGACATTTTGAGCTGTCTGTGTATGCTACAAGAGGAGATATCACAAAGTATGCGCTTTTGTTGTTTCCATTGGTTTCAATGCATTTTGGCCTAAAACTAACATTTGCTATTTTCTCTTAAATGCAACAAGGGAGTAAAACCATTTCACATCACATTTGTGGGCCTTGGTCTTCAACACTTTGTGTGAAATTTTGAGCTGTCTGTGTTTGCTACAAGAGGAGACATCGCAAAGAATATGGTTTTCTTGTTTCCACTGGTTTCAATGCATTTTGGCCTAAAATTAGCATTTGCTGTTTTCTCTTAACCGAACATTGGAGAAAAACCATTTCACAACAAGTTTGTGGGCCTTGTTCTTCAACACATTCTGTGAAATTTTGAGCTGTCTGTGCTTGCTACAAGAGAAAATATCAGAAAGCATGCGCTTTTGTTGATTCCATTGGTTTTAATTAATTTTGGCCTAAAATGAGCATTTGCTGTTTTCTCTTAAACGCAACATGGGAGAAAAACCATTTCACATCACATTTGTGGGCCTTGGTCTTCAATACGTTCTGTGACATTTTGAACTGTCTGTGTATGCTACAAGAGGAGATATCGCAAAGCATGCGCTTTTGTTGTTTCCCTTGGTTTCAATGCATTTTGGCCTAAAACGAACATTTGCTATTTTCTCTTAAATGCAACATGGGAGAAAAACCATTTCACATCACATTTGTGGGCCTTGGTCTTCAAACACATTGTGTGAAATTTAGAGCTGTCTGTGTTTGCTACAAGAGGAGGTGTCGCAAAGTACGGGCTTTTGCTGTTTCCATTGGTTTCAATGCATTTTGGCCTTAAACGAACATTTGCTATTTTCTCTTAAATGCAACATGGGAGAAAAACCATTTCACATCACATTTGTGGGCCTTGGTCTTCAAACACATTGTGTGAAATTTAGAGCTGTCTATTTTGCAACAAGAGAAGATGTCGCAAAGAATGGGCTTTTGCTGTTTCCATTGGTTTCAATGCATTTTGGCCTAAAACGAGCATTTGCTGTTTTCTCTTAAATGCAACATGGGAGAAAAACCATTTCACATCAAATTTGTGGGCCTTGGTCTTCAACACATTGTGTGAAATTTTGAGCTGTCTGTGTTTGCTACAAGAGGAGATATCGCAACGAATACGGATTTGTTGTTTCTATTGGTTTCAATGCATTTTGGCCTAAAATTAGCATTTGCTGTTTTCTCTTAACCGAACATTGGAGAAAAACCATTTCACAAAAAGTTTGTGGGCCTTGTTCTTCAACACATTCTGTGAAATTTTGAGCTGTCTGTGCTTGCTACAAGAGGAGATATCAGAAAGCATGCGCTTTTGTTGATTCTATTGGTTTTAATGCATTTTGGCCAAAATGAGCATTTGCTGTTTTCTCTTAAACGCAAGATTGGAGAAAAACCATTTCACAACACATTTGTGGGGCCTTGGTCTTCAACAAAATTCTGTGAAATTTTGAGGTCTCTGTTTGCTACAGGAGGAGATATCGCAAATAATGTACTTTTGTTGTTTCCATCGGTTTCAAACCATTTTGGCCTAAAACGAGCATTTGCTGTTTTCTCTTAAACGCAACATGGGAGCAAAACCATTTCACATCACATTTGTGGGCCTTGGTCTTCAACACATTGTGTGAAATTTAGAGCTATCTGTGTTTGCTACAAGAGGAGATATCGCAAAGAATAAGGTTTTGTTGCTTCCATTGGTTTCAATGCATTTTGGCCTAAAATTAGCATTTGCTGTTTTCTCTTAACCGAACATTGGAGAAAAACCATTTCACAAAAAGTTTGTGGGCCTTGTTCTTCAACACATTCTGTGAAATTTTGAGCTGTCTGTGCTTGCTACAAGAGGAGATATCAGAAAGCATGCGCTTTTGTTGATTCCATTGGTTTTAATGCATTTTGGCCTAAAATGAGCTTTTGCTGTTTTCTCTTAAGCGCAAGATAGGAGAAAAACCATTTCACAACACATTTGTGGGGCCTTGGTCTTCAACAGAATTCTGTGAAATTTTGAGCTCTCTGTTTGCTACAGGAGGAGATATCGCAAAGCATGTGCTATTGTTGTTTCCATCGGCTTCAAAGCATTTTGGCCTAAAACGAGCAATTGCTGTTTTCTCTTAAACGCAACATGGGAGATAAACCATTTCACATCACATTTGTGGGCCTTGGTCTTCAACACATTGTGTGAAATTTTGAGAAGTCTCTGTTTGCTACAGGAGGAGATATCGCAAAGCATGCGCTTTTGTTGTTTCCATCGGTTTCAATGCATTTTGGCCTAAAACGAACATTTGCTGTTTTCTCTTAAATGCAACATGGGAGAAAAACCAATTCACATCACATTTGTGGGCCTTGGTCTTCAACACGTTCTGTGACATTTTGAGCTGTCTGTGTATGCTACAAGAGGAGATATCACAAAGTATGCGCTTTTGTTGTTTCCATTGGTTTCAATGCATTTTGGCATAAAACTAACATTTGCTATTTTCTCTTAAATGCAACAAGGGAGTAAAACCATTTCACATCACATTTGTGGGCCTTGGTCTTCAACACTTTGTGTGAAATTTTGAGCTGTCTGTGTTTGCTACAAGAGGAGATATCGCAAAGAATATGGTTTTCTTGTTTCCATTGGTTTCAATGCATTTTGGCCTAAAATTAGCATTTGCTGTTTTCTCTTAACCGAACATTGGAGAAAAACCATTTCACAACAAGTTTGTGGGCCTTGTTCTTCAACACATTCTGTGATATTTTGAGCTGTCTGTGCTTGCTACAAGAGGAAATATCAGAAAGCATGCGCTTTTGTTGATTCCATTGGTTTTAATGCATTTTGGCCTAAAATGAGCATTTGCTGTTTTCTCTTAAACGCAAGATTGGAGAAAAACCATTTCACATCACATTTGTGGGCCTTAGTCTTCAACACATTCTGTGAAACATTGAGACGTCTGTGTTTGCTACAAGAGGAGATATCGCAAATAATGCGCTTTTGTTGATTCCATTGGTTTCAATGCATTTTGGCCTAAAATGAGCATTTGCTGTTTTCTCTTAAATGCAACATTGGAGAAAAACCATTTCACATCACATTTGTGGGCCTTGGTCTTCAACACATTGTGTAAAATATTGAGCTGTCTCTGTTTGCTACAGGAGGAGATATCGCAAGACATGCGCTTTTGTTGTTTCCATCGGTTTCAATGCATTTTGACCTAAAACGAGCATTTGCTGTTTTCTCTTAAACGCAACAAGGGAGAAAAACCATTTCACATCACATTTGTGGGCCTTGGTCTTCAACACGTTCTGTGATATTTTGAGCTGTCTGTGTATGCTACAAGAGGAGATATCGCAAAGCATGCGCTTTTGTTGTTTCCATTGGTTTCAATGCATTTTGGCCTTAAACTAACATTTGCTATTTTCTCTTAAATGCAACATGGGAGAAAAACCATTTCACATCACATTTGTGGGCCTTGGTCTTCAAACACATTGTGTGAAATTTAGAGCTGTTTGTTTTTGCAACAAGAGGAGATGTCGCAAAGAATGGGCTTTTGCTGTTTCCATTGGTTTCAATGCATTTTGGCCTAAAACGAGCATTTGCTGTTTTCTCTTAAATGCAACATGGGAGAAAAACCATTTCACATCAAATTTGTGGGCCTTGTTCTTCAACACATTGTGTGAAATTTTGAGCTGTCTGTGATTGCTACAAGAGGAGATATCACAACGAATACGGATTTGTTGTTTCTATTGGTTTCAATGCATTTTGGCCTAAAATTAGCATTTGCTGTTTTCTCTTAACCGAACATTGGAGAAAAACCATTTCACAAAAAGTTTGTGGGCCTTGTTCTTCAACACATTCTGTGAAATTTTGAGCTGTCTGTGCTTGCTACAAGAGGAGATATCAGAAAGCATGCGCTTTTGTTGATTCCATTGGTTTTAATGCATTTTGGCCAAAATGAGCATTTGCTGTTTTCTCTTAAACGCAAGATTGGAGAAAAACCATTTCACAACACATTTGTGGGGCCTTGGTCTTCAACAAAATTCTGTGAAATTTTGAGGTCTCTGTTTGCTACAGGAGGAGATATCGCAAATAATGCGCTTTTGTTGTTTCCATCGGTTTCAAACCATTTTGGCCTAAAACGAGCATTTACTGTTTTCTCTTAAACGCAACATGGGAGCAAAACCATTTCACATCACATTTGTGGGCCTTGGTCTTCAACACATTGTGTGAAATTTAGAGCTATCTGTGTTTGCTACAAGAGGAGATATCGCAAAGAATACGGTTTTGTTGCTTCCATTGGTTTCAATGCATTTTGGCCTAAAATTAGCATTTGCTGTTTTCTCTTAACCGAACATTGGAGAAAAACCATTTCACAAAAAGTTTGTGGGCCTTGTTCTTCAACACATTCTGTGAAATTTTGAGCTGTCAGTGCTTGCTACAAGAGGAGATATCAGAAAGCATGCGCTTTTGTTGATTCCATTGGTTTTAATGCATTTTGGCCTAAAATGAGCTTTTGCTGTTTTCTCTTAAGCGCAAGATAGGAGAAAAACCATTTCACAACACATTTGTGGGGCCTTGGTCTTCAACAGAATTCTGTGAAATTTTGAGCTCTCTGTTTGCTACAGGAGGAGATATCGCAAAGCATGTGCTATTGTTGTTTCCATCGGCTTCAAAGCATTTTGGCGTAAAACGAGCAATTGCTGTTTTCTCTTAAACGCAACATGGGAGAAAAACCATTTCACATCACATTTGTGGGCCTTGGTCTTCAACACATTGTGTGAAATTTTGAGAAGTCTCTGTTTGCTACAGGAGGAGATATCGCAAAGCATGCGCTTTTGTTGTTTCCATCGGTTTCAATGCATTTTGGCCTAAAACGAACATTTGCTGTTTTCTCTTAAATGCAACATGGGAGAAAAACCATTTCACATCACATTTGTGGGCCTTGGTCTTCAACACGTTCTGTGACATTTTGAGCTGTCTGTGTATGCTACAAGAGGAGATATCACAAAGTATGCGCTTTTGTTGTTTCCATTGGTTTCAATGCATTTTGGCCTAAAACTAACATTTGCTATTTTCTCTTAAATGCAACAAGGGAGTAAAACCATTTCACATCACATTTGTGGGCCTTGGTCTTCAACACTTTGTGTGAAATTTTGAGCTGTCTGTGTTTGCTACAAGAGGAGATATCGCAAAGAATATGGTTTTCTTGTTTCCATTGGTTTCAATGCATTTTGGCCTAAAATTAGCATTTGCTGTTTTCTCTTAACCGAACATTGGAGAAAAACCATTTCACAACAAGTTTGTGGGCCTTGTTCTTCAACACATTCTGTGAAATTTTGAGCTGTCTGTGCTTGCTACAAGAGGAAATATCAGAAAGCATGCGCTTTTGTTAATTCCATTGGTTTTAATTCATTTTGGCCTAAAATGAGCATTTGCTGTTTTCTCTTAAACGCAACATGGGAGAAAAACCATTTCACATCACATTTGTGGGCCTTGGTCTTCAATACGTTCTGTGACATTTTGAGCTGTCTGTGTATGCTACAAGAGGAGATATCGCAAAGCATGCGCTTTTGTTGTTTCCCTTGGTTTCAATGCATTTTGGCCTAAAACGAACATTTGCTATTTTCTCTTAAATGCAACATGGGAGAAAAACCATTTCACATCACATTTGTGGGCCTTGGTCTTCAAACACATTGTGTGAAATTTAGAGCTGTCTGTGTTTGCAACAAGAGGAGGTGTCGCAAAGAACGGGCTTTTGCTGTTTCCATTGGTTTCAATGCATTTTGGCCTAAAACGAGCATTTGCTGTTTTCTCTTAAATGCAACATTGGAGAAAAACCATTTCACATCACATTTGTGGGCCTTAGTCTACAACACATTGTGTGAAATTTTGAGCTGTCTGTGTTTGCTACAAGAGGAGATATCGCAAAGTATGCGGTTTTGTTGTTTCCATTGGTTTCAATGCATTTTGGCCTAAAATGAGCATTTGCTGTTTTCTCTTAACCGAACATTGGAGAAAAACCATTTCACAAAAAGTTTGTGGGCCTTGTTCTTCAACACATTCTGTGAAATTTTGAGCTGTCTGTGCTTACTACAAGAGGAGATATCAGAAAGCATGCGCTTTTGTTGATTCCATTGGTTTTAATGCATTTTGGCCTAAAATGAGCATTTGCTGTTTTCTCTTAAGCGCAAGATAGGAGAAAAACCATTTCACAACACATTTGTGGGGCCTTGGTCTTCAACAGAATTCTGTGAAATTTTGAGCTCTCTGTTTGCTACAGGAGGAGATATCGAAAAGCATGTGCTATTGTTGTTTCCATCGGCTTCAAAGCATTTTGGCCTAAAACGAGCAATTGCTGTTTTCTCTTAAACGCAATATGGGAGAAAAACCATTTCACATCACATTTGTGGGCTTTGGTCTTCAACACATTGTGTGAAATTTTGAGAAGTCTCTGTTTGCTACAGGAGGAGATATCGCAAAGCATGCGCTTTTGTTGTTTCCATCGGTTTCAATGCATTTTGGCCTAAAACGAACATTTGCTGTTTTCTCTTAAATGCAACATGGGAGAAAAACCATTTCACATCACATTTGTGGGCCTTGGTCTTCAACACGTTCTGTGACATTTTGAGCTGTCTGTGTATGCTACAAGAGGAGATATCACAAAGTATGCGCTTTTGTTGTTTCCATTGGTTTCAATGCATTTTGACCTAAAACTAACATTTGCTATTTTCTCTTAAATGCAACAAGGGAGTAAAACCATTTCACATCACATTTGTGGGCCTTGGTCTTCAACACATTGTGTGAAATTTTGAGCTGTCTGTGTTTGCTACAAGAGGAGATATCGCAAAGAATATGGTTTTCTTGTTTCCATTGGTTTCAATGCATTTTGGCCTAAAATTAGCATTTGCTGTTTTCTCTTAACCGAACATTGGAGAAAAACCATTTCACAACAAGTTTGTGGGCCTTGTTCTTCAACACATTCTGTGAAATTTTGAGCTGTCTGTGCTTGCTACAAGAGGAAATATCAGAAAGCATGCGCTTTTGTTGATTCCATTGGTTTTAATGCATTTTGGCCTAAAATGAGCATTTGCTGTTTTCTCTTAAACGCAAGATTGGAGAAAAACCTTTTCACATCACATTTGTGGGCCTTAGTCTTCAACACATTCTGTGAAACATTGAGACGTCTGTGTTTGCTACAAGAGGAGATATCGCAAATAATGTGCTTTTGTTGTTTCCTTTGGTTTCAATGCATTTTGGCCTAAAATGAGCATTTGCTGTTTTCTCTTAAATGCAACATTGGAGAAAAACCATTTCACATCACATTTGTGGGCATTGGTCTTCAACACATTGTGTGAAATATTGAGCTGTCTCTGTTTGCTACAGGAGGAGATATCGCAAGGCATGCGCTTTTGTTGTTTCCATCGGTTTCAATGCATTTTGACCTAAAACGAGCATTTGCTGTTTTCTCTTAAACGCAACAAGGGAGAAAAACCATTTCACATCACATTTGTGGGCCTTGGTCTTCAACACGTTCTGTGACATTTGGAGCTGTCTGTGTATGCTACAAGAGGAGATATCGCAAAGCATGCGCTTTTGTTGTTTCCATTGGTTTCAATGCATTTTGGCCTTAAACGAACATTTGATATTTTCTCTTAAATGCAACATGGGAGAAAAACCATTTCACATCACATTTGTGGGCCTTGGTCTTCAAACACATTGTGTGAAATTTAGAGCTGTCTGTTTTTGCAACAAGAGGAGATGTCGCAAAGAATGGGCTTTTGCTGTTTCCATTGGTTTCAATGCATTTTGGCCTAAAACGAGCATTTGCTGTTTTCTCTTAAATGCAACATGGGAGAAAAACCATTTCACATCAAATTTGTGGGCCTTGGTCTTCAACACATTGTGTGAAATTTTGAGCTGTCTGTGTTTGCTACAAGAGGAGATATCGCAAAGAATACGGATTTGTTGTTTCCATTGGTTTCAATGCATTTTGGCCTAAAATGAGCATTTGCTGTTTTCTCTTAACCGAACATTGGAGAAAAACCATTTCACAAAAAGTTTGTGGGCCTTGTTCTTCAACACATTCTGTGAAATTTTGAGCTGTCTGTGCTTGCTACAAGAGGAGATATCAGAAAGCATGCGCTTTTGTTGATTCCATTGGTTTTAATGCATTTTGGCCAAAATGAGCATTTGCTGTTTTCTCTTAAACGCAAGATTGGAGAAAAACCATTTCACAACACATTTGTGGGGCCTTGGTCTTCAACAAAATTCTGTGAAATTTTGAGGTCTCTGTTTGCTACAGGAGGAGATATCGCAAATAATGCGCTTTTGTTGTTTCCATCGGTTTCAAAGCATTTTGGCCTAAAATGAGCATTTGCTGTTTTCTCTTAAACGCAACATGGGAGCAAAACCATTTCACATCACATTTGTGGGCCTTGTTCTTCAACACATTGTGTGAAATTTAGAGCTATCTGTGTTTGCTACAAGATGAGATATCGCAAAGAATACGGTTTTGTTGCTTCCATTGGTTTCAATGCATTTTGGCCTAAAATTAGCATTTGCTGTTTTCTCTTAACCGAACATTGGAGAAAAACCATTTCACAAAAAGTTTGTGGGCCTTGTTCTTCAACACATTCTGTGAAATTTTGAGCTGTCTGTGCTTGCTACAAGAGGAGATATCAGAAAGCATGCGCTTTTGTTGATTCCATTGGTTTTAATGCATTTTGGCCTAAAATGAGCATTTGCTGTTTTCTCTTAAGCGCAAGATAGGAGAAAAACCATTTCACAACACATTTGTGGGCCTTGGTCTTCAACACATTGTGTGAAATTTTGAGAAGTCTCTGTTTGCTACAGGAGGAGATATCGCAAAGCATGCGCTTTTGTTGTTTCCATCAGTTTCAATGCATTTTGGCCTAAAACGAACATTTGCTGTTTTCTCTTAAATGCAACATGGGAGAAAAACCATTTCACATCACATTTGTGGGCCTTGGTCTTCAACACGTTCTGTGACATTTTGAGCTGTCTGTTTATGCTACAAGAGGAGATATCACAAAGTATGCGCTTTTGTTGTTTCCATTGGTTTCAATGCATTTTGGCCTAAAACTAACATTTGCTATTTTCTCTTAAATGCAACAAGGGAGTAAAACCATTTCACATCACATTTGTGGGCCTTGGTCTTCAACACATTGTGTGAAATTTTGAGCTGTCTGTGTTTGCTACAAGAGGAGATATCGCAAAGAATATGGTTTTCTTGTTTCCATTGGTTTCAATGCATTTTGGCCTAAAATTAGCATTTGCTGTTTTCTCTTAACCGAACATTGGAGAAAAACCATTTCACAACAAGTTTGTGGGCCTTGTTCTTCAACACATTCTGTGAAATTTTGAGCTGTCTGTGCTTGCTACAAGAGGAAATATCAGAAAGCATGCGCTTTTGTTGATTCCATTGGTTTTAATGCATTTTGGCCTAAAATGAGCATTTGCTGTTTTCTCTTAAACGCAAGATTGGAGAAAAACAATTTCACATCACATTTGTGGGCCTTAGTCTTCAACACATTCTGTGAAACATTGAGACGTCTGTGTTTGCTACAATAGGAGATATCGCAAATAATGCGCTTTTGTTGTTTCCATTGGTTTCAATGCATTTTGGCCTAAAATGAGCATTTGCTGTTTTCTCTTAAATGCAACATTGGAGAAAAACCATTTCACATCAAATTTGTGGGCCTTGGTCTTCAACACATTGTGTGAAATATTGAGCTGTCTCTGTTTGCTACATGAGGAGATATCGCAAGGCATGCGCTTTTGTTGTTTCCATCGGTTTCAATGCATTTTGACCTAAAACGAGCATTTGCTGTTTTCTCTTAAATGCAACAAGGGAGAAAAACCATTTCACATCACATTTGTGGGCCTTGGTCTTCAACACATTCTGTGACATTTTGAGCTGTCTGTCTATGCTACAAGAGGAGATATCGCAAAGCATGCGCTTTTGTCGTTTCCATTGGTTTCAATGCATTTTGGCCTTAAACGAACATTTGCTATTTTCTCTTAAATGCAACATGGGAGAAAAACCATTTCACATCACATTTGTGGGCCTTGGTCTTCAAACACATTGTGTGAAATTTAGAGCTGTCTGTTTTTGCAACAAGAGGAGATGTCGTAAAGAATGGGCTTTTGCTGTTTCCATTGGTTTCAACGCATTTTGGCCTAAAACGAGCATTTGCTGTTTTCTCTTAAATGCAACATGGGAGAAAAACTGTTTCACATCAAATTTGTGGGCCTTGGTCTTCAACACATTGTGTGAAATTTTGAGCTGTCTGTGTTTGCTACAAGAGGAGATATCGCAAAGAATACGGATTTGTTGTTTCCATTGGTTTCAATGCATTTTGGCCTAAAATTAGCATTTGCTGTTTTCTCTTAAACGAACATTGGAGAAAAACCATTTCACAAAAAGTTTGTGGGCCTTGTTCTTCAACACATTCTGTGAAATTTTGAGCTGTCTGTGCTTGCTACAAGAGGAGATATCAGAAAGCATGCGCTTTTGTTGATTCCATTGGTTTTAATGCATTTTGGCCAAAATGAGCCTTTGCTGTTTTCTCTTAAACGCAAGATTGTAGAAAAACCATTTCACAACACATTTGTGGGGCCTTGGTCTTCAACAAAATTCTGTGAAATTTTGAGGTCTCTGTTTGCTACAGGAGGAGATATCGCAAATAATGCGCTTTTGTTGTTTCCATCGGTTTCAAAGCATTTTGGCCTAAAACGAGCATTTGCTGTTTTCTCTTAAACGCAACATGGGAGCAAAACCATTTCACATCACATTTGTGGGCCTTGGTCTTCAACACATTGTGTGAAATTTAGAGCTATCTGTGTTTGCTACAAGAGGAGATATCGCAAAGAATACGGTTTTGTTGCTTCCATTGGTTTCAATGCATTTTGGCCTAAAATTAGCATTTGCTGTTTTCTCTTAACCGAACATTGGAGAAAAACCATTTCACAACAAGTTTGTGGGCCTTGTTCTTCAACACATTCTGTGAAATTTTGAGCTGTCTGTGCTTGCTACAAGAGGAGATATCAGAAAGCATGCGCTTTTGTTGATTCCATTGGTTTTAATGCATTTTGGCCTAAAATGAGCATTTGCTGTTTTCTCTTAAACGCAAGATTGGAGAAAAACCATTTCACAACACATTTGTGGGGCCTTGGTCTTCAACAGAATTCTGTGAAATTTTGAGCTCTCTGTTTGCTACAGGAGGAGATATCGCAAAGCATGTGCTTTTGTTGTTTCCATCGGCTTCAAAGCATTTTGGCCTAAAACGAGCAATTGCTGTTTTCTCTTAAACGCAACATGGGAGAAAAACCATTTCACAAAAAGTTTGTGGGCCTTGTTCTTCAACACATTCTGTGAAATTTTGAGCTGTCTGTGCTTGCTACAAGAGGAAATATCAGAAAGCATGCGCTTTTGTTGATTCCATTGGTTTTAATGCATTTTGGCCTAAAATGAGCATTTGCTGTTTTCTCTTAAGCGCAAGATAGGAGAAAAACCATTTCACAACACATTTGTGGGGCCTTGGTCTTCAACAGAATTCTGTGAAATTTTGAGCTCTCTGTTTGCTACAAGAGGAGATATCGCAAAGCATGTGCTATTGTTGTTTCCATCGGCTTCAAAGCATTTTGGCCTAAAACGAGCAATTGCTGTTTTCTCTTAAACGCAACATGGGAGAAAAACCATTTCACATCACATTTGTGGGCCTTGGTCTTCAACACATTGTGTGAAATTTTGAGAAGTCTCTGTTTGCTACAGGAGGAGATATCGCAAAGCATGCGCTTTTGTTGTTTCCATCGGTTTCAATGCATTTTGGCCTAAAACGAACATTTGCTGTTTTCTCTTAAATGCAACATGGGAGAAAAACCATTTCACATCACATTTGTGGGCCTTGGTCTTCAACACGTTCTGTGACATTTTGAGCTGTCTGTGTATGCTACAAGAGGAGATATCACAAAGTATGCGCTTTTGTTGTTTCCATTGGTTTCAATGCATTTTGGCCTAAAACTAACATTTGCTATTTTCTCTTAAATGCAACAAGGGAGTAAAACCATTTCACATCACATTTGTGGGCCTTGGTCTTCAACACATTGTGTGAAATTTTGAGCTGTCTGTGTTTGCTACAAGAGGAGATATCGCAAAGAATATGGTTTTCTTGTTTCCATTGGTTTCAATGCATTTTGGCCTAAAATTAGCATTTGCTGTTTTCTCTTAACCGAACATTGGAGAAAAACCATTTCACAACAAGTTTGTGGGCCTTGTTCTTCAACACATTCTGTGAAATTTTGAGCTGTCTGTGCTTGCTACAAGAGGAGATATCAGAAAGCATGCGCTTTTGTTGATTCCATTGGTTTTAATGCATTTTGGCCTAAAATGAGCATTTGCTGTTTACTCTTAAACGCAAGATTGGAGAAAAACAATTTCACATCACATTTGTGGGCCTTAGTCTTCAACACATTCTGTGAAACATTGAGACGTCTGTGTTTGCTACAAGAGGAGATATCGCAAATAATGCGCTTTTGTTGTTTCCATTGGTTTCAATGCATTTTGGCCTAAAATGAGCTTTTGCTGTTTCTCTTAAATGCAACATTGGAGAAAAACCATTTCACATCACATTTGTGGGCCTTGGTCTTCAACACATTGTGTGAAATATTGAGCTGTCTCTGTTTGCTACAGGAGGAGATATCGCAAGGCATGCGCTTTTGTTGTTTCCATCGGTTTCAATGCATTTTTACCTAAAACGAGCATTTGCTGTTTTCTCTTAAACGCAACAAGGGAGAAAAACATTTCACATCACATTTGTGGGCCTTGGTCTTCAACACATTCTGTGACATTTTGAGCTGTCTGTGTATGCTACAAGAGGAGATATCGCAAAGCATGCGCTTTTGTTGTTTCCATTGGTTTCAATGCATTTTGGCCTTAAACGAACATTTGCTATTTTCTCTTAAATGCAACATGGGAGAAAAACCATTTCACATCACATTTGTGGGCCTTGGTCTTCAAACACATTGTGTGAAATTTAGAGCTGTCTGTTTTTGCAACAAGAGGAGATGTCGTAAAGAATGGGCTTTTGCTGTTTCCATTGGTTTCAATGCATTTTGGCCTAAAACGAGCATTTGCTGTTTTCTCTTAAATGCAACATGGGAGAAAAACCATTTCACATCAAATTTGTGGGCCTTGGTCTTCAACACATTGTGTGAAATTTTGAGCTGTCTGTGTTTGCTACAAGAGGAGATATCGCAAAGAATACGGATTTGTTGTTTCCATTGGTTTCAATGCATTTTGGCCTAAAATTAGCATTTGCTGTTTTCTCTTAAACGAACATTGGAGAAAAACCATTTCACAAAAAGTTTGTGGGCCTTGTTCTTCAACAAATTCTGTGAAATTTTGAGCTGTCTGTGCTTGCTACAAGAGGAGATATCAGAAAGCATGCGCTTTTGTTGATTCCATTGGTTTTAATGCATTTTGGCCAAAATGAGCCTTTGCTGTTTTCTCTTAAACGCAAGATTGTAGAAAAACCATTTCACAACACATTTGTGGGGCCTTGGTCTTCAACAAAATTCTGTGAAATTTTGAGGTCTCTGTTTGCTACAGGAGGAGATATCGCAAATAATGCGCTTTTGTTGTTTCCATCGGTTTCAAAGCATTTTGGCCTAAAACGAGCATTTGCTGTTTTCTCTTAAACGCAACATGGGAGCAAAACCATTTCACATCACATTTGTGGGCCTTGGTCTTCAACACATTGTGTGAAATTTAGAGCTATCTGTGTTTGCTACAAGAGGAGATATCGCAAAGAATACGGTTTTGTTGCTTCCATTGGTTTCAATGCATTTTGGCCTAAAATTAGCATTTGCTGTTTTCTCTTAACCGAACATTGGAGAAAAACCATTTCACAACAAGTTTGTGGGCCTTGTTCTTCAACACATTCTGTGAAATTTTGAGCTGTCTGTGCTTGCTACAAGAGGAGATATCAGAAAGCATGCGCTTTTGTTGATTCCATTGGTTTTAATGCATTTTGGCCTAAAATGAGCATTTGCTGTTTTCTCTTAAACGCAACATTGGAGAAAAACCATTTCACAACACATTTGTGGGGCCTTGGTCTTCAACAGAATTCTGTGAAATTTTGAGCTCTCTGTTTGCTACAGGAGGAGATATCGCAAAGCATGTGCTTTTGTTGTTTCCATCGGCTTCAAAGCATTTTGGCCTAAAACAAGCAATTGCTGTTTTCTCTTAAACGCAACATGGGAGAAAAACCATTTCACATCACATTTGTGGGCCTTGGTCTTCAACACATTGTGTGAAATTTTGAGAAGTCTCTGTTTGCTACAGGAGGAGATATCGCAAAGCATGCGCTTTTGTTGTTTCCATAGGTTTCAATGCATTTTGGCCTAAAACGAACATTTGCTGTTTTCTCTTAAATGCAACATGGGAGAAAAACCATTTCACATCACATTTGTGGGCCTTGGTCTTCAACACATTGTGTGAAATTTTGAGCTGTCTGTGTTTGCTACAAGAGGAGATATCGCAAAGAATACGGTTTTCTTGTTTCCATTGGTTTCAATGCATTTTGGCCTAAAATTAGCATTTGCTGTTTTCTCTTAACCGAACATTGGAGAAAAACCATTTCACAACAAGTTTGTGGGCCTTGTTCTTCAACACATTCTGTGAAATTTTGAGCTGTCTGTGCTTGCTACAAGAGGAAATATCAGAAAGCATGCGCTTTTGTTGATTCCATTGGTTTTAATGCATTTTGGCCTAAAATGAGCATTTGCTGTTTTCTCTTAAACGCAAGATTGGAGAAAAACCATTTCACATCACATTTGTGGGCCTTGTTCTTCAACACATTCTGTGAAATTTTGAGCTGTCTGTGCTTGCTACAAGAGGAAATATCAGAAAGCATGCGCTTTTGTTGATTCCATTGGTTTTAATGCATTTTGGCCTAAAATTAGCATATGCTGTTTTCTCTTAAACGCAAGATTGGAGAAAAACCATTTCACAACACATTTGTTGGGCATTGGTCTACAGCAGAATTCTGTGAAATTTTGAGGTCTCTGTTTGATACAGGAGGAGATATCGCAAAGCATGCGCTTTTGTTGTTTCCATCGGCTTCAAAGCATTTTGGCCTAAAACGAGCATTTGCTGTTTTCTCTTAAACGCAACATGGGAAAAAAACCATTTCACATCACATTTGTGGGCCTTGGTCTTCAACACATTGTGTGAAATTTTGAGCTGTCTGTGTATGCTACAAGAGGAGATATCACAAAGTATGCGCTTTTGTTGTTTCCATTGGTTTCAATGCATTTTGGCCTAAAACTAACATTTGCTATTTTCTCTTAAATGCAACAAGGGAGTAAAACCATTTCACATCACATTTGTGGGCCTTGGTCTTCAACACATTGTGTGAAATTTTGAGCTGTCTGTGTTTGCTACAAGAGGAGATATCGCAAAGAATATGGTTTTCTTGTTTCCATTGGTTTCAATGCATTTTGGCCTAAAATTAGCATTTGCTGTTTTCTCTTAACCGAACATTGGAGAAAAACCATTTCACAACAAGTTTGTGGGCCTTGTTCTTCAACACATTCTGTGAAATTTTGAGCTGTCTGTGCTTGCTACAAGAGGAAATATCAGAAAGCATGCGCTTTTGTTGATTCCATTGGTTTTAATGCATTTTGGCCTAAAATGAGCATTTGCTGTTTCTCTTAAATGCAACATTGGAGAAAAACCATTTCACATCACATTTGTGGGCCTTGGTCTTCAACACATTGTGTGAAATATTGAGCTGTCTCTGTTTGCTACAGGAGGAGATATCGCAAGGCATGCGCTTTGTTGTTTCCATCGGTTTCAATGCATTTTGACCTAAAACGAGCATTTGCTGTTTTCTCTTAAACGCAACAAGGGAGAAAAACATTTCACATCACATTTGTGGGCCTTGGTCTTCAACACATTCTGTGACATTTGGAGCTGTCTGTGTATGCTACAAGAGGAGATATCGCAAAGCATGCGCTTTTGTTGTTTCCATTGGTTTCAATGCATTTTGGCCTTAAACGAACATTTGCTATTTTCTCTTAAATGCAACATGGGAGAAAAACCATTTCACATCACATTTGTGGGCCTTGGTCTTCAAACACATTGTGTGAAATTTAGAGCTGTCTGTTTTTGCAACAAGAGGAGATGTCGTAAAGAATTGGCTTTTGCTGTTTCCATTGGTTTCAATGCATTTTGGCCTAAAACGAGCATTTGCTGTTTTCTCTTAAATGCAACATGGGAGAAAAACCATTTCACATCAAATTTGTGGGCCTTGGTCTTCAACACATTGTGTGAAATTTTGAGCTGTCTGTGTTTGCTACAAGAGGAGATATCGCAAAGAATACGGATTTGTTGTTTCCATTGGTTTCAATGCATTTTGGCCTAAAATTAGCATTTGCTGTTTTCTCTTAAACGAACATTGGAGAAAAACCATTTCACAAAAAGTTTGTGGGCCTTGTTCTTCAACAAATTCTGTGAAATTTTGAGCTGTCTGTGCTTGCTACAAGAGGAGATATCAGAAAGCATGCGCTTTTGTTGATTCCATTGGTTTTAATGCATTTTGGCCAAAATGAGCCTTTGCTGTTTTCTCTTAAACGCAAGATTGTAGAAAAACCATTTCACAACACATTTGTGGGGCCTTGGTCTTCAACAAAATTCTGTGAAATTTTGAGGTCTCTGTTTGCTACAGGAGGAGATATCGCAAATAATGCGCTTTTGTTGTTTCCATCGGTTTCAAAGCATTTTGGCCTAAAACGAGCATTTGCTGTTTTCTCTTAAACGCAACATGGGAGCAAAACCATTTCACATCACATTTGTGGGCCTTGGTCTTCAACACATTGTGTGAAATTTAGAGCTATCTGTGTTTGCTACAAGAGGAGATATCGCAAAGAATACGGTTTTGTTGCTTCCATTGGTTTCAATGCATTTTGGCCTAAAATTAGCATTTGCTGTTTTCTCTTAACCGAACATTGGAGAAAAACCATTTCACAACAAGTTTGTGGGCCTTGTTCTTCAACACATTCTGTGAAATTTTGAGCTGTCTGTGCTTGCTACAAGAGGAGATATCAGAAAGCATGCGCTTTTGTTGATTCCATTGGTTTTAATGCATTTTGGCCTAAAATGAGCATTTGCTGTTTTCTCTTAAACGCAACATTGGAGAAAAACCATTTCACAACACATTTGTGGGGCCTTGGTCTTCAACAGAATTCTGTGAAATTTTGAGCTCTCTGTTTGCTACAGGAGGAGATATCGCAAAGCATGTGCTATTGTTGTTTCCATCGGCTTCAAAGCATTTTGGCCTAAAACGAGCATTTGCTGTTTTCTCTTAAACGCAACATGGGAGATAAACCATTTCACATCACATTTGTGGGCCTTGGTCTTCAACACATTGTGTGAAATTTAGAGCTGTCTCTGTTTGCTACAAGAGGAGATGTCACAAAGTACGCGCTTTTGCTGTTTCCATTGATTTCAATGCATTTTGGCCTAAAATGAGCATTTGCTGTTTTCTCTTAAACACAACATGGGAGAAAAACCATTTCACATCACATTTGTGGGCCTTGGTCTTCCACACATTGTGTGAAATTTTGAGCTGTCTGTGTTTGCTACAAGATCAGATATTGCAAAGTATGCGGTTTTGTTGTTTCCATTGGTTTCAATGCATTTTGGCCTAAAATTAAAACTTGCTGTTTTCTCTTAAATGCAACATTGGAGAAAAACAATTTCACATCACATTTGTGGGCCTTGGTCTACAACACATTGTGTGAAATTTTGAGCTGTCTGTGTTTGCTACAAGAGGAGATATAGCAAAGTATGCGCTTTTGTTGTTTCCATTGTTTTCAATGCATTTTGGCCTAAAATGAGCATTTTCTGTTTTCTCTTAAACGCAACATTGGAGAAAAATCATTTCACATCACATTTGTGGGACTTGGTCTTCAACACATTCTGTGAAATGTTTAGCTGTCTGTGTTTGCTGCAAGAGGAGATATGATATCGCAAATAATGCGCTTTTGTTGTTTCCATTGGTTTCAATGCATTTTGGCCTAAAATGAGCATTTGCTGTTTTCTCTTAAACGCAACATTGGAGAAAAACCATTTCACATCACATTTGTGGGCCTTGGTCTTCAACACATTGTGTGAAATTTTGAGCTGTCTCTGTTTGCTACAGGAGGAGATATCGCAAGGCATGCGCTTTTGTTGTTTCCATCGGTTTCAATGCATTTTGACCTAAAACGAGCATTTGCTGTTTTCTCTTAAACGCAACAAGGGAGAAAAACCATTTCACATCACATTTGTGGGCCTTGGTCTTCAACACGTTCTGTGACATTTGGAGCTGTCTGTGTATGCTACAAGAGGAGATATCGCAAAGCATGCGCTTTTGTTGTTTCCATTGGTTTCAATGCATTTTGGCCTTAAACGAACATTTGCTATTTTCTCTTAAATGCAACATGGGAGAAAAACCATTTCACATCACATTTGTGGGCCTTGGTCTTCAAACACATTGTGTGAAATTTAGAGCTGTCTGTTTTTGCAACAAGAGGAGATGTCGCAAAGAATGGGCTTTTGCTGTTTCCATTGGTTTCAATGCATTTTGGCCTAAAATGAGCATTTGCTGTTTTCTCTTAAATGCAACATGGGAGAAAAACCATTTCACATCAAATTTGTGGGCCTTGGTCTTCAACACATTGTGTGAAATTTTGAGCTGTCTGTGTTTGCTACAAGAGGAGATATCGCAAAGAATACGGATTTGTTGTTTCCATTGGTTTCAATGCATTTTGGCCTAAAATGAGCATTTGCTGTTTTCTCTTAACCGAACATTGGAGAAAAACCATTTCACAAAAAGTTTGTGGGCCTTGTTCTTCAACACATTCTGTGAAATTTTGAGCTGTCTGTGCTTGCTACAAGAGGAGATATCAGAAAGCATGCGCTTTTGTTGATTCCATTGGTTTTAATGCATTTTGGCCAAAATGAGCATTTGCTGTTTTCTCTTAAACGCAAGATTGGAGAAAAACCATTTCACAACACATTTGTGGGGCCTTGGTCTTCAACAAAATTCTGTGAAATTTTGAGGTCTCTGTTTGCTACAGGAGGAGATATCGCAAATAATGCGCTTTTGTTGTTTCCATCGGTTTCAAAGCATTTTGGCCTAAAATGAGCATTTGCTGTTTTCTCTTAAACGCAACATGGGAGCAAAACCATTTCACATCACATTTGTGGGCCTTGGTCTTCAACACATTGTGTGAAATTTAGAGCTATCTGTGTTTGCTACAAGATGAGATATCGCAAAGAATACGGTTTTGTTGCTTCCATTGGTTTCAATGCATTTTTGCCTAAAATTAGCATTTGCTGTTTTCTCTTAACCGAACATTGGAGAAAAACCATTTCACAAAAAGTTTGTGGGCCTTGTTCTTCAACACATTCTGTGAAATTTTGAGCTGTCTGTGCTTGCTACAAGAGGAGATATCAGAAAGCATGCGCTTTTGTTGATTCCATTGGTTTTAATGCATTTTGGCCTAAAATGAGCATTTGCTGTTTTCTCTTAAGCGCAAGATAGGAGAAAAACCATTTCACAACACATTTGTGGGCCTTGGTCTTCAACACATTGTGTGAAATTTTGAGAAGTCTCTGTTTGCTACAGGAGGAGATATCGCAAAGCATGCGCTTTTGTTGTTTCCATCAGTTTCAATGCATTTTGGCCTAAAATGAGCATTTGCTGTTTTCTCTTAAATGCAACATGGGAGAAAAACCATTTCACATCAAATTTGTGGGCCTTGGTCTTCAACACATTGTGTGAAATTTTGAGCTGTCTGTGTTTGCTACAAGAGGAGATATCGCAAAGAATACGGATTTGTTGTTTCCATTGGTTTCAATGCATTTTGGCCTAAAATGAGCATTTGCTGTTTTCTCTTAACCGAACATTGGAGAAAAACCATTTCACAAAAAGTTTGTGGGCCTTGTTCTTCAACACATTCTGTGAAATTTTGAGCTGTCTGTGCTTGCTACAAGAGGAGATATCAGAAAGCATGCGCTTTTGTTGATTCCATTGGTTTTAATGCATTTTGGCCAAAATGAGCATTTGCTGTTTTCTCTTAAACGCAAGATTGGAGAAAAACCATTTCACAACACATTTGTGGGGCCTTGGTCTTCAACAAAATTCTGTGAAATTTTGAGGTCTCTGTTTGCTACAGGAGGAGATATCGCAAATAATGCGCTTTTGTTGTTTCCATCGGTTTCAAAGCATTTTGGCCTAAAATGAGCATTTGCTGTTTTCTCTTAAACGCAACATGGGAGCAAAACCATTTCACATCACATTTGTGGGCCTTGGTCTTCAACACATTGTGTGAAATTTAGAGCTATCTGTGTTTGCTACAAGATGAGATATCGCAAAGAATACGGTTTTGTTGCTTCCATTGGTTTCAATGCATTTTGGCCTAAAATTAGCATTTGCTGTTTTCTCTTAACCGAACATTGGAGAAAAACCATTTCACAAAAAGTTTGTGGGCCTTGTTCTTCAACACATTCTGTGAAATTTTGAGCTGTCTGTGCTTGCTACAAGAGGAGATATCAGAAAGCATGCGCTTTTGTTGATTCCATTGGTTTTAATGCATTTTGGCCTAAAATGAGCATTTGCTGTTTTCTCTTAAGCGCAAGATAGGAGAAAAACCATTTCACAACACATTTGTGGGCCTTGGTCTTCAACACATTGTGTGAAATTTTGAGAAGTCTCTGTTTGCTACAGGAGGAGATATCGCAAAGCATGCGCTTTTGTTGTTTCCATCAGTTTCAATGCATTTTGGCCTAAAACGAACATTTGCTGTTTTCTCTTAAATGCAACATGGGAGAAAAACCATTTCACATCACATTTGTGGGCCTTGGTCTTCAACACGTTCTGTGACATTTTGAGCTGTCTGTGTATGCTACAAGAGGAGATATCACAAAGTATGCGCTTTTGTTGTTTCCATTGGTTTCAATGCATTTTGGCCTAAAACTAACATTTGCTATTTTCTCTTAAATGCAACAAGGGAGTAAAACCATTTCACATCACATTTGTGGGCCTTGGTCTTCAACACATTGTGTGAAATTTTGAGCTGTCTGTGTTTGCTACAAGAGGAGATATCGCAAAGAATATGGTTTTCTTGTTTCCATTGGTTTCAATGCATTTTGGCCTAAAATTAGCATTTGCTGTTTTCTCTTAACCGAACATTGGAGAAAAACCATTTCACAACAAGTTTGTGGGCCTTGTTCTTCAACACATTCTGTGAAATTTTGAGCTGTCTGTGCTTGCTACAAGAGGAAATATCAGAAAGCATGCGCTTTTGTTGATTCCATTGGTTTTAATGCATTTTGGCCTAAAATGAGCATTTGCTGTTTTCTCTTAAACGCAAGATTGGAGAAAAACAATTTCACATCACATTTGTGGGCCTTAGTCTTCAACACATTCTGTGAAACATTGAGACGTCTGTGTTTGCTACAATAGGAGATATCGCAAATAATGCGCTTTTGTTGTTTCCATTGGTTTCAATGCATTTTGGCCTAAAATGAGCATTTGCTGTTTTCTCTTAAATGCAACATTGGAGAAAAACCATTTCACATCAAATTTGTGGGCCTTGGTCTTCAACACATTGTGTGAAATATTGAGCTGTCTCTGTTTGCTACATGAGGAGATATCGCAAGGCATGCGCTTTTGTTGTTTCCATCGGTTTCAATGCATTTTGACCTAAAACGAGCATTTGCTGTTTTCTCTTAAATGCAACAAGGGAGAAAAACCATTTCACATCACATTTGTGGGCCTTGGTCTTCAACACATTCTGTGACATTTTGAGCTGTCTGTGTATGCTACAAGAGGAGATATCGCAAAGCATGCGCTTTTGTCGTTTCCATTGGTTTCAATGCATTTTGGCCTTAAACGAACATTTGCTATTTTCTCTTAAATGCAACATGGGAGAAAAACCATTTCACATCACATTTGTGGGCCTTGGTCTTCAAACACATTGTGTGAAATTTAGAGCTGTCTGTTTTTGCAACAAGAGGAGATGTCGTAAAGAATGGGCTTTTGCTGTTTCCATTGGTTTCAACGCATTTTGGCCTAAAACGAGCATTTGCTGTTTTCTCTTAAATGCAACATGGGAGAAAAACTGTTTCACATCAAATTTGTGGGCCTTGGTCTTCAACACATTGTGTGAAATTTTGAGCTGTCTGTGTTTGCTACAAGAGGAGATATCGCAAAGAATACGGATTTGTTGTTTCCATTGGTTTCAATGCATTTTGGCCTAAAATTAGCATTTGCTGTTTTCTCTTAAACGAACATTGGAGAAAAACCATTTCACAAAAAGTTTGTGGGCCTTGTTCTTCAACACATTCTGTGAAATTTTGAGCTGTCTGTGCTTGCTACAAGAGGAGATATCAGAAAGCATGCGCTTTTGTTGATTCCATTGGTTTTAATGCATTTTGGCCAAAATGAGCCTTTGCTGTTTTCTCTTAAACGCAAGATTGTAGAAAAACCATTTCACAACACATTTGTGGGGCCTTGGTCTTCAACAAAATTCTGTGAAATTTTGAGGTCTCTGTTTGCTACAGGAGGAGATATCGCAAATAATGCGCTTTTGTTGTTTCCATCGGTTTCAAAGCATTTTGGCCTAAAACGAGCATTTGCTGTTTTCTCTTAAACGCAACATGGGAGCAAAACCATTTCACATCACATTTGTGGGCCTTGGTCTTCAACACATTGTGTGAAATTTAGAGCTATCTGTGTTTGCTACAAGAGGAGATATCGCAAAGAATACGGTTTTGTTGCTTCCATTGGTTTCAATGCATTTTGGCCTAAAATTAGCATTTGCTGTTTTCTCTTAACCGAACATTGGAGAAAAACCATTTCACAACAAGTTTGTGGGCCTTGTTCTTCAACACATTCTGTGAAATTTTGAGCTGTCTGTGCTTGCTACAAGAGGAGATATCAGAAAGCATGCGCTTTTGTTGATTCCATTGGTTTTAATGCATTTTGGCCTAAAATGAGCATTTGCTGTTTTCTCTTAAACGCAAGATTGGAGAAAAACCATTTCACAACACATTTGTGGGGCCTTGGTCTTCAACAGAATTCTGTGAAATTTTGAGCTCTCTGTTTGCTACAGGAGGAGATATCGCAAAGCATGTGCTTTTGTTGTTTCCATCGGCTTCAAAGCATTTTGGCCTAAAACGAGCAATTGCTGTTTTCTCTTAAACGCAACATGGGAGAAAAACCATTTCACAAAAAGTTTGTGGGCCTTGTTCTTCAACACATTCTGTGAAATTTTGAGCTGTCTGTGCTTGCTACAAGAGGAAATATCAGAAAGCATGCGCTTTTGTTGATTCCATTGGTTTTAATGCATTTTGGCCTAAAATGAGCATTTGCTGTTTTCTCTTAAGTGCAAGATAGGAGAAAAACCATTTCACAACACATTTGTGGGGCCTTGGTCTTCAACAGAATTCTGTGAAATTTTGAGCTCTCTGTTTGCTACAAGAGGAGATATCGCAAAGCATGTGCTATTGTTGTTTCCATCGGCTTCAAAGCATTTTGGCCTAAAACGAGCAATTGCTGTTTTCTCTTAAACGCAACATGGGAAAAAAACCATTTCACATCACATTTGTGGGCCTTGGTCTTCAACACATTGTGTGAAATTTTGAGCTGTCTGTGTATGCTACAAGAGGAGATATCACAAAGTATGCGCTTTTGTTGTTTCCATTGGTTTCAATGCATTTTGGCCTAAAACTAACATTTGCTATTTTCTCTTAAATGCAACAAGGGAGTAAAACCATTTCACATCACATTTGTGGGCCTTGGTCTTCAACACATTGTGTGAAATTTTGAGCTGTCTGTGTTTGCTACAAGAGGAGATATCGCAAAGAATATGGTTTTCTTGTTTCCATTGGTTTCAATGCATTTTGGCCTAAAATTAGCATTTGCTGTTTTCTCTTAACCGAACATTGGAGAAAAACCATTTCACAACAAGTTTGTGGGCCTTGTTCTTCAACACATTCTGTGAAATTTTGAGCTGTCTGTGCTTGCTACAAGAGGAAATATCAGAAAGCATGCGCTTTTGTTGATTCCATTGGTTTTAATGCATTTTGGCCTAAAATGAGCATTTGCTGTTTCTCTTAAATGCAACATTGGAGAAAAACCATTTCACATCACATTTGTGGGCCTTGGTCTTCAACACATTGTGTGAAATATTGAGCTGTCTCTGTTTGCTACAGGAGGAGATATCGCAAGGCATGCGCTTTGTTGTTTCCATCGGTTTCAATGCATTTTGACCTAAAACGAGCATTTGCTGTTTTCTCTTAAACGCAACAAGGGAGAAAAACATTTCACATCACATTTGTGGGCCTTGGTCTTCAACACATTCTGTGACATTTGGAGCTGTCTGTGTATGCTACAAGAGGAGATATCGCAAAGCATGCGCTTTTGTTGTTTCCATTGGTTTCAATGCATTTTGGCCTTAAACGAACATTTGCTATTTTCTCTTAAATGCAACATGGGAGAAAAACCATTTCACATCACATTTGTGGGCCTTGGTCTTCAAACACATTGTGTGAAATTTAGAGCTGTCTGTTTTTGCAACAAGAGGAGATGTCGTAAAGAATTGGCTTTTGCTGTTTCCATTGGTTTCAATGCATTTTGGCCTAAAACGAGCATTTGCTGTTTTCTCTTAAATGCAACATGGGAGAAAAACCATTTCACATCAAATTTGTGGGCCTTGGTCTTCAACACATTGTGTGAAATTTTGAGCTGTCTGTGTTTGCTACAAGAGGAGATATCGCAAAGAATACGGATTTGTTGTTTCCATTGGTTTCAATGCATTTTGGCCTAAAATTAGCATTTGCTGTTTTCTCTTAAACGAACATTGGAGAAAAACCATTTCACAAAAAGTTTGTGGGCCTTGTTCTTCAACAAATTCTGTGAAATTTTGAGCTGTCTGTGCTTGCTACAAGAGGAGATATCAGAAAGCATGCGCTTTTGTTGATTCCATTGGTTTTAATGCATTTTGGCCAAAATGAGCCTTTGCTGTTTTCTCTTAAACGCAAGATTGTAGAAAAACCATTTCACAACACATTTGTGGGGCCTTGGTCTTCAACAAAATTCTGTGAAATTTTGAGGTCTCTGTTTGCTACAGGAGGAGATATCGCAAATAATGCGCTTTTGTTGTTTCCATCGGTTTCAAAGCATTTTGGCCTAAAACGAGCATTTGCTGTTTTCTCTTAAACGCAACATGGGAGCAAAACCATTTCACATCACATTTGTGGGCCTTGGTCTTCAACACATTGTGTGAAATTTAGAGCTATCTGTGTTTGCTACAAGAGGAGATATCGCAAAGAATACGGTTTTGTTGCTTCCATTGGTTTCAATGCATTTTGGCCTAAAATTAGCATTTGCTGTTTTCTCTTAACCGAACATTGGAGAAAAACCATTTCACAACAAGTTTGTGGGCCTTGTTCTTCAACACATTCTGTGAAATTTTGAGCTGTCTGTGCTTGCTACAAGAGGAGATATCAGAAAGCATGCGCTTTTGTTGATTCCATTGGTTTTAATGCATTTTGGCCTAAAATGAGCATTTGCTGTTTTCTCTTAAACGCAACATTGGAGAAAAACCATTTCACAACACATTTGTGGGGCCTTGGTCTTCAACAGAATTCTGTGAAATTTTGAGCTCTCTGTTTGCTACAGGAGGAGATATCGCAAAGCATGTGCTATTGTTGTTTCCATCGGCTTCAAAGCATTTTGGCCTAAAACGAGCATTTGCTGTTTTCTCTTAAACGCAACATGGGAGATAAACCATTTCACATCACATTTGTGGGCCTTGGTCTTCAACACATTGTGTGAAATTTAGAGCTGTCTCTGTTTGCTACAAGAGGAGATGTCACAAAGTACGCGCTTTTGCTGTTTCCATTGATTTCAATGCATTTTGGCCTAAAATGAGCATTTGCTGTTTTCTCTTAAACACAACATGGGAGAAAAACCATTTCACATCACATTTGTGGGCCTTGGTCTTCCACACATTGTGTGAAATTTTGAGCTGTCTGTGTTTGCTACAAGATCAGATATTGCAAAGTATGCGGTTTTGTTGTTTCCATTGGTTTCAATGCATTTTGGCCTAAAATTAAAACTTGCTGTTTTCTCTTAAATGCAACATTGGAGAAAAACAATTTCACATCACATTTGTGGGCCTTGGTCTACAACACATTGTGTGAAATTTTGAGCTGTCTGTGTTTGCTACAAGAGGAGATATAGCAAAGTATGCGCTTTTGTTGTTTCCATTGTTTTCAATGCATTTTGGCCTAAAATGAGCATTTTCTGTTTTCTCTTAAACGCAACATTGGAGAAAAATCATTTCACATCACATTTGTGGGACTTGGTCTTCAACACATTCTGTGAAATGTTTAGCTGTCTGTGTTTGCTGCAAGAGGAGATATGATATCGCAAATAATGCGCTTTTGTTGTTTCCATTGGTTTCAATGCATTTTGGCCTAAAATGAGCATTTGCTGTTTTCTCTTAAACGCAACATTGGAGAAAAACCATTTCACATCACATTTGTGGGCCTTGGTCTTCAACACATTGTGTGAAATTTTGAGCTGTCTCTGTTTGCTACAGGAGGAGATATCGCAAGGCATGCGCTTTTGTTGTTTCCATCGGTTTCAATGCATTTTGACCTAAAACGAGCATTTGCTGTTTTCTCTTAAACGCAACAAGGGAGAAAAACCATTTCACATCACATTTGTGGGCCTTGGTCTTCAACACGTTCTGTGACATTTGGAGCTGTCTGTGTATGCTACAAGAGGAGATATCGCAAAGCATGCGCTTTTGTTGTTTCCATTGGTTTCAATGCATTTTGGCCTTAAACGAACATTTGCTATTTTCTCTTAAATGCAACATGGGAGAAAAACCATTTCACATCACATTTGTGGGCCTTGGTCTTCAAACACATTGTGTGAAATTTAGAGCTGTCTGTTTTTGCAACAAGAGGAGATGTCGCAAAGAATGGGCTTTTGCTGTTTCCATTGGTTTCAATGCATTTTGGCCTAAAATGAGCATTTGCTGTTTTCTCTTAAATGCAACATGGGAGAAAAACCATTTCACATCAAATTTGTGGGCCTTGGTCTTCAACACATTGTGTGAAATTTTGAGCTGTCTGTGTTTGCTACAAGAGGAGATATCGCAAAGAATACGGATTTGTTGTTTCCATTGGTTTCAATGCATTTTGGCCTAAAATGAGCATTTGCTGTTTTCTCTTAACCGAACATTGGAGAAAAACCATTTCACAAAAAGTTTGTGGGCCTTGTTCTTCAACACATTCTGTGAAATTTTGAGCTGTCTGTGCTTGCTACAAGAGGAGATATCAGAAAGCATGCGCTTTTGTTGATTCCATTGGTTTTAATGCATTTTGGCCAAAATGAGCATTTGCTGTTTTCTCTTAAACGCAAGATTGGAGAAAAACCATTTCACAACACATTTGTGGGGCCTTGGTCTTCAACAAAATTCTGTGAAATTTTGAGGTCTCTGTTTGCTACAGGAGGAGATATCGCAAATAATGCGCTTTTGTTGTTTCCATCGGTTTCAAAGCATTTTGGCCTAAAATGAGCATTTGCTGTTTTCTCTTAAACGCAACATGGGAGCAAAACCATTTCACATCACATTTGTGGGCCTTGGTCTTCAACACATTGTGTGAAATTTAGAGCTATCTGTGTTTGCTACAAGATGAGATATCGCAAAGAATACGGTTTTGTTGCTTCCATTGGTTTCAATGCATTTTTGCCTAAAATTAGCATTTGCTGTTTTCTCTTAACCGAACATTGGAGAAAAACCATTTCACAAAAAGTTTGTGGGCCTTGTTCTTCAACACATTCTGTGAAATTTTGAGCTGTCTGTGCTTGCTACAAGAGGAGATATCAGAAAGCATGCGCTTTTGTTGATTCCATTGGTTTTAATGCATTTTGGCCTAAAATGAGCATTTGCTGTTTTCTCTTAAGCGCAAGATAGGAGAAAAACCATTTCACAACACATTTGTGGGCCTTGGTCTTCAACACATTGTGTGAAATTTTGAGAAGTCTCTGTTTGCTACAGGAGGAGATATCGCAAAGCATGCGCTTTTGTTGTTTCCATCAGTTTCAATGCATTTTGGCCTAAAATGAGCATTTGCTGTTTTCTCTTAAATGCAACATGGGAGAAAAACCATTTCACATCAAATTTGTGGGCCTTGGTCTTCAACACATTGTGTGAAATTTTGAGCTGTCTGTGTTTGCTACAAGAGGAGATATCGCAAAGAATACGGATTTGTTGTTTCCATTGGTTTCAATGCATTTTGGCCTAAAATGAGCATTTGCTGTTTTCTCTTAACCGAACATTGGAGAAAAACCATTTCACAAAAAGTTTGTGGGCCTTGTTCTTCAACACATTCTGTGAAATTTTGAGCTGTCTGTGCTTGCTACAAGAGGAGATATCAGAAAGCATGCGCTTTTGTTGATTCCATTGGTTTTAATGCATTTTGGCCAAAATGAGCATTTGCTGTTTTCTCTTAAACGCAAGATTGGAGAAAAACCATTTCACAACACATTTGTGGGGCCTTGGTCTTCAACAAAATTCTGTGAAATTTTGAGGTCTCTGTTTGCTACAGGAGGAGATATCGCAAATAATGCGCTTTTGTTGTTTCCATCGGTTTCAAAGCATTTTGGCCTAAAATGAGCATTTGCTGTTTTCTCTTAAACGCAACATGGGAGCAAAACCATTTCACATCACATTTGTGGGCCTTGGTCTTCAACACATTGTGTGAAATTTAGAGCTATCTGTGTTTGCTACAAGATGAGATATCGCAAAGAATACGGTTTTGTTGCTTCCATTGGTTTCAATGCATTTTGGCCTAAAATTAGCATTTGCTGTTTTCTCTTAACCGAACATTGGAGAAAAACCATTTCACAAAAAGTTTGTGGGCCTTGTTCTTCAACACATTCTGTGAAATTTTGAGCTGTCTGTGCTTGCTACAAGAGGAGATATCAGAAAGCATGCGCTTTTGTTGATTCCATTGGTTTTAATGCATTTTGGCCTAAAATGAGCATTTGCTGTTTTCTCTTAAGCGCAAGATAGGAGAAAAACCATTTCACAACACATTTGTGGGCCTTGGTCTTCAACACATTGTGTGAAATTTTGAGAAGTCTCTGTTTGCTACAGGAGGAGATATCGCAAAGCATGCGCTTTTGTTGTTTCCATCAGTTTCAATGCATTTTGGCCTAAAACGAACATTTGCTGTTTTCTCTTAAATGCAACATGGGAGAAAAACCATTTCACATCACATTTGTGGGCCTTGGTCTTCAACACGTTCTGTGACATTTTGAGCTGTCTGTGTATGCTACAAGAGGAGATATCACAAAGTATGCGCTTTTGTTGTTTCCATTGGTTTCAATGCATTTTGGCCTAAAACTAACATTTGCTATTTTCTCTTAAATGCAACAAGGGAGTAAAACCATTTCACATCACATTTGTGGGCCTTGGTCTTCAACACATTGTGTGAAATTTTGAGCTGTCTGTGTTTGCTACAAGAGGAGATATCGCAAAGAATATGGTTTTCTTGTTTCCATTGGTTTCAATGCATTTTGGCCTAAAATTAGCATTTGCTGTTTTCTCTTAACCGAACATTGGAGAAAAACCATTTCACAACAAGTTTGTGGGCCTTGTTCTTCAACACATTCTGTGAAATTTTGAGCTGTCTGTGCTTGCTACAAGAGGAAATATCAGAAAGCATGCGCTTTTGTTGATTCCATTGGTTTTAATGCATTTTGGCCTAAAATGAGCATTTGCTGTTTTCTCTTAAACGCAAGATTGGAGAAAAACAATTTCACATCACATTTGTGGGCCTTAGTCTTCAACACATTCTGTGAAACATTGAGACGTCTGTGTTTGCTACAATAGGAGATATCGCAAATAATGCGCTTTTGTTGTTTCCATTGGTTTCAATGCATTTTGGCCTAAAATGAGCATTTGCTGTTTTCTCTTAAATGCAACATTGGAGAAAAACCATTTCACATCAAATTTGTGGGCCTTGGTCTTCAACACATTGTGTGAAATATTGAGCTGTCTCTGTTTGCTACATGAGGAGATATCGCAAGGCATGCGCTTTTGTTGTTTCCATCGGTTTCAATGCATTTTGACCTAAAACGAGCATTTGCTGTTTTCTCTTAAATGCAACAAGGGAGAAAAACCATTTCACATCACATTTGTGGGCCTTGGTCTTCAACACATTCTGTGACATTTTGAGCTGTCTGTGTATGCTACAAGAGGAGATATCGCAAAGCATGCGCTTTTGTCGTTTCCATTGGTTTCAATGCATTTTGGCCTTAAACGAACATTTGCTATTTTCTCTTAAATGCAACATGGGAGAAAAACCATTTCACATCACATTTGTGGGCCTTGGTCTTCAAACACATTGTGTGAAATTTAGAGCTGTCTGTTTTTGCAACAAGAGGAGATGTCGTAAAGAATGGGCTTTTGCTGTTTCCATTGGTTTCAACGCATTTTGGCCTAAAACGAGCATTTGCTGTTTTCTCTTAAATGCAACATGGGAGAAAAACTGTTTCACATCAAATTTGTGGGCCTTGGTCTTCAACACATTGTGTGAAATTTTGAGCTGTCTGTGTTTGCTACAAGAGGAGATATCGCAAAGAATACGGATTTGTTGTTTCCATTGGTTTCAATGCATTTTGGCCTAAAATTAGCATTTGCTGTTTTCTCTTAAACGAACATTGGAGAAAAACCATTTCACAAAAAGTTTGTGGGCCTTGTTCTTCAACACATTCTGTGAAATTTTGAGCTGTCTGTGCTTGCTACAAGAGGAGATATCAGAAAGCATGCGCTTTTGTTGATTCCATTGGTTTTAATGCATTTTGGCCAAAATGAGCCTTTGCTGTTTTCTCTTAAACGCAAGATTGTAGAAAAACCATTTCACAACACATTTGTGGGGCCTTGGTCTTCAACAAAATTCTGTGAAATTTTGAGGTCTCTGTTTGCTACAGGAGGAGATATCGCAAATAATGCGCTTTTGTTGTTTCCATCGGTTTCAAAGCATTTTGGCCTAAAACGAGCATTTGCTGTTTTCTCTTAAACGCAACATGGGAGCAAAACCATTTCACATCACATTTGTGGGCCTTGGTCTTCAACACATTGTGTGAAATTTAGAGCTATCTGTGTTTGCTACAAGAGGAGATATCGCAAAGAATACGGTTTTGTTGCTTCCATTGGTTTCAATGCATTTTGGCCTAAAATTAGCATTTGCTGTTTTCTCTTAACCGAACATTGGAGAAAAACCATTTCACAACAAGTTTGTGGGCCTTGTTCTTCAACACATTCTGTGAAATTTTGAGCTGTCTGTGCTTGCTACAAGAGGAGATATCAGAAAGCATGCGCTTTTGTTGATTCCATTGGTTTTAATGCATTTTGGCCTAAAATGAGCATTTGCTGTTTTCTCTTAAACGCAAGATTGGAGAAAAACCATTTCACAACACATTTGTGGGGCCTTGGTCTTCAACAGAATTCTGTGAAATTTTGAGCTCTCTGTTTGCTACAGGAGGAGATATCGCAAAGCATGTGCTTTTGTTGTTTCCATCGGCTTCAAAGCATTTTGGCCTAAAACGAGCAATTGCTGTTTTCTCTTAAACGCAACATGGGAGAAAAACCATTTCACAAAAAGTTTGTGGGCCTTGTTCTTCAACACATTCTGTGAAATTTTGAGCTGTCTGTGCTTGCTACAAGAGGAAATATCAGAAAGCATGCGCTTTTGTTGATTCCATTGGTTTTAATGCATTTTGGCCTAAAATGAGCATTTGCTGTTTTCTCTTAAGTGCAAGATAGGAGAAAAACCATTTCACAACACATTTGTGGGGCCTTGGTCTTCAACAGAATTCTGTGAAATTTTGAGCTCTCTGTTTGCTACAAGAGGAGATATCGCAAAGCATGTGCTATTGTTGTTTCCATCGGCTTCAAAGCATTTTGGCCTAAAACGAGCAATTGCTGTTTTCTCTTAAACGCAACATGGGAGAAAAACCATTTCACATCACATTTGTGGGCCTTGGTCTTCAACACATTGTGTGAAATTTTGAGAAGTCTCTGTTTGCTACAGGAGGAGATATCGCAAAGCATGCGCTTTTGTTGTTTCCATCGGTTTCAATGCATTTTGGCCTAAAACGAACATTTGCTGTTTTCTCTTAAATGCAACATGGGAGAAAAACCATTTCACATCACATTTGTGGGCCTTGGTCTTCAACACGTTCTGTGACATTTTGAGCTGTCTGTGTATGCTACAAGAGGAGATATCACAAAGTATGCGCTTTTGTTGTTTCCATTGGTTTCAATGCATTTTGGCCTAAAACTAACATTTGCTATTTTCT
Source organism: Taudactylus pleione (assembly GCA_031769625.1). Taxonomy (NCBI): domain Eukaryota; kingdom Metazoa; phylum Chordata; class Amphibia; order Anura; family Myobatrachidae; genus Taudactylus; species Taudactylus pleione. The sequence continues at coordinate 138,321 of JAUIMM010001036.1, read as the reverse complement.
CTTAAATGCAACAAGGGAGTAAAACCATTTCACATCACATTTGTGGGCCTTGGTCTTCAACACATTGTGTGAAATTTTGAGCTGTCTGTGTTTGCTACAAGAGGAGATATCGCAAAGAATATGGTTTTCTTGTTTCCATTGGTTTCAATGCATTTTGGCCTAAAATTAGCATTTGCTGTTTTCTCTTAAACGCAAGATTGGAGAAAAACAATTTCACATCACATTTGTGGGCCTTAGTCTTCAACACATTCTGTGAAACATTGAGACGTCTGTGTTTGCTACAAGAGGAGATATCGCAAATAATGCGCTTTTGTTGTTTCCATTGGTTTCAATGCATTTTGGCCTAAAATGAGCTTTTGCTGTTTCTCTTAAATGCAACATTGGAGAAAAACCATTTCACATCACATTTGTGGGCCTTGGTCTTCAACACATTGTGTGAAATATTGAGCTGTCTCTGTTTGCTACAGGAGGAGATATCGCAAGGCATGCGCTTTTGTTGTTTCCATCGGTTTCAATGCATTTTTACCTAAAACGAGCATTTGCTGTTTTCTCTTAAACGCAACAAGGGAGAAAAACATTTCACATCACATTTGTGGGCCTTGGTCTTCAACACATTCTGTGACATTTTGAGCTGTCTGTGTATGCTACAAGAGGAGATATCGCAAAGCATGCGCTTTTGTTGTTTCCATTGGTTTCAATGCATTTTGGCCTTAAACGAACATTTGCTATTTTCTCTTAAATGCAACATGGGAGAAAAACCATTTCACAACAAGTTTGTGGGCCTTGTTCTTCAACACATTCTGTGAAATTTTGAGCTGTCTGTGCTTTCTACAAGAGGAAGTATCAGAAAGCATGCGCTTTTGTTGATTCCATTGGTTTTAATGCATTTTGGCCAAAATGAGCCTTTGCTGTTTTCTCTTAAACGCAAGATTGTAGAAAAACCATTTCACAACACATTTGTGGGGCCTTGGTCTTCAACAAAATTCTGTGAAATTTTGAGGTCTCTGTTTGCTACAGGAGGAGATATCGCAAATAATGCGCTTTTGTTGTTTCCATCGGTTTCAAAGCATTTTGGCCTAAAACGAGCATTTGCTGTTTTCTCTTAAACGCAACATGGGAGCAAAACCATTTCACATCACATTTGTGGGCCTTGGTCTTCAACACATTGTGTGAAATTTAGAGCTATCTGTGTTTGCTACAAGAGGAGATATCGCAAAGAATACGGTTTTGTTGCTTCCATTGGTTTCAATGCATTTTGGCCTAAAATTAGCATTTGCTGTTTTCTCTTAACCGAACATTGGAGAAAAACCATTTCACAACAAGTTTGTGGGCCTTGTTCTTCAACACATTCTGTGAAATTTTGAGCTGTCTGTGCTTGCTACAAGAGGAGATATCAGAAAGCATGCGCTTTTGTTGATTCCATTGGTTTTAATGCATTTTGGCCTAAAATGAGCATTTGCTGTTTTCTCTTAAACGCAACATTGGAGAAAAACCATTTCACAACACATTTGTGGGGCCTTGGTCTTCAACAGAATTCTGTGAAATTTTGAGCTCTCTGTTTGCTACAGGAGGAGATATCGCAAAGCATGTGCTTTTGTTGTTTCCATCGGCTTCAAAGCATTTTGGCCTAAAACAAGCAATTGCTGTTTTCTCTTAAACGCAACATGGGAGAAAAACCATTTCACATCACATTTGTGGGCCTTGGTCTTCAACACATTGTGTGAAATTTTGAGAAGTCTCTGTTTGCTACAGGAGGAGATATCGCAAAGCATGCGCTTTTGTTGTTTCCATAGGTTTCAATGCATTTTGGCCTAAAACGAACATTTGCTGTTTTCTCTTAAATGCAACATGGGAGAAAAACCATTTCACATCACATTTGTGGGCCTTGGTCTTCAACACATTGTGTGAAATTTTGAGCTGTCTGTGTTTGCTACAAGAGGAGATATCGCAAAGAATACGGTTTTCTTGTTTCCATTGGTTTCAATGCATTTTGGCCTAAAATTAGCATTTGCTGTTTTCTCTTAACCGAACATTGGAGAAAAACCATTTCACAACAAGTTTGTGGGCCTTGTTCTTCAACACATTCTGTGAAATTTTGAGCTGTCTGTGCTTGCTACAAGAGGAAATATCAGAAAGCATGCGCTTTTGTTGATTCCATTGGTTTTAATGCATTTTGGCCTAAAATGAGCATTTGCTGTTTTCTCTTAAACGCAAGATTGGAGAAAAACCATTTCACATCACATTTGTGGGCCTTGTTCTTCAACACATTCTGTGAAATTTTGAGCTGTCTGTGCTTGCTACAAGAGGAAATATCAGAAAGCATGCGCTTTTGTTGATTCCATTGGTTTTAATGCATTTTGGCCTAAAATTAGCATATGCTGTTTTCTCTTAAACGCAAGATTGGAGAAAAACCATTTCACAACACATTTGTTGGGCATTGGTCTACAGCAGAATTCTGTGAAATTTTGAGGTCTCTGTTTGATACAGGAGGAGATATCGCAAAGCATGCGCTTTTGTTGTTTCCATCGGCTTCAAAGCATTTTGGCCTAAAACGAGCATTTGCTGTTTTCTCTTAAACGCAACATGGGAGAAAAACCATTTCACATCACATTTGTGGGCCTTGGTCTTCAACACATTGTGTGAAATTTTGAGCTGTCTGTGTATGCTACAAGAGGAGATATCACAAAGTATGCGCTTTTGTTGTTTCCATTGGTTTCAATGCATTTTGGCCTAAAACTAACATTTGCTATTTTCTCTTAAATGCAACAAGGGAGTAAAACCATTTCACATCACATTTGTGGGCCTTGGTCTTCAACACATTGTGTGAAATTTTGAGCTGTCTGTGTTTGCTACAAGAGGAGATATCGCAAAGAATATGGTTTTCTTGTTTCCATTGGTTCCAATGCATTTTGGCCTAAAATTAGCATTTGCTGTTTTCTCTTAACCGAACATTGGAGAAAAACCATTTCACAACAAGTTTGTGGGCCTTGTTCTTCAACACATTCTGTGAAATTTTGAGCTGTCTGTGCTTGCTACAAGAGGAAATATCAGAAAGCATGCGCTTTTGTTGATTCCATTGGTTTTAATGCATTTTGGCCTAAAATGAGCATTTGCTGTTTCTCTTAAATGCAACATTGGAGAAAAACCATTTCACATCACATTTGTGGGCCTTGGTCTTCAACACATTGTGTGAAATATTGAGCTGTCTCTGTTTGCTACAGGAGGAGATATCGCAAGGCATGCGCTTTTGTTGTTTCCATCGGTTTCAATGCATTTTTACCTAAAACGAGCATTTGCTGTTTTCTCTTAAACGCAACAAGGGAGAAAAACATTTCACATCACATTTGTGGGCCTTGGTCTTCAACACATTCTGTGACATTTTGAGCTGTCTGTGTATGCTACAAGAGGAGATATCGCAAAGCATGCGCTTTTGTTGTTTCCATTGGTTTCAATGCATTTTGGCCTTAAACGAACATTTGCTATTTTCTCTTAAATGCAACATGGGAGAAAAACCATTTCACATCACATTTGTGGGCCTTGGTCTTCAAACACATTGTGTGAAATTTAGAGCTGTCTGTTTTTGCAACAAGAGGAGATGTCGTAAAGAATTGGCTTTTGCTGTTTCCATTGGTTTCAATGCATTTTGGCCTAAAACGAGCATTTGCTGTTTTCTCTTAAATGCAACATGGGAGAAAAACCATTTCACATCAAATTTGTGGGCCTTGGTCTTCAACACATTGTGTGAAATTTTGAGCTGTCTGTGTTTGCTACAAGAGGAGATATCGCAAAGAATACGGATTTGTTGTTTCCATTGGTTTCAATGCATTTTGGCCTAAAATTAGCATTTGCTGTTTTCTCTTAAACGAACATTGGAGAAAAACCATTTCACAAAAAGTTTGTGGGCCTTGTTCTTCAACAAATTCTGTGAAATTTTGAGCTGTCTGTGCTTGCTACAAGAGGAGATATCAGAAAGCATGCGCTTTTGTTGATTCCATTGGTTTTAATGCATTTTGGCCAAAATGAGCCTTTGCTGTTTTCTCTTAAACGCAAGATTGTAGAAAAACCATTTCACAACACATTTGTGGGGCCTTGGTCTTCAACAAAATTCTGTGAAATTTTGAGGTCTCTGTTTGATACAGGAGGAGATATCGCAAATAATGCGCTTTTGTTGTTTCCATCGGTTTCAAAGCATTTTGGCCTAAAACGAGCATTTGCTGTTTTCTCTTAAACGCAACATGGGAGCAAAACCATTTCACATCACATTTGTGGGCCTTGGTCTTCAACACATTGTGTGAAATTTAGAGCTATCTGTGTTTGCTACAAGAGGAGATATCGCAAAGAATACGGTTTTGTTGCTTCCATTGGTTTCAATGCATTTTGGCCTAAAATTAGCATTTGCTGTTTTCTCTTAACCGAACATTGGAGAAAAACCATTTCACAACAAGTTTGTGGGCCTTGTTCTTCAACACATTCTGTGAAATTTTGAGCTGTCTGTGCTTGCTACAAGAGGAGATATCAGAAAGCATGCGCTTTTGTTGATTCCATTGGTTTTAATGCATTTTGGCCTAAAATGAGCATTTGCTGTTTTCTCTTAAACGCAACATTGGAGAAAAACCATTTCACAACACATTTGTGGGGCCTTGGTCTTCAACAGAATTCTGTGAAATTTTGAGCTCTCTGTTTGCTACAGGAGGAGATATCGCAAAGCATGTGCTTTTGTTGTTTCCATCGGCTTCAAAGCATTTTGGCCTAAAACAAGCAATTGCTGTTTTCTCTTAAACGCAACATGGGAGAAAAACCATTTCACATCACATTTGTGGGCCTTGGTCTTCAACACATTGTGTGAAATTTTGAGAAGTCTCTGTTTGCTACAGGAGGAGATATCGCAAAGCATGCGCTTTTGTTGTTTCCATAGGTTTCAATGCATTTTGGCCTAAAACGAACATTTGCTGTTTTCTCTTAAATGCAACATGGGAGAAAAACCATTTCACATCACATTTGTGGGCCTTGGTCTTCAACACATTGTGTGAAATTTTGAGCTGTCTGTGTTTGCTACAAGAGGAGATATCGCAAAGAATACGGTTTTCTTGTTTCCATTGGTTTCAATGCATTTTGGCCTAAAATTAGCATTTGCTGTTTTCTCTTAACCGAACATTGGAGAAAAACCATTTCACAACAAGTTTGTGGGCCTTGTTCTTCAACACATTCTGTGAAATTTTGAGCTGTCTGTGCTTGCTACAAGAGGAAATATCAGAAAGCATGCGCTTTTGTTGATTCCATTGGTTTTAATGCATTTTGGCCTAAAATGAGCATTTGCTGTTTTCTCTTAAACGCAAGATTGGAGAAAAACCATTTCACATCACATTTGTGGGCCTTGTTCTTCAACACATTCTGTGAAATTTTGAGCTGTCTGTGCTTGCTACAAGAGGAAATATCAGAAAGCATGCGCTTTTGTTGATTCCATTGGTTTTAATGCATTTTGGCCTAAAATTAGCATATGCTGTTTTCTCTTAAACGCAAGATTGGAGAAAAACCATTTCACAACACATTTGTTGGGCATTGGTCTACAGCAGAATTCTGTGAATTTTGAGGTCTCTGTTTGATACAGGAGGAGATATCGCAAAGCATGCGCTTTTGTTGTTTCCATCGGCTTCAAAGCATTTTGGCCTAAAACGAGCATTTGCTGTTTTCTCTTAAACGCAACATGGGAGAAAAACCATTTCACATCACATTTGTGGGCCTTGGTCTTCAACACATTGTGTGAAATTTAGAGCTGTCTCTGTTTACTACAAGAGGAGATGTCACAAAGTACGCGCTTTTGCTGTTTCCATTGATTTCAATGCATTTTGGCCTAAAATGAGCATTTGCTGTTTTCTCTTAAACACAACATGGGAGAAAAACCATTTCACATCACATTTGTGGGCCTTGGTCTTCCACACATTGTGTGAAATTTTGAGCTGTCTGTGTTTGCTACAAGATCAGATATTGCAAAGTATGCGGTTTTGTTGTTTCCATTGGTTTCAATGCATTTTGGCCTAAAATTAAAACTTGCTGTTTTCTCTTAAATGCAACATTGGAGAAAAACAATTTCACATCACATTTGTGGGCCTTGGTCTACAACACATTGTGTGAAATTTTGAGCTGTCTGTGTTTGCTACAAGAGGAGATATAGCAAAGTATGCGCTTTTGTTGTTTCCATTGTTTTCAATGCATTTTGGCCTAAAATGAGCATTTTCTGTTTTCTCTTAAACGCAACATTGGAGAAAAATCATTTCACATCACATTTGTGGGACTTGGTCTTCAACACATTCTGTGAAATGTTTAGCTGTCTGTGTTTGCTGCAAGAGGAGATATGATATCGCAAATAATGCGCTTTTGTTGTTTCCATTGGTTTCAATGCATTTTGGCCTAAAATTAGCATTTGCTGTTTTCTCTTAAACGCAACATTGGAGAAAAACCATTTCACATCACATTTGTGGGCCTTGGTCTTCAACACATTGTGTGAAATTTTGAGCTGTCTCTGTTTGCTACAGGAGGAGATATCGCAAGGCATGCGCTTTTGTTGTTTATATCGGTTTCAAAGCATTTTGGCCTAAAACGAGCATTTGCTGTTTTCTCTTAAACGCAACATGGGAGCAAAACCATTTCACATCACATTTGTGGGCCTTGGTCTTCAACACATTGTGTGAAATTTAGAGCTATCTGTGTTTGCTACAAGAGGAGATATCGCAAAGAATACGCTTTTGTTGTTTCCATTGGTTTCAATGCATTTTGGCCTAAAATTAGCATTTGCTGTTTTCTCTTAAACGCAAGATTGGAGAAAAACCATTTCACAACACATTTGTGGGGCCTTGGTCTTCAACAGAATTCTGTGAAATTTTGAGCTCTCTGTGCTTGCTACAGGAGGAGATATCGCAAAGCATGTGCTTTTGTTGTTTCCATCAGCTTCAAAGCATTTTGGCCTAAAATGAGCAATTGCTGTTTTCTCTTAAACGCAACATGGGAGAAAAACCATTTCACATCACATTTGTGGGCCTTGGTCTTCAACACATTGTGTGAAATTTTGAGAAGTCTCTGTTTGCTACAGGAGGAGATATCGCAAAGCATGCACTTTTGTTGTTTCCATCGGTTTGAATGCATTTTGGCCTAAAACGAACATTTGCTGTTTTCTCTTAAATGCAACATGGGAGAAAAACCATTTCACATCACATTTGTGGGCCTTGGTCTTCAACACGTTCTGTGACACTTTGAGCTGTCTGTGTATGCTACAAGAGGAGATATCACAAAGTATGCGCTTTTGTTGTTTCCATTGGTTTCAATGCATTTTGGCCTAAAACTAACATTTGCTATTTTCTCTTAAATGCAACAAGGGAGAAAAACCATTTCACATCACATTTGTGGGCCTTGGTCTTCAACACATTGTGTGAAATTTTGAGATGTCTGTGTTTGCTACAAGAGGAGATATCACAAAAAATATGGTTTTCTTGTTTCCATTGGTTTCAATGCATTTTGGACTAAAATTAGCATTTGCTGTTTTCTCTTAACCGAAAATTGGAGAAAAACCATTTCACAACAAGTTTGTGGGCAATGTTCTTCAACACATTCTGTGAAATTTTGAGCTGTCTGTGCTTGCTACAAGAGGAAATATCAGATGCATGCGCTTTTGTTGATTCCATTGGTTTTAATGCATTTTGGCCTAAAATGAGCATTTGCTGTTTTCTCTTAAACGCAAGATTGGAGAAAAACCATTTCACATCACATTTGTGGGCCTTGGTCTTCAACACGTTCTGTGACATTTTGAGCTGTCTGTGTATGCTACAAGAGGAGATATCGCAAAGCATGCATTTTTATTGTTTCCATTGGTTTCAATGCATTTTGGCCTAAAACGAACATTTGCTATTTTCTCTTAAATGCAACATTGGAGAAAAACCATTTCACATCAAAATTGTGGGCCATAGTCGTCAACACATTGTGTGAAATTTTGAGCTGTCTATGCTTGCTACAAGAGGAGATATCACAAAGTATGCGTTTTTGTTGTTTCCTTTGGTTTCAATGCATTTATGCCTAAAATGAGCATTTGCTGTTTTCTCTTAAACGCAACATTGGAGAAAAACCATTTCACATCACATTTGTGGGCATTGGTCTTCAACACATTGTGTGAAATTTTGAGCTGTCTCTGTTTGCTACAGGAGGAGATATTGCAAAGCATGTGCTTTTGTTGTTTCCATCGGTTTCAAAGCATTTTGGCCTAAAACGAGCATTTGCTGTTTTCTCTTAAACGCAAGATTGGAGAAAAACCATTTCACATCACATTTGTGGGCCTTGGTCTTCAACACATTGTGTGAAATTTTGAGCTGTCTGTGTTTGCTAGAAGAGGAGATATTGCAAAGTATGCGCTTTTGTTGTTTCCATTGGTTTCAATGCATTTTGGCCTAAAATGAGCATTTGCTGTTTTCTCTTAAACGCAACATTGGAGAAAAACCATTTCACATCACATTTGTGGGCCTTGGTCTTCAACACATTGTGTGAAATTTTGAGCTGTCTGTGTTTGCTACAAGAGGAGATATCACAAAGATTACGGTTTTCTTGTTTCCATTGGTTTCAATGCATTTTGGCCTAAAATGAGCATTTGCTGTTTTCTCTTTACCGAACATTGGAGAAAAATCATTTCACAATAAGTTTGTGGGCCTTGTTCTTCAACACATTCTGTGAAATTTTGAGCTGTCTGTGCTTGCTACAATAGGAGATATCAGAAAGCATGCACTTTTGTTGATTCCATTGGTTTTAATGCATTTTGGCCTAAAATGAGCATTTGCTGTTTTCTCTTAAACGCAAGATTGGAGAAAAACCATTTCACAACACATTTGTGGGGCCTTGGTCTTCAACAGAATTCTGTGAAATTTTGAGCTCTCTGCTACAGGAGGAGATATCGCAAAGCATGCGATTTTGTTGTTTCCATCGGCTTCAAAGCATTTTGGCCTAAAACGAGCATTTGCTGTTTTCTCTTAACTGAACATGGGAGAAAAACCATTTCACATCACATTTGTGGGCCTTGGTCTTCAACACATTGTGTGAAATTTAGAGCTGTCTGTGTTTGCTTCAAGAGGAGATGTCGCAAAGAATGGGCTTTTGCTGTTTCCATTGGTTTCAATGCATTATGGCCTAAAACAAGCATTTGCTGTTTTCTCTTAAATGCAACATGGGAGAAAAACCATTTCACATCACATTTGTGGGCCTTGGTTTTCAACACATTGTGTGAAATTTTGAGCTGTCTGTGTTTGCTACAAGAGGAGATATCGCAAAGAATACGGTTTTCTTGTTTCCATTGGTTTCAATGCATTTTGGCCTAAAATTAGCATTTGCTGTTTTCTCTTAACCGAACATTGGAGAAAAACCATTTCACAACAAGTTTGTGGGCCTTGTTCTTCAACACATTCTGTGAAATTTTGAGCTGTCTGTGCTTGCTACAAGAGGAAATATCAGAAAGCATTCGCTTTTGTTGTTTCCATTGTTTTCAATGCATTTTGGCCTAAAATGAGCATTTGCTGTTTTCTCTTAAACGCAACATTGGAGAAAAATCATTTCACATCACATTTGTGGGTCTTGGTCTTTGACACATTCTGTGAAATGTTTAGCTGTCTGTGTTTGCTGCAAGAGGAGATATCGCAAATAATGCGCTTTTGTTGTTTCCATTGGTTTCAATGCATTTTGGCCTAAAATGAGCATTTGCTGTTTTCTCTTAAACGCAAGATTGGAGAAAAACCATTTCACAACACATTTGTGGGGCCTTGGTCTTCAACAGAATTCTGTGAAATTTTGAGCTCTCTGTTTGCTACAGGAGGAGATATCGCAAAGCATGTGCTTTTGTTGTTTCCATCGGCTTCAAAGCATTTTGGCCTAAAACAAGCAATTGCTGTTTTCTCTTAAACGCAACATGGGAGAAAAACCATTTCACATCACATTTGTGGGCCTTGGTCTTCAACACATTGTGTGAAATTTTGAGAAGTCTCTGTTTGCTACAGGAGGAGATATCGCAAAGCATGCGCTTTTGTTGTTTCCATAGGTTTCAATGCATTTTGGCCTAAAACGAACATTTGCTGTTTTCTCTTAAATGCAACATGGGAGAAAAACCATTTCACATCACATTTGTGGGCCTTGGTCTTCAACACATTGTGTGAAATTTTGAGCTGTCTGTGTTTGCTACAAGAGGAGATATCGCAAAGAATACGGTTTTCTTGTTTCCATTGGTTTCAATGCATTTTGGCCTAAAATTAGCATTTGCTGTTTTCTCTTAACCGAACATTGGAGAAAAACCATTTCACAACAAGTTTGTGGGCCTTGTTCTTCAACACATTCTGTGAAATTTTGAGCTGTCTGTGCTTGCTACAAGAGGAAATATCAGAAAGCATGCGCTTTTGTTGATTCCATTGGTTTTAATGCATTTTGGCCTAAAATGAGCATTTGCTGTTTTCTCTTAAACGCAAGATTGGAGAAAAACCATTTCACATCACATTTGTGGGCCTTGTTCTTCAACACATTCTGTGAAATTTTGAGCTGTCTGTGCTTGCTACAAGAGGAAATATCAGAAAGCATGCGCTTTTGTTGATTCCATTGGTTTTAATGCATTTTGGCCTAAAATTAGCATATGCTGTTTTCTCTTAAACGCAAGATTGGAGAAAAACCATTTCACAACACATTTGTTGGGCATTGGTCTTCAGCAGAATTCTGTGAAATTTTGAGGTCTCTGTTTGATACAGGAGGAGATATCGCAAAGCATGCGCTTTTGTTGTTTCCATTGATTTCAATGCATTTTGGCCTAAAATGAGCATTTGCTGTTTTCTCTTAAACACAACATGGGAGAAAAACCATTTCACATCACATTTGTGGGCCTTGGTCTTCCACACATTGTGTGAAATTTTGAGCTGTCTGTGTTTGCTACAAGATCAGATATCGCAAAGTATGCGGTTTTGTTGTTTCCATTGGTTTCAATGCATTTTGGCCTAAAATTAAAACTTGCTGTTTTCTCTTAAATGCAACATTGGAGAAAAACAATTTCACATCACATTTGTGGGCCTTGGTCTACAACACATTGTGTGAAATTTTGAGCTGTCTGTGTTTGCTACAAGAGGAGATATAGCAAAGTATGCGCTTTTGTTGTTTCCATTGTTTTCAATGCATTTTGGCCTAAAATGAGCATATGCTGTTTTCTCTTAAACGCAACATTGGAGAAAAATCATTTCACATCACATTTGTGGGACTTGGTCTTCAACACATTCTGTGAAATGTTTAGCTGTTTGTGTTTGCTGCAAGAGGAGATATGATATCGCAAATAATGCGCTTTTGTTGTTTCCATTGGTTTCAATGCATTTTGGCCTAAAATGAACATTTGCTGTTTTCTCTTAAACGCAACATTGGAGAAAAACCATTTCACATCACATTTGTGGGCCTTGGTCTTCAACACATTGTGTGAAATTTTGAGCTGTCTCTGTTTGCTACAGGAGGAGATATCGCAAGGCATGCGCTTTTGTTGTTTATATCGGTTTCAAAGCATTTTGGCCTAAAACGAGCATTTGCTGTTTTCTCTTAAACGCAACATGGGAGCAAAACCATTTCACATCACATTTGTGGGCCTTGGTCTTCAACACATTGTGTGAAATTTAGAGCTATCTGTGTTTGATACAAGAGGAGATATCGCAAAGAATACGCTTTTGTTGTTTCCATTGGTTTCAATTCATTTTGGCCTAAAATTAGCATTTGCTGTTTTCTCTTAACCGAACATTGGAGAAAAACCATTTCACAACAAGTTTGTGGGTCTTGGTCTTTGACACATTCTGTGAAATGTTTAGCTGTCTGTGTTTGCTGCAAGAGGAGATATCGCAAATAATGCGCTTTTGTTGTTTCCATTGGTTTCAATGCATTTTGGCCTAAAATGAGCATTTGCTGTTTTCTCTTAAACGCAAGATTGGAGAAAAACCATTTCACAACACATTTGTGGGGCCTTGGTCTTCAACAGAATTCTGTGAAATTTTGAGCTCTCTGTTTGCTACAGGAGGAGATATCGCAAAGCATGTGCTTTTGTTGTTTCCATCGGCTTCAAAGCATTTTGGCCTAAAACAAGCAATTGCTGTTTTCTCTTAAACGCAACATGGGAGAAAAACCATTTCACATCACATTTGTGGGCCTTGGTCTTCAACACATTGTGTGAAATTTTGAGAAGTCTCTGTTTGCTACAGGAGGAGATATCGCAAAGCATGCGCTTTTGTTGTTTCCATAGGTTTCAATGCATTTTGGCCTAAAACGAACATTTGCTGTTTTCTCTTAAATGCAACATGGGAGAAAAACCATTTCACATCACATTTGTGGGCCTTGGTCTTCAACACATTGTGTGAAATTTTGAGCTGTCTGTGTTTGCTACAAGAGGAGATATCGCAAAGAATACGGTTTTCTTGTTTCCATTGGTTTCAATGCATTTTGGCCTAAAATTAGCATTTGCTGTTTTCTCTTAACCGAACATTGGAGAAAAACCATTTCACAACAAGTTTGTGGGCCTTGTTCTTCAACACATTCTGTGAAATTTTGAGCTGTCTGTGCTTGCTACAAGAGGAAATATCAGAAAGCATGCGCTTTTGTTGATTCCATTGGTTTTAATGCATTTTGGCCTAAAATGAGCATTTGCTGTTTTCTCTTAAACGCAAGATTGGAGAAAAACCATTTCACATCACATTTGTGGGCCTTGTTCTTCAACACATTCTGTGAAATTTTGAGCTGTCTGTGCTTGCTACAAGAGGAAATATCAGAAAGCATGCGCTTTTGTTGATTCCATTGGTTTTAATGCATTTTGGCCTAAAATTAGCATATGCTGTTTTCTCTTAAACGCAAGATTGGAGAAAAACCATTTCACAACACATTTGTTGGGCATTGGTCTTCAGCAGAATTCTGTGAAATTTTGAGGTCTCTGTTTGATACAGGAGGAGATATCGCAAAGCATGCGCTTTTGTTGTTTCCATTGATTTCAATGCATTTTGGCCTAAAATGAGCATTTGCTGTTTTCTCTTAAACACAACATGGGAGAAAAACCATTTCACATCACATTTGTGGGCCTTGGTCTTCCACACATTGTGTGAAATTTTGAGCTGTCTGTGTTTGCTACAAGATCAGATATCGCAAAGTATGCGGTTTTGTTGTTTCCATTGGTTTCAATGCATTTTGGCCTAAAATTAAAACTTGCTGTTTTCTCTTAAATGCAACATTGGAGAAAAACAATTTCACATCACATTTGTGGGCCTTGGTCTACAACACATTGTGTGAAATTTTGAGCTGTCTGTGTTTGCTACAAGAGGAGATATAGCAAAGTATGCGCTTTTGTTGTTTCCATTGTTTTCAATGCATTTTGGCCTAAAATGAGCATTTGCTGTTTTCTCTTAAACGCAACATTGGAGAAAAATCATTTCACATCACATTTGTGGGACTTGGTCTTCAACACATTCTGTGAAATGTTTAGCTGTCTGTGTTTGCTGCAAGAGGAGATATGATATCGCAAATAATGCGCTTTTGTTGTTTCCATTGGTTTCAATGCATTTTGGCCTAAAATGAACATTTGCTGTTTTCTCTTAAACGCAACATTGGAGAAAAACCATTTCACATCACATTTGTGGGCCTTGGTCTTCAACACATTGTGTGAAATTTTGAGCTGTCTCTGTTTGCTACAGGAGGAGATATCACAAGGCATGCGCTTTTGTTGTTTATATCGGTTTCAAAGCATTTTGGCCTAAAACGAGCATTTGCTGTTTTCTCTTAAACGCAACATGGGAGCAAAACCATTTCACATCACATTTGTGGGCCTTGGTCTTCAACACATTGTGTGAAATTTAGAGCTATCTGTGTTTGCTACAAGAGGAGATATCGCAAAGAATACGCTTTTGTTGTTTCCATTGGTTTCAATTCATTTTGGCCTAAAATTAGCATTTGCTGTTTTCTCTTAACCGAACATTGGAGAAAAACCATTTCACAACAAGTTTGTGGGCCTTGTTCTTCAACACATTCTGTGAAATTTTGAGCTGTCTGTGCTTGCTACAAGAGGAGATTTCAGAAAGCATGCGCTTTTGTTGATTCCATTGGTTTTAATGCATTTTGGCCTAAAATGAGCATTTGCTGTTTTCTCTTAAACGCAAGATTGGAGAAAAACCATTTCACAACACATTTGTGGGGCCTTGGTCTTCAACAGAATTCTGTGAAATTTTGAGCTCTCTGTGCTTGCTACAGGAGGAGATATCGCAAAGCATGTGCTTTTGTTGTTTCCATCAGCTTCAAAGCATTTTGGCCTAAAATGAGCAATTGCTGTTTTCTCTTAAACGCAACATGGGAGAAAAACCATTTCACATCACATTTGTGGGCCTTGGTCTTCAACACATTGTGTGAAATTTTGAGAAGTCTCTGTTTGCTACAGGAGGAGATATCGCAAAGCATGCACTTTTGTTGTTTCCATCGGTTTGAATGCATTTTGGCCTAAAACGAACATTTGCTGTTTTCTCTTAAATGCAACATGGGAGAAAAACCATTTCACATCACATTTGTGGGCCTTGGTCTTCAACACGTTCTGTGACACTTTGAGCTGTCTGTGTATGCTACAAGAGGAGATATCACAAAGTATGCACTTTTGTTGTTTCCATTGGTTTCAATGCATTTTGGCCTAAAACTAACATTTGCTATTTTCTCTTAAATGCAACAAGGGAGAAAAACCATTTCACATCACATTTGTGGGCCTTGGTCTATAACACATTGTGTGAAATTTTGAGATGTCTGTGTTTGCTACAAGAGAAGATATCACAAAGAATATGTTTTTCTTGTTTCCATTGGTTTCAATGCATTTTGGACTAAAATTAGCATTTGCTGTTTTCTCTTAACCGAAAATTGGAGAAAAACCATTTCACAACAAGTTTGTGGGCAATGTTCTTCAACACATTCTGTGAAATTTTGAGCTGTCTGTGCTTGCTACAAGAGGAAATATCAGATGCATGCGCTTTTGTTGATTCCATTGGTTTTAATGCATTTTGGCCTAAAATGAGCATTTGCTGTTTTCTCTTAAACGCAAGATTGGAGAAAACCATTTCACATCACATTTGTGGGCCTTGGTCTTCAACACGTTCTGTGACATTTTGAGCTGTCTGTGTATGCTACAAGAGGAGATATTGCAAAGCATGCATTTTTATTGTTTCCATTGGTTTCAATGCATTTTGGCCTAAAACGAACATTTGCTATTTTCTCTTAACTGCAACATTGGAGAAAAACCATTTCACATCAAAATTGTGGGCCATGGTCGTCAACACATTGTGTGAAATTTTTAGCTGTCTATGCTTGCTACAAGAGGAGATATCACAAAGTATGCGTTTTTGTTGTTTCCTTTGGTTTCAATGCATTTATGCCTAAAATGAGCATTTGCTGTTTTCTCTTAAACGCAACATTGGAGAAAAACCATTTCACATCACATTTGTGGGCATTGGTCTTCAACACATTGTGTGAAATTTTGAGCTGTCTCTGTTTGCTACAGGAGGAGATATTGCAAAGCATGTGCTTTTGTTGTTTCCATCGGTTTCAAAGCATTTTGGCCTAAAACGAGCATTTGCTGTTTTCTCTTAAATGCAAGATTGGAGAAAAACCATTTCACATCACATTTGTGGGCCTTGGTCTTCAACACATTGTGTGAAATTTTGAGCTGTCTGTGTTTGCTAGAAGAGGAGATATTGCAAAGTATGCGCTTTTGTTGTTTCCATTGGTTTCAATGCATTTTGGCCTAAAATGAGCATTTGCTGTTTTCTCTTAAACACAACATTGGAGAAAAACCATTTCACATCACATTTGTGGGCCTTGGTCTTCAACACATTGTTTGAAATTTTGAGCTGTCTGTGTTTGCTACAAGAGGAGATATCACAAAGATTACGGTTTTCTTGTTTCCATTGGTTTCAATGCATTTTGGCCTAAAATGAGCATTTGCTGTTTTCTCTTTACCGAACATTGGAGAAAAATCATTTCACAACAAGTTTGTGGGCCTTGTTCTTCAACACATTCTGTGAAATTTTGAGCTGTCTGTGCTTGCTACAATAGGAGATATCAGAAAGCATGCACTTTTGTTGATTCCATTGGTTTTAATGCATTTTGGCCTAAAATGAGCATTTGCTGTTTTCTCTTAAACGCAAGATTGGAGAAAAACCATTTCACAACACATTTGTGGGGCCTTGGTCTTCAACAGAATTCTGTGAAATTTTGAGCTCTCTGTTTGCTACAGGAGGAGATATCGCAAAGCATGCGATTTTGTTGTTTCCATCGGCTTCAAAGCATTTTGGCCTAAAACGAGCATTTGCTGTTTTCTCTTAACTGAACATGGGAGAAAAACCATTTCACATCACATTTGTGGGCCTTGGTCTTCAACACATTGTGTGAAATTTAGAGCTGTCTGTGTTTGCTTCAAGAGGAGATGTCGCAAAGAATGGGCTTTTGCTGTTTCCATTGGTTTCAATGCATTTTGGCCTAAAACAAGCATTTGCTGTTTTCTCTTAAATGCAACATGGGAGAAAAACCATTTCACATCACATTTGTGGGCCTTGGTTTTCAACACATTGTGTGAAATTTTGAGCAGTCTGTGTTTGCTACAAGAGGAGATATCGCAAAGAATACGGTTTTGTTGTTTCCATTGGTTTCAATGCATTTTGGCCTAAAATTAGCATTTGCTGTTTTCTCTTAACCGAACATTGGAGAAAAACCATTTCACAACAAGTTTGTGGGCCTTGTTCTTCAACACATTCTGTGAAATTTTGAGCTGTCTGTGCTTGCTACAAGAGGAAATATCAGAAAGCATTCGCTTTTGTTGTTTCCATTGTTTTCAATGCATTTTGGCCTAAAATGAGCATTTGCTGTTTTCTCTTAAACGCAACATTGGAGAAAAATCATTTCACATCACATTTGTGGGTCTTGGTCTTTGACACATTCTGTGAAATGTTTAGCTGTCTGTGTTTGCTGCAAGAGGAGATATCGCAAATAATGCGCTTTTGTTGTTTCCATTGGTTTCAATGCATTTTGGCCTAAAATGAGCATTTGCTGTTTTCTCTTAAACGCAACATTGGAGAAAAACCATTTCACATCACATTTGTGGGCCTTGGTCTTCAACACATTGTGTGAAATTTAGAGCTGTCTGTGTTTGCTTCAAGAGGAGATGTCGCAAAGAATGGGCTTTTGTTGTTTCCATTGGTTTCAATGGATTTTGGCCTAAAACAAGCATTTGCTGTTTTCTCTTAAATGCAACATGGGAGAAAAACCATTTCACATCACATTTGTGGGCCTTGGTCTTCAACACATTGTGTGAAATTTTGAGCTGTCTGTGTTTGCTACAAGAGGAGATATCGCAAAGAATACGGTTTTGTTGTTTCCATTGGTTTCAATGCATTTTGGCCTAAAATTAGCATTTGCTGTTTTCTCTTAAACGCAAGATTGGAGAAAAACCATTTCACAACACATTTGTTGGGCCTTGGTCTTCAACAGAATTCTGTGAAATTTTGAGGTCTCTTTTTGCTACAGGAGGAGATATCGCAAAGCATGCGCTTTTGTTGTTTCCATCGGCTTCAAAGCATTTTGGCCTAAAACGAGCATTTGCTGTTTTCTCTTAAACGCAACATGGGAGAAAAACCATTTCACATCACATTTGTGGGCCTTGGTCTTCAACACATTGTGTGAAATTTAGAGCTGTCTCTGTTTGCTACAAGAGGAGATGTCACAAAGTACGCGCTTTTGCTGTTTCCATTGATTTCAATGCATTTTGGCCTAAAATGAGCATTTGCTGTTTTTTCTAAAACGCAACATGGGAGAAAAACCATTTCACATCACATTTGTGGGCCTTGGTCTTCCACACATTGTGTGAAATTTTGAGCTGTCTGTGTTTGCTACAAGAGGAGATATCGCAAAGTATGCGGTTTTGTTGTTTCCATTGGTTTCAATGCATTTTGGCCTAAAATTAAAACTTGCTGTTTTCTCTTAAATGCAACATTGGAGAAAAACCATTTCACATCATATTTGTGGGCCTTGGTCTACAACACATTGTGTGAAATTTTGAGCTGTCTGTGTTTGCTACAAGAGGAGATATAGCAAAGTATGCGCTTTTGTTGTTTCCATTGGTTTCAATGCATTTTGGCCTAAAATGAGCATTTGCTGTTTTCTCTTAAACGCAACATTGGAGAAAAACCATTTCACATCACATTTGTGGGCCTTGGTCTTCAACACATTGTGTGAAATTTAGAGCTGTCTGTGTTTGCTTCAAGAGGAGATGTCGCAAAGAATGGGCTTTTGTTGTTTCCATTGGTTTCAATGGATTTTGGCCTAAAACAAGCATTTGCTGTTTTCTCTTAAAAGCAACATGGGAGAAAAACCATTTCACATCACATTTGTGGGCCTTGGTCTTCAACACATTGTGTGAAATTTTGAGCTGTCTGTGTTTGCTACAAGAGGAGATATCGCAAAGAATACGGTTTTGTTGTTTCCATTGGTTTCAATGCATTTTGGCCTAAAATTAGCATTTGCTGTTTTCTCTTAAACGCAAGATTGGAGAAAAACCATTTCACAACACATTTGTTGGGCCTTGGTCTTCAACAGAATTCTGTGAAATTTTGAGGTCTCTTTTTGCTACAGGAGGAGATATCGCAAAGCATGCGCTTTTGTTGTTTCCATCGGCTTCAAAGCATTTTGGCCTAAAACGAGCATTTGCTGTTTTCTCTTAAACGCAACATGGGAGAAAAACCATTTCACATCACATTTGTGGGCCTTGGTCTTCAACACATTGTGTGAAATTTAGAGCTGTCTCTGTTTGCTACAAGAGGAGATGTCACAAAGTACGCGCTTTTGCTGTTTCCATTGATTTCAATGCATTTTGGCCTAAAATGAGCATTTGCTGTTTTTTCAAAAACGCAACATGGGAGAAAAACCATTTCACATCACATTTGTGGGCCTTGGTCTTCCACACATTGTGTGAAATTTTGAGCTGTCTGTGTTTGCTACAAGAGGAGATATCGCAAAGTATGCGGTTTTGTTGTTTCCATTGGTTTCAATGCATTTTGGCCTAAAATTAAAACTTGCTGTTTTCTCTTAAATGCAACATTGGAGAAAAACCATTTCACATCATATTTGTGGGCCTTGGTCTACAACACATTGTGTGAAATTTTGAGCTGTCTGTGTTTGCTACAAGAGGAGATATAGCAAAGTATGCGCTTTTGTTGTTTCCATTGGTTTCAATGCATTTTGGCCTAAAATGAGCATTTGCTGTTTTCTCTTAAACGCAACATTGGAGAAAAACAATTTCACATCACATTTGTGGGCCTTGGTCTTCAACACATTGTGTGAAATTTAGAGCTGTCTGTGTTTGCTTCAAGAGGAGATGTCGCAAAGAATGGGCTTTTGTTGTTTCCATTGGTTTCAATGGATTTTGGCCTAAAACAAGCATTTGCTGTTTTCTCTTAAATGCAACATGGGAGAAAAACCATTTCACATCACATTTGTGGGCCTTGGTCTTCAACACATTGTGTGAAATTTTGAGCTGTCTGTGTTTGCTACAAGAGGAGATATCGCAAAGAATACGGTTTTGTTGTTTCCATTGGTTTCAATGCATTTTGGCCTAAAATTAGCATTTGCTGTTTTCTCTTAAACGCAAGATTGGAGAAAAACCATTTCACAACACATTTGTTGGGCCTTGGTCTTCAACAGAATTCTGTGAAATTTTGAGGTCTCTTTTTGCTACAGGAGGAGATATCGCAAAGCATGCGCTTTTGTTGTTTCCATCGGCTTCAAAGCATTTTGGCCTAAAACGAGCATTTGCTGTTTTCTCTTAAACGCAACATGGGAGAAAAACCATTTCACATCACATTTGTGGGCCTTGGTCTTCAACACATTGTGTGAAATTTAGAGCTGTCTCTGTTTGCTACAAGAGGAGATGTCACAAAGTACGCGCTTTTGCTGTTTCCATTGATTTCAATGCATTTTGGCCTAAAATGAGCATTTGCTGTTTTTTCTAAAACGCAACATGGGAGAAAAACCATTTCACATCACATTTGTGGGCCTTGGTCTTCCACACATTGTGTGAAATTTTGAGCTGTCTGTGTTTGCTACAAGAGGAGATATCGCAAAGTATGCGGTTTTGTTGTTTCCATTGGTTTCAATGCATTTTGGCCTAAAATTAAAACTTGCTGTTTTCTCTTAAATGCAACATTGGAGAAAAACCATTTCACATCATATTTGTGGGCCTTGGTCTACAACACATTGTGTGAAATTTTGAGCTGTCTGTGTTTGCTACAAGAGGAGATATAGCAAAGTATGCGCTTTTGTTGTTTCCATTGGTTTCAATGCATTTTGGCCTAAAATGAGCATTTGCTGTTTTCTCTTAAACGCAACATTGGAGAAAAACCATTTCACATCACATTTGTGGGCCTTGGTCTTCAACACATTGTGTGAAATTTAGAGCTGTCTGTGTTTGCTTCAAGAGGAGATGTCGCAAAGAATGGGCTTTTGTTGTTTCCATTGGTTTCAATGGATTTTGGCCTAAAACAAGCATTTGCTGTTTTCTCTTAAATGCAACATGGGAGAAAAACCATTTCACATCACATTTGTGGGCCTTGGTCTTCAACACATTGTGTGAAATTTTGAGCTGTCTGTGTTTGCTACAAGAGGAGATATCGCAAAGAATACGGTTTTGTTGTTTCCATTGGTTTCAATGCATTTTGGCCTAAAATTAGCATTTGCTGTTTTCTCTTAAACGCAAGATTGGAGAAAAACCATTTCACAACACATTTGTTGGGCCTTGGTCTTCAACAGAATTCTGTGAAATTTTGAGGTCTCTTTTTGCTACAGGAGGAGATATCGCAAAGCATGCGCTTTTGTTGTTTCCATCGGCTTCAAAGCATTTTGGCCTAAAACGAGCATTTGCTGTTTTCTCTTAAACGCAACATGGGAGAAAAACCATTTCACATCACATTTGTGGGCCTTGGTCTTCAACACATTGTGTGAAATTTAGAGCTGTCTCTGTTTGCTACAAGAGGAGATGTCACAAAGTACGCGCTTTTGCTGTTTCCATTGATTTCAATGCATTTTGGCCTAAAATGAGCATTTGCTGTTTTTTCTAAAACGCAACATGGGAGAAAAACCATTTCACATCACATTTGTGGGCCTTGGTCTTCCACACATTGTGTGAAATTTTGAGCTGTCTGTGTTTGCTACAAGAGGAGATATCGCAAAGTATGCGGTTTTGTTGTTTCCATTGGTTTCAATGCATTTTGGCCTAAAATTAAAACTTGCTGTTTTCTCTTAAATGCAACATTGGAGAAAAACCATTTCACATCATATTTGTGGGCCTTGGTCTACAACACATTGTGTGAAATTTTGAGCTGTCTGTGTTTGCTACAAGAGGAGATATAGCAAAGTATGCGCTTTTGTTGTTTCCATTGGTTTCAATGCATTTTGGCCTAAAATGAGCATTTGCTGTTTTCTCTTAAACGCAACATTGGAGAAAAACCATTTCACATCACATTTGTGGGCCTTGGTCTTCAACACATTGTGTGAAATTTAGAGCTGTCTGTGTTTGCTTCAAGAGGAGATGTCGCAAAGAATGGGCTTTTGTTGTTTCCATTGGTTTCAATGGATTTTGGCCTAAAACAAGCATTTGCTGTTTTCTCTTAAATGCAACATGGGAGAAAAACCATTTCACATCACATTTGTGGGCCTTGGTCTTCAACACATTGTGTGAAATTTTGAGCTGTCTGTGTTTGCTACAAGAGGAGATATCGCAAAGAATACGGTTTTGTTGTTTCCATTGGTTTCAATGCATTTTGGCCTAAAATTAGCATTTGCTGTTTTCTCTTAAACGCAAGATTGGAGAAAAACCATTTCACAACACATTTGTTGGGCCTTGGTCTTCAACAGAATTCTGTGAAATTTTGAGGTCTCTTTTTGCTACAGGAGGAGATATCGCAAAGCATGCGCTTTTGTTGTTTCCATCGGCTTCAAAGCATTTTGGCCTAAAACGAGCATTTGCTGTTTTCTCTTAAACGCAACATGGGAGAAAAACCATTTCACATCACATTTGTGGGCCTTGGTCTTCAACACATTGTGTGAAATTTAGAGCTGTCTCTGTTTGCTACAAGAGGAGATGTCACAAAGTACGCGCTTTTGCTGTTTCCATTGATTTCAATGCATTTTGGCCTAAAATGAGCATTTGCTGTTTTCTCTAAAACGCAACATGGGAGAAAAACCATTTTACATCACATTTGTGGGCCTTGGTCTTCCACACATTGTGTGAAATTTTGAGCTGTCTGTGTTTGCTACAAGAGGAGATATCGCAAAGTATGCGGTTTTGTTGTTTCCATTGGTTTCAATGCATTTTGGCCTAAAATTAAAACTTGCTGTTTTCTCTTAAATGCAACATTGGAGAAAAACCATTTCACATCACGTTTGTGGGCCTTGGTCTACAACACATTGTGTGAAATTTTGAGCTGTCTGTGTTTGCTACAAGAGGAGATATAGCAAAGTATGCGCTTTTGTTGTTTCCATTGTTTTCAATGCATTTTGGCCTAAAATGAGCATTTGCTGTTTTCTCTTAAACGCAACATTGGAGAAAAATCATTTCACATCACATTTGTGGGTCTTGGTCTTTGACATATTCTGTGAAATGTTTAGCTGTCTGTGTTTGCTGCAAGAGGAGATATCGCAAATAATGCGCTTTTGTTGTTTCCATTGGTTTCAATGCATTTTGGCCTAAAATGAGCATTTGCTGTTTTCTCTTAAATGCAACATTGGAGAAAAACCATTTCACATCACATTTGTGGGCCTTGGTCTTCAACACATTGTGTGAAATTTTGAGCTGTCTCTGTTTGCTACAGGAGGAGATATCGCAAGGCTTGCGCTTTTGTTGTTTCCATCGGTTTCAATGCATTTTGACCTAAAACGAGCATTTGCTGTTTTCTCTTAAACGCAACATGGGAGAAAAACCATTTCACATCACATTTGTGGGCCTTGGTCTTCAACACGTTCTGTGACATTTTGAGCTGTCTGTGTATGCTACAAGAGGAGATATCGCAAAGCATGCGCTTTTGTTGTTTCCATTGGTTTCAATGCATGTTGGCCTAAAACGAACATTTGCTATTTTCTCTTAAATGCAACATGGGAGAAAAACCATTTCACATCACATTTGTGGGCCTTGGTCTTCAAACACATTGTGTGAAATTTAGAGCTGTCTGTGTTTGTTACAAGAGGAGATGTCGCAAAGAACGGGCTTTTGCTGTTTCCATTGGTTTCAATGCATTTTGGCCTAAAACGAGCATTTGCTGTTTTCTCTTAAATGCAACATGGGAGAAAAACCATTTCACATCACATTTGTGGGCCTTGGTCTTCAACACATTGTGTGAAATTTTGAGCTGTCTGTGTTTGCTACAAGAGGAGATATCACAAAGATTACGGTTTTGTTGTTTCCATTGGTGTCAATGCATTTTGGCCTAAAATGAGCATTTGCTGTTTTCTCTTAACCGAACTTTGGAGAAAAATCATTTCACAACAAGTTTATGGGCCTTGTTCTTCAACACATTCTGTGAAATTTTGAGCTGTCTATGCTTGCTACAAGAGGAGATATCAGAAAGCATGCGCTTTTGTTGTTTCCATCGGCTTCAAAGCATTTTGGCCTAAAACGAGCATTTGCTGTTTTCTCTTAAACGCAACATGGGAGAAAAACCATTTCACATCACATTTGTGGGCCTTGGTCTTCAACACATTGTGTGAAATTTAGAGCTGTCTGTGTTTGCTTCAAGAGGAGATGTCGCAAAGAATGGGCTTTTGCTGTTTCCATTGGTTTCAATACATTTTGGCCTAAAACAAGCATTTGCCTTTTTCTCTTAAATGCAAAATGGGAGAAAAACCATTTCACATCACATTTGTGGGCCTTGGTCTTCAACACATTGTGTGAAATTTTGAGCTGTCTGTGTTTGCTACAAGAGGAGATATCGCAAATAATACAGTTTTGTTGTTTCCTTTGGTTTCAATGCATTTTGGCCTAAAATTAGCATTTGCTGTTTTCTCTTAACTGAAAATTGGAGAAAAACCATTTCACAACAAGTTTGTGGGCCTTGTTCTTCAACACATTCTGTGAAATTTTGAGCTGTCTGTGCTTGCTACAAGAGGAAGTATCAGAAAGCATGCGCTTTTGTTGATTCCATTGGTTTTAATGCATTTTGGCCTAAAATGAGCATTTGCTGTTTTCTCTTAAGCGCAAGATTGGAGAAAAACCATTTCACAACACATTTGTTGGGCCTTGGTCTTCAACAGAATTCTGTGAAATTTTGAGGTCTCTTTTTGCTACAGGAGGAGATATCGCAAAGCATGCGCTTTTGTTGTTTCCATCGGCTTCAAAGCATTTTGGCCTAAAACGAGCATTTGCTGTTTTCTCTTAAACGTAACATGGGAGAAAAACCATTTCACATCACATTTGTGGGCCTTGGTCTTCAACACATTGTGTGAAATTTAGAGCTGTCTCTGTTTGCTACAAGAGGAGATGTCACAAAGTAGGCGCTTTTGCTGTTTCCATTGGCTTCAATGCATTTTGGCCTAAAATGAGCATTTGCTGTTTTCTCTTAAATGCAACATGGGAGCAAAACCATTTCACATCACATTTGTGGGTCTTGGTCTTCAACACATTGTGTGAAATTTTGAGAAGTCTCTGTTTCCTACAGGAGGAGATATCGCAAAGCATGCTCTTTTGTTGTTTCCATCTGTTTCAAAGCATTTTGGCCTAAAATGAACATTTGCTGTTTTCTCTTAAATGCAACATGGGAGAAAAACCATTTCACATCACATTTGTGGGCCTTGGTCTTCAACACGTTCTGTGACACTTTGAGCTGTCTGTGTATGCTACAAGAGGAGATATCACAAAGTATGCGCTTTTGTTGTTTCCATTGGTTTCAATGCATTTTGGCCTAAAACTAACATTTGCTATTTTCTCTTAAATGCAACAAGGGAGAAAAACCATTTCACATCACATTTGTGGGCCTTGGTCTTCAACACATTGTGTGAAATTTTGAGCTGTCTGTGTTTGCTACAAGAGCAGATATCGCAAAGAATATGGTTTTCTTGTTTCTATTGGTTTCAATGCATTTTGGACTAAAATTAGCATTTGCTGTTTTCTCTTAACCGAACTTTGGAGAAAAATCATTTCACAACAAGTTTATGGGCCTTGTTCTTCAACACATTCTGTGAAATTTTGAGCTGTCTGTGCTTGCTACAAGAGGAGATATCAGAAAGCATGCGCTTTTCTTGATTCCATTGGTTTTAATGCATTTTGGCCTAAAATGAGTATTTGCTGTTTTCTCTTAAATGCAACATGGGAGAAAAACCATTTCACATCACATTTGTGGGGCCTTGGTCTTCAACAGAATTCTGTGAAATTTTGAGGTCTCTGTTTGCTACAGGAGGAGATATCGCAAAGCATGCGCTTTTGTTGTTTCCATCGGTTTCAAATCATTTTGGCCTAAAATTAGCATTTGCTGTTTTCTCTTAACCGAACATTGGAGAAAAACCATTTCACAACAAGTTTGTGGGCCTTGTTCTTCAATACATTCTGTGAAATTTTGAGCTGTCTGTGCTTGCTACAAGAGGAGATATCAGAAAGCATGCGCTTTTCTTGATTCCATTGGTTTTAATGCATTTTGGCCTAAAATGAGTATTTGCTGTTTTCTCTTAAATGCAACATGGGAGAAAAACCATTTCACATCACATTTGTGGGCCTTGGTCTTCAACACATTGTGTGAAATTTTGAGCTGTCTGTGTTTGCTACAAGAGGAGATATCGCAAAGAATACGGTTTTGTTGTTTCCATTGGTTTCAATGCATTTTGGCCTAAAATTAGCATTTGCTGTTTTCTCTTAAACGCAAGATTGGAGAAAAACCATTTCACAACACATTTGTTGGGCCTTGGTCTTCAACAGAATTCTGTGAAATTTTGAGGTCTCTTTTTGCTACAGGAGGAGATATCGCAAAGCATGCGCTTTTGTTGTTTCCATCGACTTCAAAGCATTTTGGCCTAAAACGAGCATTTGCTGTTTTCTCTTAAACGTAACATGGGAGAAAAACCATTTCACATCACATTTGTGGGCCTTGGTCTTCAACACATTGTGTGAAATTTAGAGCTGTCTCTGTTTGCTACAAGAGGAGATGTCACAAATTAGGCGCTTTTGCTGTTTCCATTGGCTTCAATGCATTTTGGCCTAAAATGAGCATTTGCTGTTTTCTCTTAAATGCAACATTGGAGAAAAACCATTTCACATCACATTTGTGGGCCTTGGTCTACAACACATTGTGTGAAATTTTGAGCTGTCTGTGTTTGCTACAAGAGGAGATATCGCAAAGTATGCGCTTTTGTTGTTTCCATTGGTTTCAATGCATTTTGGCCTAAAATTAGCATTTGCTGTTTTCTCTTAACCGAACATTGGAGAAAAACCATTTCACAACAAGTTTGTGGGCCTTGTTCTTCAACACATTCTGTGAAATTTTGAGCTGTCTGTGCTTGCTACAAGAGGAGATATCAGAAAGCATGCGCTTTTGTTGTTTCCATCGGCTTCAAAGCATTTTGGCCTAAAACGAGCATTTGCTGTTTTCTCTTAAACGCAACATGGGAGAAAAACCATTTCACATCACATTTGTGGGCCTTGGTCTTCAACACATTGTGTGAAATTTAGAGCTGTCTGTGTTTGCTTCAAGAGGAGATGTCGCAAAGAATGGGCTTTTGCTGTTTCCATTGGTTTCAATGCATTTTGGCCTAAAACAAGCATTTGCTGTTTTCTCTTAAATGCAACATGGGAGAAAAACCATTTCACATCACATTTGTGGGCCTTGGTCTTCAACACATTGTGTGAAATTTGTGAGCTGTCTGTGTTTGCTACAAGAGGAGATATCGCAAATAATACAGTTTTGTTGTTTCCTTTGGTTTCAATGCATTTTGGCCTAAAATTAGCATTTGCTGTTTTCTCTTAACTGAAAATTATAGAAAAACCATTTCACAACAAGTTTGTGGGCCTTGTTCTTCAACACATTCTGTGAAATTTTGAGCTGTCTGTGCTTGCTACAAGAGGAAGTATCAGAAAGCATGCGCTTTTGTTGATTCCATTGGTTTTAATGCATTTTGGCCTAAAATGAGCATTTGCTGTTTTCTCTTAAGCGCAAGATTGGAGAAAAACCATTTCACAACACATTTGTTGGGCCTTGGTCTTCAACAGAATTCTGTGAAATTTTGAGGTCTCTTTTTGCTACAGGAGGAGATATCGCAAAGCATGCGCTTTTGTTGTTTCCATCGGCTTCAAAGCATTTTGGCCTAAAACGAGCATTTGCTGTTTTCTCTTAAACGTAACATGGGAGAAAAACCATTTCACATCACATTTGTGGGCCTTGGTCTTCAACACATTGTGTGAAATTTAGAGCTGTCTCTGTTTGCTACAAGAGGAGATGTCACAAAGTAGGCGCTTTTGCTGTTTCCATTGGCTTCAATGCATTTTGGCCTAAAATGAGCATTTGCTGTTTTCTCTTAAATGTAACATTGGAGAAAAACCATTTCACATCACATTTGTGGGCCTTGGTCTACAACACATTGTGTGAAATTTTGAGCTGTCTGTGTTTGCTACAAGAGGAGATATCGCAAAGTATGCGCTTTTGTTGTTTCCATTGGTTTCAATGCATTTTGGCCTAAAATTAGCATTTGCTGTTTTCTCTTAACCGAACATTGGAGAAAAACCATTTCACAACAAATTTGTGGGCCTTGTTCTTCAATACATTCTGTGAAATTTTGAGCTGTCTGTGCTTGCTACAAGAGGAGATATCAGAAAGCAAGCGCTTTTGTTGATTCCATTGGTTTTAATGCATTTTGGCCTAAAATGAGCATTTGCTGTTTTCTCTTAAACGCAAGATTGGAGAAAAACCATTTCACAACACATTTGTGGGGCCTTGGTCTTCAACAGAATTCTGTGAAATTTTGAGCTCTCTGTTTGCTACAGGAGGAGATATCGCAAAGCATGTGCTTTTGTTGTTTCCATCGGCTTCAAAGCATTTTGGCCTAAAACGAGCAATTGCTGTTTTCTCTTAAACGCAACATGGGAGAAAAACCATTTCACATCACATTTGTGGGCCTTGGTCTTCAACACATTGTGTGAAATTTTGAGAAGTCTCTGTTTGCTACAGGAGGAGATATCGCAAAGCATGCGCTTTTGTTGTTTCCATCGGTTTCAATGCATTTTGGCCTAAAACGAACATTTGCTGTTTTCTCTTAAATGCAACATGGGAGAAAAACCATTTCACATCACATTTGTGGGCCTTGGTCTTCAACACATTGTGTGAAATTTTGAGCTGTCTGTGTTTGCTACAAGAGGAGATATCGCAAAGAATATGGTTTTCTTGTTTCCATTGGTTTCAATGCATTTTGGACTAAAATTAGCATTTGCTGTTTTCTCTTAACCGAAAATTGGAGAAAAACCATTTCACAACAAGTTTGTGGGCCTTGTTCTTCAACACATTCTGTGAAATTTTGAGCTGTCTGTGCTTGCTACAAGAAGAAATATCAGAAAGCATGCGCTTTTGTGGATTCCATTGGTTTTAATGCATTTTGGCCTAAAATGAGCATTTGCTGTTTTCTCTTAAACGCAAGATTGGAGAAAAACCATTTCACATCACATTTGTGGGCCTTGGTCTTCAACACATTGTGTGAAATTTTGAGCTGTCTCTGTTTGCTACAGGAGGAGATATCGCAAGGCATGCTCTTTTGTTGTTTCCATCGGTTTCAATGCATTTTGACCTAAAACGAGCATTTGCTGTTTTCTCTTAAACGCAACATGGGAGAAAAACCATTTCACATCATATTTGTGGGCCTTGGTCTTCAACACGTTCTGTGACATTTTGAGCTGTCTGTGTATGCTACAAGAGGAGATATCGCAAAGCATGCGCTTTTGTTGTTTCCATTGGTTTCAATGCATTTTGGCCTAAAACGAACATTTGCTATTTTCTCTTAACTGCAACATTGGAGAAAAACCATTTCACATCAAAATTGTGGGCCATGGTAGTCAACACATTGTGTGAAATTTTGAGCTGTCTGTGCTTGCTACAAGAGGAGATATCACAAAGTATGCGTTTTTGTTGTTTCCTTTGGTTTCAATGCATTTATGCCTAAAATGAGCATTTGCTGTTTTCTCTTAAACGCAACATTGGAGAAAAACAATTTCACATCACATTTGTGGGCATTGGTCTTCAACACATTGTGTGAAATTTTGAGCTGTCTCTGTTTGCTACAGGAGGAGATATCGCAAAGCATGCGCTTTTGTTGTTTCCATCGGTTTCAAAGCATTTTGGCCTAAAACGAGCATTTGCTGTTTTCTCTTAAACGCAAGATTGGAGAAAAACCATTTCACATCACATTTGTGGGCCTTTGTCTTCAACACATTGTGTGAAATTTTGAGCTGTCTGTGTTTGCTAGAAGAGGAGATATTGAAAAGTATGCGCTTTTGTTGTTTCCATTGGTTTCAATGCATTTTGGCCTAAAATGAGCATTTGCTCTTTTCTCTTAAACGCAACATTGGAGAAAAACCATTTCACATCACATTTGTGGGCCTTGGTCTTCAACACATTGTGTGAAATTTTGAGCTGTCTCTGTTTGCTACAGGAGGAGATATCGCAAAGCATGCGCTTTTGTTGTTTCCATCGGTTTCAATGCATTTTGACCTAAAACGAGCATTTGCTGTTTTCTCTTAAACGCAACATGGGAGAAAAACCATTTCACATCACATTTGTGGGACTTGGTCTTCAACACATTGTGTGAAATTTTGAGCTGTCTGTGTTTGCTACAAGAGGAGATATCACAAAGATTATGGTTTTGTTGTTTCCATTGGTTTCAATGCATTTTGGCCTAAAATGAGCATTTGCTGTTTTCTCTTAACCGAACATTGGAGAAAAATCATTTCACAACAAGTTTGTGGGCCTTGTTCTTCAACACATTCTGTGAAATTTTGAGCTGTCTGTGCTTGCTACAAGAGGAAATATCAGAAAGCATGCGCTTTTGTTGATTCCATTGGTTTTAATGCATTTTGGCCTAAAATGAGCATTTGCTGTTTTCTCTTAAACGCAAGATTGGAGAAAAACCATTTCACAACACATTTGTTGGGCATTGGTCTTCAACAGAATTCTGTGAAATTTTGAGGTCTCTTTTTGCTACAGGAGGAGATATCGCAAAGCATGCTCTTTTGTTGTTTCCATCGGCTTCAAAGCATTTTGGGCTAAAATGAGCATTTGCTGTTTTCTCTTAAACGCAACATGGGAGAAAAACCATTTCACATCACATTTGTGGGCCTTGGTCTTCAACACATTGTGTGAAATTTAGAGCTGTCTCTGTTTGCTACAAGAGGAGATGTCACAAAGTACGCGCTTTTGCTGTTTCCATTGATTTCAATGCATTTTGGCCTAAAATGAGCATTTGCTGTTTTCTCTTAAACGCAACATGGGAGAAAAACCATTTCACATCACATTTGTGGGCCTTGGTCTTCCACACATTGTGTGAAATTTTGAGCTGTTTGTGTTTGCTACAAGAGGAGATATCGCAAATAATACAGTTTTGTTGTTTCCTTTGGTTTCAATGCATTTTGGCCTAAAATTAGCATTTGCTGTTTTCTCTTAACTGAAAATTGGAGAAAAACCATTTCACAACAAGTTTGTGGGCCTTGTTCTTCAACACATTCTGTGAAATTTTGAGCTGTCTGTGCTTGCTACAAGAGGAAGTATCAGAAAGCATGCGCTTTTGTTGATTCCATTGGTTTTAATGCATTTTGGCCTAAAATGAGCATTTGCTGTTTTCTCTTAAGCGCAAGATTGGAGAAAAACCATTTCACAACACATTTGTTGGGCCTTGGTCTTCAACAGAATTCTGTGAAATTTTGAGGTCTCTTTTTGCTACAGGAGGAGATATCGCAAAGCATGCGCTTTTGTTGTTTCCATCGGCTTCAAAGCATTTTGGCCTAAAACGAGCATTTGCTGTTTTCTCTTAAACGTAACATGGGAGAAAAACCATTTCACATCACATTTGTGGGCCTTGGTCTTCAACACATTGTGTGAAATTTAGAGCTGTCTCTGTTTGCTACAAGAGGAGATGTCACAAAGTAGGCGCTTTTGCTGTTTCCATTGGCTTCAATGCATTTTGGCCTAAAATGAGCATTTGCTGTTTTCTCTTAAATGTAACATTGGAGAAAAACCATTTCACATCACATTTGTGGGCCTTGGTCTACAACACATTGTGTGAAATTTTGAGCTGTCTGTGTTTGCTACAAGAGGAGATATCGCAAAGTATGCGCTTTTGTTGTTTCCATTGGTTTCAATGCATTTTGGCCTAAAATTAGCATTTGCTGTTTTCTCTTAACCGAACATTGGAGAAAAACCATTTCACAACAAATTTGTGGGCCTTGTTCTTCAATACATTCTGTGAAATTTTGAGCTGTCTGTGCTTGCTACAAGAGGAGATATCAGAAAGCAAGCGCTTTTGTTGATTCCATTGGTTTTAATGCATTTTGGCCTAAAATGAGCATTTGCTGTTTTCTCTTAAACGCAAGATTGGAGAAAAACCATTTCACAACACATTTGTGGGGCCTTGGTCTTCAACAGAATTCTGTGAAATTTTGAGCTCTCTGTTTGCTACAGGAGGAGATATCGCAAAGCATGTGCTTTTGTTGTTTCCATCGGCTTCAAAGCATTTTGGCCTAAAACGAGCAATTGCTGTTTTCTCTTAAACGCAACATGGGAGAAAAACCATTTCACATCACATTTGTGGGCCTTGGTCTTCAACACATTGTGTGAAATTTTGAGAAGTCTCTGTTTGCTACAGGAGGAGATATCGCAAAGCATGCGCTTTTGTTGTTTCCATCGGTTTCAATGCATTTTGGCCTAAAACGAACATTTGCTGTTTTCTCTTAAATGCAACATGGGAGAAAAACCATTTCACATCACATTTGTGGGCCTTGGTCTTCAACACATTGTGTGAAATTTTGAGCTGTCTGTGTTTGCTACAAGAGGAGATATCGCAAAGAATATGGTTTTCTTGTTTCCATTGGTTTCAATGCATTTTGGACTAAAATTAGCATTTGCTGTTTTCTCTTAACCGAAAATTGGAGAAAAACCATTTCACAACAAGTTTGTGGGCCTTGTTCTTCAACACATTCTGTGAAATTTTGAGCTGTCTGTGCTTGCTACAAGAAGAAATATCAGAAAGCATGCGCTTTTGTGGATTCCATTGGTTTTAATGCATTTTGGCCTAAAATGAGCATTTGCTGTTTTCTCTTAAACGCAAGATTGGAGAAAAACCATTTCACATCACATTTGTGGGCCTTGGTCTTCAACACATTGTGTGAAATTTTGAGCTGTCTCTGTTTGCTACAGGAGGAGATATCGCAAGGCATGCTCTTTTGTTGTTTCCATCGGTTTCAATGCATTTTGACCTAAAACGAGCATTTGCTGTTTTCTCTTAAACGCAACATGGGAGAAAAACCATTTCACATCATATTTGTGGGCCTTGGTCTTCAACACGTTCTGTGACATTTTGAGCTGTCTGTGTATGCTACAAGAGGAGATATCGCAAAGCATGCGCTTTTGTTGTTTCCATTGGTTTCAATGCATTTTGGCCTAAAACGAACATTTGCTATTTTCTCTTAACTGCAACATTGGAGAAAAACCATTTCACATCAAAATTGTGGGCCATGGTAGTCAACACATTGTGTGAAATTTTGAGCTGTCTGTGCTTGCTACAAGAGGAGATATCACAAAGTATGCGTTTTTGTTGTTTCCTTTGGTTTCAATGCATTTATGCCTAAAATGAGCATTTGCTGTTTTCTCTTAAACGCAACATTGGAGAAAAACAATTTCACATCACATTTGTGGGCATTGGTCTTCAACACATTGTGTGAAATTTTGAGCTGTCTCTGTTTGCTACAGGAGGAGATATCGCAAAGCATGCGCTTTTGTTGTTTCCATCGGTTTCAAAGCATTTTGGCCTAAAACGAGCATTTGCTGTTTTCTCTTAAACGCAAGATTGGAGAAAAACCATTTCACATCACATTTGTGGGCCTTTGTCTTCAACACATTGTGTGAAATTTTGAGCTGTCTGTGTTTGCTAGAAGAGGAGATATTGAAAAGTATGCGCTTTTGTTGTTTCCATTGGTTTCAATGCATTTTGGCCTAAAATGAGCATTTGCTCTTTTCTCTTAAACGCAACATTGGAGAAAAACCATTTCACATCACATTTGTGGGCCTTGGTCTTCAACACATTGTGTGAAATTTTGAGCTGTCTCTGTTTGCTACAGGAGGAGATATCGCAAAGCATGCGCTTTTGTTGTTTCCATCGGTTTCAATGCATTTTGACCTAAAACGAGCATTTGCTGTTTTCTCTTAAACGCAACATGGGAGAAAAACCATTTCACATCACATTTGTGGGACTTGGTCTTCAACACATTGTGTGAAATTTTGAGCTGTCTGTGTTTGCTACAAGAGGAGATATCACAAAGATTATGGTTTTGTTGTTTCCATTGGTTTCAATGCATTTTGGCCTAAAATGAGCATTTGCTGTTTTCTCTTAACCGAACATTGGAGAAAAATCATTTCACAACAAGTTTGTGGGCCTTGTTCTTCAACACATTCTGTGAAATTTTGAGCTGTCTGTGCTTGCTACAAGAGGAAATATCAGAAAGCATGCGCTTTTGTTGATTCCATTGGTTTTAATGCATTTTGGCCTAAAATGAGCATTTGCTGTTTTCTCTTAAACGCAAGATTGGAGAAAAACCATTTCACAACACATTTGTTGGGCATTGGTCTTCAACAGAATTCTGTGAAATTTTGAGGTCTCTTTTTGCTACAGGAGGAGATATCGCAAAGCATGCTCTTTTGTTGTTTCCATCGGCTTCAAAGCATTTTGGGCTAAAATGAGCATTTGCTGTTTTCTCTTAAACGCAACATGGGAGAAAAACCATTTCACATCACATTTGTGGGCCTTGGTCTTCAACACATTGTGTGAAATTTAGAGCTGTCTCTGTTTGCTACAAGAGGAGATGTCACAAAGTACGCGCTTTTGCTGTTTCCATTGATTTCAATGCATTTTGGCCTAAAATGAGCATTTGCTGTTTTCTCTTAAACGCAACATGGGAGAAAAACCATTTCACATCACATTTGTGGGCCTTGGTCTTCCACACATTGTGTGAAATTTTGAGCTGTTTGTGTTTGCTACAAGAGGAGATATCGCAAAGTATGCGCTTTTGTTGTTTCCATTGTTTTCAATGCATTTTGGCCTAAAATGAGCATTTGCTGTTTTCTCTTAAACGCAACATTGGAGAAAAATCATTTCACATCACATTTGTGGGTCTGGGTCTTTGACACATTCTGTGAAATGTTTAGCTGTCTGTGTTTGCTGCAAGAGGAGATATCGCAAATAATGCGCTTTTGTTGTTTCCATTGGTTTCAATGCATTTTGGCCTAAAATGAGCATTTGCTGTTTTCTCTTAAACGCAACATTGGAGAAAAACCATTTCACATCACATTTGTGGGCCTTGGTCTTCAACACATTGTGTGAAATTTTGAGAAGTCTCTGTTTGCTACAGGAGGAGATATCGCAAGGCATGCGCTTTTGTTGTTTCCATCGGTTTCAATGCATTTTGACCTAAAACGAGCATTTGCTGTTTTCTCTTAAACGCAACATGGGAGAAAAACCATTTCACATCACATTTGTGGGCCTTGGTCTTCAACACGTTCTGTGACATTTTGAGCTGTCTGTGTATGCTACAAGAGGAGATATCGCAAAGCATGCGCTTTTGTTGTTTCCATTGGTTTCAATGCATTTTGGCCTAAAACGAACATTTGCTATTTTCTCTTAAATGCAACATGGGAGAAAAACCATTTCACATCACATTTGTGGGCCTTGGTCTTCAAACACATTGTGTGAAATTTAGAGCTGTCTGTGTTAGCTACAAGAGGAGATGTCGCAAAGAACGGGCTTTTGCTGTTTCCATTGGTTTCAATGCATTTTGGCCTAAAACGAACATTTGCTATTTTCTCTTAACTGCAACATTGGAGAAAAACCATTTCACATCAAAATTGTGGGCCATGGTAGTCAACACATTGTGTGAAATTTTGAGCTGTCTGTGCTTGCTACAAGAGGAGATATCACAAAGTATGCGTTTTTGTTGTTTCCTTTGGTTTCAATGCATTTATGCCTAAAATGAGCATTTGCTGTTTTCTCTTAAACGCAACATTGGAGAAAAACCATTTCACATCACGTTTGTGGGCATTGGTCTTCAACACATTGCGTGAAATTTTGAGCTGTCTCTGTTTGCTACAGGAGGAGATATCGCAAAGCATGTGCTTTTGTTGTTTCCATCGGTTTCAAAGCATTTTGGCCTAAAACGAGCATTTGCTGTTTTCTCTTAAACGCAAGATTGGAGAAAAACCATTTCACATCACATTTGTGGGCCTTGGTCTTCAACACATTGTGTGAAATTTTGAGCTGTCTGTGTTTGCTAGAAGAGGAGATATTGAAAAGCATGCGCTTTTGTTGTTTCCATTGGTTTCAATGTATTTTGGCCTAAAATGAGCATTTGCTCTTTCTCTTAAATGCAACATTGGAGAAAAACCCTTTCACATCACATTTGTGGGCCTTGGTCTTCAACACATTGTGTGAAATTTTGAGCTGTCTCTGTTTGCTACAGGAGGAGATATCGCAAAGCATGCGCTTTTGTTGTTTCCATCGGTTTCAATGCATTTTGACCTAAAACGAGCATTTGCTGTTTTCTCTTAAACGCAACATGGGAGAAAAACAATTTCACATCACATTTGTGGGCCTTGGTCTTCAACACATTGTGTGAAATTTTGAGCTGTCTGTGTTTGCTACAAGAGGAGATATCACAAAGATTAAGGTTTTGTTGTTTCCATTGGTTTCAATGCATTTTGGCCTAAAATGATCATTTGCTGTTTTCTCTTAACCGAACAATGGAGAAAAATCATTTCACAACAAGTTTGTGGGCCTTGTTCTTCAACACATTCTGTGAAATTTTGAGCTGTCTGTGCTTTCTACAAAAGGAGATATCAGAAAGCATGCGCTTTTGTTGATTCCATTGGTTTTAATGCATTTTGGCCTAAAATGAGCATTTGCTGTTTTCTCTTAAACGCAAGATTGGAGAAAAACCATTTCACAACACATTTGTGGGGCCTTGGTCTTCAACAGAATTCTGTGAAATTTTGAGCTCTCTGTTTGCTACAGGAGGAGATATCGCAAAGCATGCGATTTTGTTGTTTCCGTCGGCTTCAAAGCATTTTGGCCTAAAACGAGCATTTGCTGTTTTCTCTTAACCGAACATGGGAGAAAAACCATTTCACATCACATTTGTGGGCCTTGGTCTTCAACACATTGTGTGAAATTTAGAGATGTCTGTGTTTGCTTCAAGAGGAGATGTCGCAAAGAATGGGCTTTTGCTGTTTCCATTGGTTTCAATGCATTTTGGCATAAAACAAACATTTGCTGTTTTCTCTTAAATGCAACATGGGAGAAAAACCATTTCACATCACATTTGTGGGCCTTGGTCTTCAACACATTGTGTGAAATTTAGAGCTGTCTCTGTTTGCTACAAGAGAAGATGTCACAAAGTAGGCGCTTTTGCTGTTTCCATTGGCTTCAATGCATTTTGGCCTAAAATGAGCATTTGCTGTTTTCTCTTAAATGCAACATTGGAGAAAAACCATTTCACATCACATTTGTGGGCCTTGGTCTACAACACATTGTGTGAAATTTTGAGCTGTCTGTGTTTGCTACAAGAGGAGATATCGCAAAGTATGCGCTTTTGTTGTTTCCATTGGTTTCAATGCATTTTGGCCTAAAATTAGCATTTGCTGTTTTCTCTTAACCGAACACTGGAGAAAAACCATTTCACAACAATTTTGTGGGCCTTGTTCTTCAACACATTCTGTGAAATTTTGAGCTGTCTGTGCTTGCTACAAGAGGAAATATCAGAAAGCATGCGCTTTTGTTGATTCCATTGGTTTTAATGCATTTTGGCCTAAAATGAGCATTTGCTGTTTTCTCTTAAACGCAAGATTGGAGAAAAACCATTTCACATCACATTTGTGGGCCTTGGTCTTCAACACATTGTGTGAAATTTTGAGCTGTCTCTGTTTGCTACAGGAGGAGATATCGCAAGGCATGCGCTTTTGTTGTTTCCATCGGCTTCAAAGCATTTTGGCCTAAAACGAGCATTTGCTGTTTTCTCTTAAACGCAACATTGGAGAAAAACCATTTCACGTCACATTTGTGGGCCTTGGTCTTCAACACAATGTGTGAATTTTTGAGCTGTCTGTGTTTGCTACAAGAGGAGATATCGCAAAGAATACGGATTTGTTGTTTCCATTGGTTTCAATGCATTTTGGACTAAAATTAGCATTTGCTGTTTTCTCTTAACCGAACATTGGAGAAAAGCCATTTCACAACAAGTTTGTGGGCCTTGTTCTTCAACACATTCTGTGAAATTTTGAGCTGTCTGTGCTTGCTACAAGAGGAGATATCAGAAAGCATGCGCTTTTGTTGATTCCATTGGTTTTAATGCATTTTGGCCTAAAATGAGCATTTGATGTTTTCTCTTAAATGCAAGATTGGAGAAAAACCATTTCACAACACATTTGTGGGGCCTTGGTCTTCAACAGAATTCTGTGAAATTTTGAGCTCTCTGTTTGCTACAGGAGGAGATATCGCAAAGCATGTGCTTTTGTTGTTTCCATCGGCTTCAAAGCATTTTGGCCTAAAATGAGCAATTGCTGTTTTCTCTTAAACGCAACATGGGAGAAAAACAATTTCACATCACATTTGTGGGCCTTGGTCTTCAACACATTGTGTGAAATTTTGAGAAGTCTCTGTTTCCTACAGGAGGAGATATCGCAAAGCATGCTCTTTTGTTGTTTCCATCTGTTTCAAAGCATTTTGGCCTAAAATGAACATTTGCTGTTTTCTCTTAAATGCAACATGGGAGAAAAACCATTTCACATCACATTTGTGGGCCTTGGTCTTCAACACGTTCTGTGACACTTTGAGCTGTCTGTGTATGCTACAAGAGGAGATATCACAAAGTATGCGCTTTTGTTGTTTCCATTGGTTTCAATGCATTTTGGCCTAAAACTAACATTTGCTATTTTCTCTTAAATGCAACAAGGGAGAAAAACCATTTCACATCACATTTGTGGGCCTTGGTCTTCAACACATTGTGTGAAATTTTGAGCTGTCTGT
The DNA here is from genome assembly GCA_031769625.1 of Taudactylus pleione. Lineage (NCBI taxonomy): Eukaryota > Metazoa > Chordata > Amphibia > Anura > Myobatrachidae > Taudactylus > Taudactylus pleione. Next base: position 99,987 of record JAUIMM010001036.1, on the reverse strand, counting down.
GTTTGCTACAAGAGCAGATATTGCAAAGAATATGGTTTTTTTGTTTCTATTGGTTTCAATGCATTTTGGACTAAAATTAGCATTTGCTGTTTTCTCTTAACCGAACTTTGGAGAGAAATCATTTCACAACAAGTTTATGGGCCTTGTTCTTCAACACATTCTGTGAAATTTTGAGCTGTCTGTGCTTGCTACAAGAGGAGATATCAGAAAGCATGCGCTTTTGTTGATTCCATTGGTTTTAATGCATTTTTGCCAAAATGAGCATTTGCTGTTTTCTCTTAAACGCAAGATTGGAGAAAAACCATTTCACAACACATTTGTGGGGCCTTGGTCTTCAACAGAATTCTGTGAAATTTTGAGGTCTCTGTTTGCTACAGGAGGAGATATCGCAAAGCATGCGCTTTTGTTGTTTCCATCGGTTTCAAATCATTTTGGCCTAAAATTAGCATTTGCTGTTTTCTCTTAACCGAACATTGGAGAAAAACCATTTCACAACAAGTTTGTGGGCCTTGTTCTTCAATACATTCTGTGAAATTTTGAGCTGTCTGTGCTTGCTACAAGAGGAGATATCAGAAAGCATGCGCTTTTCTTGATTCCATTGGTTTTAATGCATTTTGGCCTAAAATGAGTATTTGCTGTTTTCTCTTAAATGCAACATGGGAGAAAAACCATTTCACATCACATTTGTGGGCCTTGGTCTTCAACACATTGTGTGAAATTTTGAGCTGTCTGTGTTTGCTACAAGAGGAGATATCGCAAAGAATACGGTTTTGTTGTTTCCATTGGTTTCAAAGCATTTTGGCCTAAAATTAGCATTTGCTGTTTTCTCTTAAACGCAAGATTGGAGAAAAACCATTTCACAACACATTTGTTGGGCCTTGGTCTTCAACAGAATTCTGTGAAATTTTGAGGTCTCTTTTTGCTACAGGAGGAGATATCGCAAAGCATGCGCTTTTGTTGTTTCCATCGGCTTCAAAGCATTTTGGCCTAAAACGAGCATTTGCTGTTTTCTCTTAAACGTAACATGGGAGAAAAACCATTTCACATCACATTTGTGGGCCTTGGTCTTCAACACATTGTGTGAAATTTAGAGCTGTCTCTGTTTGCTACAAGAGGAGATGTCACAAAGTAGGCGCGTTTGCTGTTTCCATTGGCTTCAATGCATTTTGGCCTAAAATGAGCATTTGCTGTTTTCTCTTAAATGCAACATTGGAGAAAAACCATTTCACATCACATTTGTGGGCCTTGGTCTACAACACATTGTGTGAAATTTTGAGCTGTCTGTGTTTGCTACAAGAGGAGATATCGCAAAGTATGCGCTTTTGTTGTTTCCATTGGTTTCAATGCATTTTGGCCTAAAATTAGCATTTGCTGTTTTCTCTTAACCGAACATTGGAGAAAAACCATTTCACAACAAGTTTGTGGGCCTTGTTCTTCAACACATTCTGTGAAATTTTGAGCTGTCTGTGCTTGCTACAAGAGGAGATATCAGAAAGCATGCGCTTTTGTTGTTTCCATCGGCTTCAAAGCATTTTGGCCTAAAACGAGCATTTGCTGTTTTCTCTTAAACGCAACATGGGAGAAAAACCATTTCACATCACATTTGTGGGCCTTGGTCTTCAACACATTATGTGAAATTTAGAGCTGTCTGTGTTTGCTTCAAGAGGAGATGTCGCAAAGAATGGGCTTTTGCTGTTTCCATTGGTTTCAATGCATTTTGGCCTAAAACAAGCATTTGCTGTTTTCTCTTAAATGCAACATGGGAGAAAAACCATTTCACATCACATTTGTGGGCCTTGGTCTTCAACACATTGTGTGAAATTTGTGAGCTGTCTGTGTTTGCTACAAGAGGAGATATCGCAAATAATACAGTTTTGTTGTTTCCTTTGGTTTCAATGCATTTTGGCCTAAAATTAGCATTTGCTGTTTTCTCTTAACTGAAAATTGGAGAAAAACCATTTCACAACAAGTTTGTGGGCCTTGTTCTTCAACACATTCTGTGAAATTTTGAGCTGTCTGTGCTTGCTACAAGAGGAGATATCAGAAAGCATGCGCTTTTGTTGATTCCATTGGTTTTAATGCATTTTGGCCTAAAATGAGCATTTGCTGTTTTCTCTTAAACGCAAGATTGGAGAAAAACCATTTCACAACACATTTGTGGGGCCTTGGTCTTCAACAGAATTCTGTGAAATTTTGAGCTCTCTGTTTGCTACAGGAGGAGATATCGCAAAGCATGTGCTTTTGTTGTTTCCATCGGCTTCAAAGCATTTTGGCCTAAAACGAGCAATTGCTGTTTTCTCTTAAACGCAACATGGGAGAAAAACCATTTCACATCACATTTGTGGGCCTTGGTCTTCAACACATTGTGTGAAATTTTGAGAAGTCTCTGTTTGCTACAGGAGGAGATATCGCAAAGCATGCGCTTTTGTTGTTTCCATCGGTTTCAATGCATTTTGGCCTAAAACGAACATTTGCTGTTTTCTCTTAAATGCAACATGGGAGAAAAACCATTTCACATCACATTTGTGGGCCTTGGTCTTCAACACATTGTGTGAAATTTTGAGCTGTCTGTGTTTGCTACAAGAGGAGATATCGCAAAGAATATGGTTTTCTTGTTTCCATTGGTTTCAATGCATTTTGGACTAAAATTAGCATTTGCTGTTTTCTCTTAACCGAAAATTGGAGAAAAACCATTTCACAACAAGTTTGTGGGCCTTGTTCTTCAACACATTCTGTGAAATTTTGAGCTGTCTGTGCTTGCTACAAGAAGAAATATCAGAAAGCATGCGCTTTTGTTGATTCCATTGGTTTTAATGCATTTTGGCCTAAAATGAGCATTTGCTGTTTTCTCTTAAACGCAAGATTGGAGAAAAACCATTTCACATCACATTTGTGGGCATTGGTCTTCAACACATTGTGTGAAATTTTGAGCTGTCTCTGTTTGCTACAGGAGGAGATATCGCAAAGCATGCGCTTTTGTTGTTTCCATCGGTTTCAAAGCATTTTGGCCTAAAACGAGCATTTGCTGTTTTCTCTTAAACGCAAGATTGGAGAAAAACCATTTCACATCACATTTGTGGGCCTTTGTCTTCAACACATTGTGTGAAATCTTGAGCTGTCTGTGTTTGCTAGAAGAGGAGATATTGAAAAGTATGCGCTTTTGTTGTTTCCATTGGTTTCAATGCATTTTGGCCTAAAATGAGCATTTGCTCTTTTCTCTTAAACGCAACATTGGAGAAAAACCATTTCACATCACATTTGTGGGCCTTGGTCTTCAACACATTGTGTGAAATTTTGAGCTGTCTCTGTTTGCTACAGGAGGAGATATCGCAAAGCATGCGCTTTTGTTGTTTCCATCGGTTTCAATGCATTTTGACCTAAAACGAGCATTTGCTGTTTTCTCTTAAACGCAACATGGGAGAAAAACCATTTCACATCACATTTGTGGGACTTGGTCTTCAACACATTGTGTGAAATTTTGAGGTGTCTGTGTTTGCTACAAGAGGAGATATCACAAAGATTATGGTTTTGTTGTTTCCATTGGTTTCAATGCATTTTGGCCTAAAATGAGCATTTGCTGTTTTCTCTTAACCGAACATGGGAGAAAAATCATTTCACAACAAGTTTGTGGGCCTTGTTCTTCAACACATTCTGTGAAATTTTGAGCTGTCTGTGCTTGCTACAAGAGGAAATATCAGAAAGCATGCGCTTTTGTTGATTCCATTGGTTTTAATGCATTTTGGCCTAAAATGAGCATTTGCTGTTTTCTCTTAAACGCAAGATTGGAGAAAAACCATTTCACAACACATTTGTTGGGCATTGGTCTTCAACAGAATTCTGTGAAATTTTGAGGTCTCTTTTTGCTACAGGAGGAGATATCGCAAAGCATGCTCTTTTGTTGTTTCCATCGGCTTCAAAGCATTTTGGGCTAAAATGAGCATTTGCTGTTTTCTCTTAAACGCAACATGGGAGAAAAACCATTTCACATCACATTTGTGGGCCTTGGTCTTCAACACATTGTGTGAAATTTAGAGCTGTCTCTGTTTGCTACAAGAGGAGATGTCACAAAGTATGCGCTTTTGCTGTTTCCATTGATTTCAATGCATTTTGGCCTAAAATGAGCATTTGCTGTTTTCTCTTAAACGCAACATGGGAGAAAAACCATTTCACATCACATTTGTGGGCCTTGGTCTTCCACACATTGTGTGAAATTTTGAGCTGTCTGTGTTTGCTACAAGAGGAGATATCGCAAAGTATGCGCTTTTGTTGTTTCCATTGTTTTCAATGCATTTTGGCCTAAAATGAGCATTTGCTGTTTTCTCTTAAACGCAACATTGGAGAAAAATCATTTCACATCACATTTGTGGGTCTGGGTCTTTGACACATTCTGTGAAATGTTTAGCTGTCTGTGTTTGCTGCAAGAGGAGATATCGCAAATAATGTGCTTTTGTTGTTTCCATTGGTTTCAATGCATTTTGGCCTAAAATGAGCATTTGCTGTTTTCTCTTAAACGCAACATTGGAGAAAAACCATTTCACATCACATTTGTGGGCCTTGGTCTTCAACACATTGTGTGAAATTTTGAGAAGTCTCTGTTTGCTACAGGAGGAGATATCGCAAGGCATGCGCTTTTGTTGTTTCCATCGGTTTCAATGCATTTTGACCTAAAACGAGCATTTGCTGTTTTCTCTTAAACGCAACATGGGAGAAAAACCATTTCACATCACATTTGTGGGCCTTGGTCTTCAACACGTTCTGTGACATTTTGAGCTGTCTGTGTATGCTACAAGAGGAGATATCGCAAAGCATGCGCTTTTGTTGTTTCCATTGGTTTCAATGCATTTTGGCCTAAAACGAACATTTGCTATTTTCTCTTAAATGCAACATGGGAGAAAAACCATTTCACATCACATTTGTGGGCCTTGGTCTTCAAACACATTGTGTGAAATTTAGAGCTGTCTGTGTTAGCTACAAGAGGAGATGTCGCAAAGAACGGGCTTTTGCTGTTTCCATTGGTTTCAATGCATGTTGGCCTAAAACGAACATTTGCTATTTTCTCTTAACTGCAACATTGGAGAAAAACCATTTCACATCAAAATTGTGGGCCATGGTAGTCAACACATTGTGTGAAATTTTGAGCTGTCTGTGCTTGCTACAAGAGGAGATATCACAAAGTATGCGTTTTTGTTGTTTCCTTTGGTTTCAATGCATTTATGCCTAAAATGAGCATTTGCTGTTTTCTCTTAAACGCAACATTGGAGAAAAACCATTTCACATCACATTTGTGGGCATTGGTCTTCAACACATTGTGTGAAATTTTGAGCTGTCTCTGTTTGCTACAGGAGGAGATATCGCAAAGCATGTGCTTTTGTTGTTTCCATCGGTTTCAAAGCATTTTGGCCTAAAACGAGCATTTGCTGTTTTCTCTTAAACGCAAGACTGGAGAAAAACCATTTCACATCACATTTGTGGGCCTTGGTCTTCAACACATTGTGTGAAATTTTGAGCTGTCTGTGTTTGCTAGAAGAGGAGATATTGAAAAGTATGCGCTTTTGTTGTTTCCATTGGTTTCAATGTATTTTGGCCTAAAATGAGCATTTGCTCTTTTCTCTTAAACGCAACATTGGAGAAAAACCCTTTCACATCACATTTGTGGGCCTTGGTCTGCAACACATTGTGTGAAATTTTGAGCTGTCTCTGTTTGCTACAGGAGGAGATATCGCAAAGCATGCGCTTTTGTTGTTTCCATCGGTTTCAATGCATTTTGACCTAAAACGAGCATTTGCTGTTTTCTCTTAAACGCAACATGGGAGAAAAACCATTTCACATCACATTTGTGGGCCTTGGTCTTCAACACATTGTGTGAAATTTTGAGCTGTCTGTGTTTGCTACAAGAGGAGATATCACAAAGATTAAGGTTTTGTTGTTTCCATTGGTTTCAATGCATTTTGGCCTAAAATGATCATTTGCTGTTTTCTCTTAACCGAACATTGGAGAAAAATCATTTCACAACAAGTTTGTGGGCCTTGTTCTTCAACACATTCTGTGAAATTTTGAGCTGTCTGTGCTTTCTACAATAGGAGATATCAGAAAGCATGCGCTTTTGTTGATTCCATTGGTTTTAATGCATTTTGGCCTAAAATGAGCATTTGCTGTTTTCTCTTAAACGCAAGATTGGAGAAAAACCATTTCACAACACATTTGTGGGGCCTTGGTCTTCAACAGAATTCTGTGAAATTTTGAGCTCTCTGTTTGCTACAGGAGGAGATATCGCAAAGCATGCACTTTTGTTGTTTCCATCGGCTTCAAAGCATTTTGGCCTAAAACGAGCATTTGCTGTTTTCTCTTAACCGAACATGGGAGAAAAACCATTTCACATCACATTTGTGGGCCTTGGTCTTCAACACATTGTGTGAAATTTAGAGATGTCTGTGTTTGCTTCAAGAGGAGATGTCGCAAAGAATGGGCTTTTGCTGTTTCCATTGGTTTCAATGCATTTTGGCATAAAACAAGCATTTGCTGTTTTCTCTTAAATGCAACATGGGAGAAAAACCATTTCACATCACATTTGTGGGCCTTGGTCTTCAACACATTCTGTGAAATTTTGAGCTGTCTGTGTTTGCTACAAGAGGAGATATCGCAAAGAATACGGTTTTGTTGTTTCCATTGGTTTCAATGCATTTTGGCCTAAAATTAGCATTTGCTGTTTTCTCTTAACTGAACATTGGAGAAAAACCATTTCACAACAAGTTTGTGGGCCTTGTTCTTCAACACATTCTGTGAAATTTTGAGCTGTCTGTGCTTGCTACAAGAGGAAATATCAGAAAGCATGCGCTTTTGTTGATTCCATTGGTTTTAATGCATTTTGGCCTAAAATGAGCATTTGCTGTTTTCTCTTAAACGCAAGATTGGAGAAAAACCATTTCACAACACATTTGTTGGGCATTGGTCTTCAACAGAATTCTGTGAAATTTTGAGGTCTCTTTTTGCTACAGGAGGAGATATCGCAAAGCATGCTCTTTTGTTGTTTCCATCGGCTTCAAAGCATTTTGGCCTAAAATGAGCATTTGCTGTTTTCTCTTAAACGCAACATGGGAGAAAAACCATTTCACATCACATTTGTGGGCCTTGGTCTTCAACACATTGTGTGAAATTTAGAGCTGTCTCTGTTTGCTACAAGAGGAGATGTCACAAAGTACGCGCTTTTGCTGTTTCCATTGATTTCAATGCATTTTGGCCTAAAATGAGCATTTGCTGTTTTCTCTTAAACGCAACATGGGCGAAAAACCATTTCACATCACATTTGTGGGCCTTGGTCTTCCACACATTGTGTGAAATTTGGAGCTGTCTGTGTTTGCTACAAGAGGAGATATCGCAAAGCATGCGCTTTTGTTGTTTCCATTGTTTTCAATGCATTTTGGCCTAAAATGAGCATTTGCTGTTTTCTCTTAAACGCAACATTGGAGAAAAATCATTTCACATCACATTTGTGGGTCTGGGTCTTTGACACATTCTGTGAAATGTTTAGCTGTCTGTGTTTGCTGCAAGAGGAGATATCGCAAATAATGCGCTTTTGTTGTTTCCATTGGTTTCAATGCATTTTGGCCTAAAATGAGCATTTGCTGTTTTCTCTTAAACGCAACATTGGAGAAAAACCATTTCACATCACATTTGTGGGCCTTGGTCTTCAACACATTGTGTGAAATTTTGAGAAGTCTCTGTTTGCTACAGGAGGAGATATCGCAAGGCATGCGCTTTTGTTGTTTCCATCGGTTTCAATGCATTTTGACCTAAAACGAGCATTTGCTGTTTTCTCTTAAACGCAACATGGGAGAAAAACCATTTCACATCACATTTGTGGGCCTTGGTCTTCAACACGTTCTGTGACATTTTGAGCTGTCTGTGTATGCTACAAGAGGAGATATCGCAAAGCATGCGCTTTTGTTGTTTCCATTGGTTTCAATGCATTTTGGCCTAAAACGAACATTTGCTATATTCTCTTAAATGCAACATGGGAGAAAAACCATTTCACATCACATTTGTGGGCCTTGGTCTTCAAACACATTGTGTGAAATTTAGAGCTGTCTGTGTTTGCTACAAGAGGAGATGTCGCAAAGAACGGGCTTTTGCTGTTTCCATTGGTTTCAATGCATTTTGGCCTAAAACGAGCATTTGCTGTTTTCTCTTAAATGCAACATGGGAGAAAAACCATTTCACATCACATTTGTGGGCCTTGGTCTTCAACACATTGTGTGAAATTTTGAGCTGTCTGTGTTTGCTACAAGTGGAGATATCACAAAGATTACAGTTTTGTTGTTTCCATTGGTTTCAATGCATTTTGGCCTAAAATGAGCATTTGCTGTTTTCTCTTAACCGAACTTTGGAGAAAAATCATTTCACAACAAGTTTGTGGGACTTGTTCTTCAACAAATTCTGTGAAATTTTGAGCTGTCTGTGCTTGCTACAAGAGGAGATATCAGAAAGCATGCACTTTTGTTGTTTCCATCGGCTTCAAAGCATTTTGGCCTAAACCGAGCATTTGCTGTTTTCTCTTAAACGCAACATGGGAGAAAAACCATTTCACATCACATTTGTAGGCCTTGGTCTTCAACACATTGTGTGAAATTTAGAGCTGTCTGTGTTTGCTTCAAGAGGAGATGTCGCAAAGAACGGGCTTTTGCTGTTTTCATTGGTTTCAATGCATTTTGGCCTAAAACAAGCATTTGCTCTTTTCTCTTAAATGCAACATGGGAGAAAAACCATTTCACATCACATTTGTGGGCCTTGGTCTTCAACACATTGTGTGAAATTTTGAGCTGTCTGTGTTTGCTACAAGAGGAGATATCGCAAAGAATACGAATTTGTTGTTTCCATAGGTTTCAATGCATTTTGGCCTAAAATTAGCATTTGCTGTTTTCTCTTAACCGAACATTGGAGAAAAACCATTTCACAACAAGTTTGTGGGCCTTGTTCTTCAACACATTCTGTGAAATTTTGAGCTGTCTGTGCTTGCTACAAGAGGAGATATCAGAAAGCATGCGCTTTTGTTGATTCCATTGGTTTTAATGCATTTTGGCCTAAAATGAGCATTTGCTGTTTTCTCTTAAACGCAAGATTGGAGAATAACCATTTCACAACACATTTGTGGGGCCTTGGTCTTCAACAGAATTCTGTGAAATTTTGAGCTCTCTGTTTGCTACAGGAGGAGATATCGCAAAGCATGTGCTTTTGTTGTTTCCATCGGCTTCAAAGCATTTTGGCCTAAAATGAGCAATTGCTGTTTTCTCTTAAACGCAACATGGGAGAAAAACAATTTCACATCACATTTGTGGGCCTTGGTCTTCAACACATTGTGTGAAATTTTGAGAAGTCTCTGTTTCCTACAGGAGGAGATATCGCAAAGCATGCTCTTTTGTTGTTTCCATCTGTTTCAAAGCATTTTGGCCTAAAATGAACATTTGCTGTTTTCTCTTAAATGCAACATGGGAGAAAAACCATTTCACATCACATTTGAGGGCCTTGGTCTTCAACACATTCTGTGACACTTTGAGCTGTCTGTGTATGCTACAAGAGGAGATATCACAAAGTATGCGCTTTTGTTGTTTCCATTGGTTTCAATGCATTTTGGCCTAAAACTAACATTTGCTATTTTCTCTTAAATGCAACAAGGGAGAAAAACCATTTCACATCACATTTGTGGGCCTTGGTCTTCAACACATTGTGTGAAATTTTGAGCCGTCTGTGTTTGCTACAAGAGCAGATATTGCAAAGAATATGGTTTTCTTGTTTCTATTGGTTTCAATGCATTTTGGACTAAAATTAGCATTTGCTGTTTTCTCTTAACCGAACTTTGGAGAGAAATCATTTCACAACAAGTTTATGGGCCTTGTTCTTCAACACATTCTGTGAAATTTTGAGCTGTCTGTGCTTGCTACAAGAGGAGATATCAGAAAGCATGCGCTTTTGTTGATTCCATTGGTTTTAATGCATTTTTGCCAAAATGAGCATTTGCTGTTTTCTCTTAAACGCAAGATTGGAGAAAAACCATTTCACAACACATTTGTGGGGCCTTGGTCTTCAACAGAATTCTGTGAAATTTTGAGGTCTCTGTTTGCTACAGGAGGAGATATCGCAAAGCATGCGCTTTTGTTGTTTCCATCGGTTTCAAATCATTTTGGCCTAAAATTAGCATTTGCTGTTTTCTCTTAACCGAACATTGGAGAAAAACCATTTCACAACAAGTTTGTGGGCCTTGTTCTTCAATACATTCTGTGAAATTTTGAGCTGTCTGTGCTTGCTACAAGAGGAGATATCAGAAAGCATGCGCTTTTCTTGATTCCATTGGTTTTAATGCATTTTGGCCTAAAATGAGTATTTGCTGTTTTCTCTTAAATGCAACATGGGAGAAAAACCATTTCACATCACATTTGTGGGCCTTGGTCTTCAACACATTGTGTGAAATTTTGAGCTGTCTGTGTTTGCTACAAGAGGAGATATCGCAAAGAATACGGTTTTGTTGTTTCCATTGGTTTCAAAGCATTTTGGCCTAAAATTAGCATTTGCTGTTTTCTCTTAAACGCAAGATTGGAGAAAAACCATTTCACAACACATTTGTTGGGCCTTGGTCTTCAACAGAATTCTGTGAAATTTTGAGGTCTCTTTTTGCTACAGGAGGAGATATCGCAAAGCATGCGCTTTTGTTGTTTCCATCGGCTTCAAAGCATTTTGGCCTAAAACGAGCATTTGCTGTTTTCTCTTAAACGTAACATGGGAGAAAAACCATTTCACATCACATTTGTGGGCCTTGGTCTTCAACACATTGTGTGAAATTTAGAGCTGTCTCTGTTTGCTACAAGAGGAGATGTCACAAAGTAGGCGCGTTTGCTGTTTCCATTGGCTTCAATGCATTTTGGCCTAAAATGAGCATTTGCTGTTTTCTCTTAAATGCAACATTGGAGAAAAACCATTTCACATCACATTTGTGGGCCTTGGTCTACAACACATTGTGTGAAATTTTGAGCTGTCTGTGTTTGCTACAAGAGGAGATATCGCAAAGTATGTGCTTTTGTTGTTTCCATTGGTTTCAATGCATTTTGGCCTAAAATTAGCATTTGCTGTTTTCTCTTAACCGAACATTGGAGAAAAACCATTTCACAACAAGTTTGTGGGCCTTGTTCTTCAACACATTCTGTGAAATTTTGAGCTGTCTGTGCTTGCTACAAGAGGAGATATCAGAAAGCATGCGCTTTTGTTGTTTCCATCGGCTTCAAAGCATTTTGGCCTAAAACGAGCATTTGCTGTTTTCTCTTAAACGCAACATGGGAGAAAAACCATTTCACATCACATTTGTGGGCCTTGGTCTTCAACACATTTTGTGAAATTTAGAGCTGTCTGTGTTTGCTTCAAGAGGAGATGTCGCAAAGAATGGGCTTTTGCTGTTTCCATTGGTTTCAATGCATTTTGGCCTAAAACAAGCATTTGCTGTTTTCTCTTAAATGCAACATGGGAGAAAAACCATTTCACATCACATTTGTGGGCCTTGGTCTTCAACACATTGTGTGAAATTTGTGAGCTGTCTGTGTTTGCTACAAGAGGAGATATCGCAAATAATACAGTTTTGTTGTTTCCTTTGGTTTCAATGCATTTTGGCCTAAAATTAGCATTTGCTGTTTTCTCTTAACTGAAAATTGGAGAAAAACCATTTCACAACAAGTTTGTGGGCCTTGTTCTTCAACACATTCTGTGAAATTTTGAGCTGTCTGTGCTTGCTACAAGAGGAGATATCAGAAAGCATGCGCTTTTGTTGATTCCATTGGTTTTAATGCATTTTGGCCTAAAATGAGCATTTGCTGTTTTCTCTTAAACGCAAGATTGGAGAAAAACCATTTCACAACACATTTGTGGGGCCTTGGTCTTCAACAGAATTCTGTGAAATTTTGAGCTCTCTGTTTGCTACAGGAGGAGATATCACAAAGCATGTGCTTTTGTTGTTTCCATCGGCTTCAAAGCATTTTGGCCTAAAACGAGCAATTGCTGTTTTCTCTTAAACGCAACATGGGAGAAAAACCATTTCACATCACATTTGTGGGCCTTGGTCTTCAACACATTGTGTGAAATTTTGAGAAGTCTCTGTTTGCTACAGGAGGAGATATCGCAAAGCATGCGCTTTTGTTGTTTCCATCGGTTTCAATGCATTTTGGCCTAAAACGAACATTTGCTGTTTTCTCTTAAATGCAACATGGGAGAAAAACCATTTCACATCACATTTGTGGGCCTTGGTCTTCAACACATTGTGTGAAATTTTGAGCTGTCTGTGTTTGCTACAAGAGGAGATATCGCAAAGAATATGGTTTTCTTGTTTCCATTGGTTTCAATGCATTTTGGACTAAAATTAGCATTTGCTGTTTTCTCTTAACCGAAAATTGGAGAAAAACCATTTCACAACAAGTTTGTGGGCCTTGTTCTTCAACACATTCTGTGAAATTTTGAGCTGTCTGTGCTTGCTACAAGAAGAAATATCAGAAAGCATGCGCTTTTGTTGATTCCATTGGTTTTAATGCATTTTGGCCTAAAATGAGCATTTGCTGTTTTCTCTTAAACGCAAGATTGGAGAAAAACCATTTCACATCACATTTGTGGGCATTGGTCTTCAACACATTGTGTGAAATTTTGAGCTGTCTCTGTTTGCTACAGGAGGAGATATCGCAAAGCATGCGCTTTTGTTGTTTCCATCGGTTTCAAAGCATTTTGGCCTAAAACGAGCATTTGCTGTTTTCTCTTAAACGCAAGATTGGAGAAAAACCATTTCACATCACATTTGTGGGCCTTTGTCTTCAACACATTGTGTGAAATCTTGAGCTGTCTGTGTTTGCTAGAAGAGGAGATATTGAAAAGTATGCGCTTTTGTTGTTTCCATTGGTTTCAATGCATTTTGGCCTAAAATGAGCATTTGCTCTTTTCTCTTAAACGCAACATTGGAGAAAAACCATTTCACATCACATTTGTGGGCCTTGGTCTTCAACACATTGTGTGAAATTTTGAGCTGTCTCTGTTTGCTACAGGAGGAGATATCGCAAAGCATGCGCTTTTGTTGTTTCCATCGGTTTCAATGCATTTTGACCTAAAACGAGCATTTGCTGTTTTCTCTTAAACGCAACATGGGAGAAAAACCATTTCACATCACATTTGTGGGACTTGGTCTTCAACACATTGTGTGAAATTTTGAGCTGTCTGTGTTTGCTACAAGAGGAGATATCACAAAGATTATGGTTTTGTTGTTTCCATTGGTTTCAATGCATTTTGGCCTAAAATGAGCATTTGCTGTTTTCTCTTAACCGAACATTGGAGAAAAATCATTTCACAACAAGTTTGTGGGCCTTGTTCTTCAACACATTCTGTGAAATTTTGAGCTGTCTGTGCTTGCTACAAGAGGAAATATCAGAAAGCATGCGCTTTTGTTGATTCCATTGGTTTTAATGCATTTTGGCCTAAAATGAGCATTTGCTGTTTTCTCTTAAACGCAAGATTGGAGAAAAACCATTTCACAACACATTTGTTGGGCATTGGTCTTCAACAGAATTCTGTGAAATTTTGAGGTCTCTTTTTGCTACAGGAGGAGATATCGCAAAGCATGCTCTTTTGTTGTTTCCATCGGCTTCAAAGCATTTTGGGCTAAAATGAGCATTTGCTGTTTTCTCTTAAACGCAACATGGGAGAAAAACCATTTCACATCACATTTGTGGGCCTTGGTCTTCAACACATTGTGTGAAATTTAGAGCTGTCTCTGTTTGCTACAAGAGGAGATGTCACAAAGTACGCGCTTTTGCTGTTTCCATTGATTTCAATGCATTTTGGCCTAAAATGAGCATTTGCTGTTTTCTCTTAAATGCAACATGGGAGAAAAACCATTTCACATCACATTTGTGGGCCTTGGTCTTCCACACATTGTGTGAAATTTTGAGCTGTCTGTGTTTGCTACAAGAGGAGATATCGCAAAGTATGCGCTTTTGTTGTTTCCATTGTTTTCAATGCATTTTGGCCTAAAATGAGCATTTGCTGTTTTCTCTTAAACGCAACATTGGAGAAAAATCATTTCACATCACATTTGTGGGTCTGGGTCTTTGACACATTCTGTGAAATGTTTAGCTGTCTGTGTTTGCTGCAAGAGGAGATATCGCAAATAATGCGCTTTTGTTGTTTCCATTGGTTTCAATGCATTTTGGCCTAAAATGAGCATTTGCTGTTTTCTCTTAAACGCAACATTGGAGAAAAACCATTTCACATCACATTTGTGGGCCTTGGTCTTCAACACATTGTGTGAAATTTTGAGAAGTCTCTGTTTGCTACAGGAGGAGATATCGCAAGGCATGCGCTTTTGTTGTTTCCATCGGTTTCAATGCATTTTGACCTAAAACGAGCATTTGCTGTTTTCTCTTAAACGCAACATGGGAGAAAAACCATTTCACATCACATTTGTGGGCCTTGGTCTTCAACACGTTCTGTGACATTTTGAGCTGTCTGTGTATGCTACAAGAGGAGATATCGCAAAGCATGCGCTTTTGTTGTTTCCATTGGTTTCAATGCATTTTGGCCTAAAACGAACATTTGCTATTTTCTCTTAAATGCAACATGGGAGAAAAACCATTTCACATCACATTTGTGGGCCTTGGTCTTCAAACACATTGTGTGAAATTTAGAGCTGTCTGTGTTAGCTACAAGAGGAGATGTCGCAAAGAACGGGCTTTTGCTGTTTCCATTGGTTTCAATGCATGTTGGCCTAAAACGAACATTTGCTATTTTCTCTTAACTGCAACATTGGAGAAAAACCATTTCACATCAAAATTGTGGGCCATGGTAGTCAACACATTGTGTGAAATTTTGAGCTGTCTGTGCTTGCTACAAGAGGAGATATCACAAAGTATGCGTTTTTGTTGTTTCCTTTGGTTTCAATGCATTTATGCCTAAAATGAGCATTTGCTGTTTTCTCTTAAACGCAACATTGGAGAAAAACCATTTCACATCACATTTGTGGGCATTGGTCTTCAACACATTGTGTGAAATTTTGAGCTGTCTCTGTTTGCTACAGGAGGAGATATCGCAAAGCATGTGCTTTTGTTGTTTCCATCGGTTTCAAAGCATTTTGGCCTAAAACGAGCATTTGCTGTTTTCTCTTAAACGCAAGACTGGAGAAAAACCATTTCACATCACATTTGTGGGCCTTGGTCTTCAACACATTGTGTGAAATTTTGAGCTGTCTGTGTTTGCTAGAAGAGGAGATATTGAAAAGTATGCGCTTTTGTTGTTTCCATTGGTTTCAATGTATTTTGGCCTAAAATGAGCATTTGCTGTTTTCTCTTAAACGCAACATTGGAGAAAAACCCTTTCACATCACATTTGTGGGCCTTGGTCTGCAACACATTGTGTGAAATTTTGAGCTGTCTCTGTTTGCTACAGGAGGAGATATCGCAAAGCATGCGCTTTTGTTGTTTCCATCGGTTTCAATGCATTTTGACCTAAAACGAGCATTTGCTGTTTTCTCTTAAACGCAACATGGGAGAAAAACCATTTCACATCACATTTGTGGGCCTTGGTCTTCAACACATTGTGTGAAATTTTGAGCTGTCTGTGTTTGCTACAAGAGGAGATATCACAAAGATTAAGGTTTTGTTGTTTCCATTGGTTTCAATGCATTTTGGCCTAAAATGATCATTTGCTGTTTTCTCTTAACCGAACATTGGAGAAAAATCATTTCACAACAAGTTTGTGGGCCTTGTTCTTCAACACATTCTGTGAAATTTTGAGCTGTCTGTGCTTTCTACAATAGGAGATATCAGAAAGCATGCGCTTTTGTTGATTCCATTGGTTTTAATGCATTTTGGCCTAAAATGAGCATTTGCTGTTTTCTCTTAAACGCAAGATTGGAGAAAAACCATTTCACAACACATTTGTGGGGCCTTGGTCTTCAACAGAATTCTGTGAAATTTTGAGCTCTCTGTTTGCTACAGGAGGAGATATCGCAAAGCATGCACTTTTGTTGTTTCCATCGGCTTCAAAGCATTTTGGCCTAAAACGAGCATTTGCTGTTTTCTCTTAACCGAACATGGGAGAAAAAACATTTCACATCACATTTGTGGGCCTTGGTCTTCAACACATTGTGTGAAATTTAGAGATGTCTGTGTTTGCTTCAAGAGGAGATGTCGCAAAGAATGGGCTTTTGCTGTTTCCATTGGTTTCAATGCATTTTGGCATAAAACAAGCATTTGCTGTTTTCTCTTAAATGCAACATGGGAGAAAAACCATTTCACATCACATTTGTGGGCCTTGGTCTTCAACACATTCTGTGAAATTTTGAGCTGTCTGTGTTTGCTACAAGAGGAGATATCGCAAAGAATACGGTTTTGTTGTTTCCATTGGTTTCAATGCATTTTGGCCTAAAATTAGCATTTGCTGTTTTCTCTTAACTGAACATTGGAGAAAAACCATTTCACAACAAGTTTGTGGGCCTTGTTCTTCAACACATTCTGTGAAATTTTGAGCTGTCTGTGCTTGCTACAAGAGGAAATATCAGAAAGCATGCGCTTTTGTTGATTCCATTGGTTTTAATGCATTTTGGCCTAAAATGAGCATTTGCTGTTTTCTCTTAAACGCAAGATTGGAGAAAAACCATTTCACAACACATTTGTTGGGCATTGGTCTTCAACAGAATTCTGTGAAATTTTGAGGTCTCTTTTTGCTACAGGAGGAGATATCGCAAAGCATGCTCTTTTGTTGTTTCCATCGGCTTCAAAGCATTTTGGCCTAAAATGAGCATTTGCTGTTTTCTCTTAAACGCAACATGGGAGAAAAACCATTTCACATCACATTTGTGGGCCTTGGTCTTCAACACATTGTGTGAAATTTAGAGCTGTCTCTGTTTGCTACAAGAGGAGATGTCACAAAGTACGCGCTTTTGCTGTTTCCATTGATTTCAATGCATTTTGGCCTAAAATGAGCATTTGCTGTTTTCTCTTAAACGCAACATGGGCGAAAAACCATTTCACATCACATTTGTGGGCCTTGGTCTTCCACACATTGTGTGAAATTTTGAGCTGTCTGTGTTTGCTACAAGAGGAGATATCGCAAAGCATGCGCTTTTGTTGTTTCCATTGTTTTCAATGCATTTTGGCCTAAAATGAGCATTTGCTGTTTTCTCTTAAACGCAACATTGGAGAAAAATCATTTCACATCACATTTGTGGGTCTGGGTCTTTGACACATTCTGTGAAATGTTTAGCTGTCTGTGTTTGCTGCAAGAGGAGATATCGCAAATAATGCGCTTTTGTTGTTTCCATTGGTTTCAATGCATTTTGGCCTAAAATGAGCATTTGCTGTTTTCTCTTAAACGCAACATTGGAGAAAAACCATTTCACATCACATTTGTGGGCCTTGGTCTTCAACACATTGTGTGAAATTTTGAGAAGTCTCTGTTTGCTACAGGAGGAGATATCGCAAGGCATGCGCTTTTGTTGTTTCCATCGGTTTCAATGCATTTTGACCTAAAACGAGCATTTGCTGTTTTCTCTTAAACGCAACATGGGAGAAAAACCATTTCACATCACATTTGTGGGCCTTGGTCTTCAACACGTTCTGTGACATTTTGAGCTGTCTGTGTATGCTACAAGAGGAGATATCGCAAAGCATGCGCTTTTGTTGTTTCCATTGGTTTCAATGCATTTTGGCCTAAAACGAACATTTGCTATATTCTCTTAAATGCAACATGGGAGAAAAACCATTTCACATCACATTTGTGGGCCTTGGTCTTCAAACACATTGTGTGAAATTTAGAGCTGTCTGTGTTTGCTACAAGAGGAGATGTCGCAAAGAACGGGCTTTTGCTGTTTCCATTGGTTTCAATGCATTTTGGCCTAAAACGAGCATTTGCTGTTTTCTCTTAAATGCAACATGGGAGAAAAACCATTTCACATCACATTTGTGGGCCTTGGTCTTCAACACATTGTGTGAAATTTTGAGCTGTCTGTGTTTGCTACAAGAGGAGATATCACAAAGATTACAGTTTTGTTGTTTCCATTGGTTTCAATGCATTTTGGCCTAAAATGAGCATTTGCTGTTTTCTCTTAACCGAACTTTGGAGAAAAATCATTTCACAACAAGTTTGTGGGACTTGTTCTTCAACAAATTCTGTGAAATTTTGAGCTGTCTGTGCTTGCTACAAGAGGAGATATCAGAAAGCATGCACTTTTGTTGTTTCCATCGGCTTCAAAGCATTTTGGCCTAAACCGAGCATTTGCTGTTTTCTCTTAAACGCAACATGGGAGAAAAACCATTTCACATCACATTTGTAGGCCTTGGTCTTCAACACATTGTGTGAAATTTAGAGCTGTCTGTGTTTGCTTCAAGAGGAGATGTCGCAAAGAACGGGCTTTTGCTGTTTTCATTGGTTTCAATGCATTTTGGCCTAAAACAAGCATTTGCTCTTTTCTCTTAAATGCAACATGGGAGAAAAACCATTTCACATCACATTTGTGGGCCTTGGTCTTCAACACATTGTGTGAAATTTTGAGCTGTCTGTGTTTGCTACAAGAGGAGATATCGCAAAGAATACGAATTTGTTGTTTCCATAGGTTTCAATGCATTTTGGCCTAAAATTAGCATTTGCTGTTTTCTCTTAACCGAACATTGGAGAAAAACCATTTCACAACAAGTTTGTGGGCCTTGTTCTTCAACACATTCTGTGAAATTTTGAGCTGTCTGTGCTTGCTACAAGAGGAGATATCAGAAAGCATGCGCTTTTGTTGATTCCATTGGTTTTAATGCATTTTGGCCTAAAATGAGCATTTGCTGTTTTCTCTTAAACGCAAGATTGGAGAATAACCATTTCACAACACATTTGTGGGGCCTTGGTCTTCAACAGAATTCTGTGAAATTTTGAGCTCTCTGTTTGCTACAGGAGGAGATATCGCAAAGCGTGTGCTTTTGTTGTTTCCATCGGCTTCAAAGCATTTTGGCCTAAAACGAGCAATTGCTGTTTTCTCTTAAACGCAACATGGGAGAAAAACCATTTCACATCACATTTGTGGGCCTTGGTCTTCAACACATTGTGTGAAATTTTGAGAAGTCTCTGTTTGCTACAGGAGGAGATATCGCAAAGCATGTGCTTTTGTTGTTTCCATCGGTTTCAATGCATTTTGGCCTAAAACGAACATTTGCTGTTTTCTCCTAAATGCAACATGGGAGAAAAACCATTTCACATCACATTTGTGGGCCTTGGTCTTCAACACATTCTGTGACATTTTGAGCTGTCTGTGTATGCTACAAGAGGAGATATCACAAAGTATGCGCTTTTGTTGTTTCCATTGGTTTCAATGCATTTTGGCCTAAAACTAACATTTGCTATTTTCTCTTAAATGCAACAAGGGAGAAAAACCATTTCACATCACATTTGTGGGCCTTGGTCTTCAACACATTGTGTGAAATTTTGAGCTGTCTGTGTTTGCTACAAGAGGAGATATCGCAAAGAATACGGTTTTCTTGTTTCCATTGGTTTCATTGCATTTTGGCCTAAAATTAGCATTTGCTGTTTTCTCTTAACCGAACATTGGAGAAAAACCATTTCAGAACAAGTTTGTGGGCCTTGTTCTTCAACACATTCTGTGAAATTTTGAGCTGTCTGTGCTTGCTACAAGAGGAAATATCAGAAAGCATGCGCTTTTGTTGATTCCATTGGTTTTAATGCATTTTGGCCTAAAATGAGCATTTGCTGTTTTCTCTTAAACGCAAGATTGGAGAAAAACCATTTCACATCACATTTGTGGGCCTTGGTCTTCAACACATTGTGTGAAATTTTGAGCTGTCTCTGTTTGCTACATGAGGAGATATCGCAAGGCATGCGCTTTTGTTGTTTCCATCTATTTCAATGCATTTTTACCTAAAATGAGCATTTGCTGTTTTCTCTTAAACGCAACCTGGGAGAAAAACCATTTCACATCATATTTGTGGGCCTTGGTCTTCAACACGTTCTGTGACATTTTGAGCTGTCTGTGTATGCTACAAGAGGAGATATCGCAAAGCATGCGCTTTTGTTGTTTCCATTGGTTTCAATGCATTTTGGCCTAAAACGAACATTTGCTATTTTCTCTTAAATGCAACATTGGAGAAAAACCATTTCACATCAAAATTGTTGGCCATGGTCTTCAACACATTGTGTGAAATTTTGAGCTGTCTGTGCTTGCTACAAGAGGAGATATCACAAAGGATGCGTTTTTGTTGTTTCCTTTGGTTTCAATGCATTTATGCCTAAAATGAGCATTTGCTGTTTTCTCTTAAATGCAACATTGGAGAAAAACCATTTCACATCACATTTGTGGGCATTGGTCTTCAACACATTGTGTGAAATTTTGAGCTGTCTCTGTTTGCTACAGGAGGAGATATCGCAAAGCATGCGCTTTTGTTGTTTCCATTGGTTTCAAAGCATTTTGGCCTAAAATGAGCATTTGCTGTTTTCTCTTAAACGCAAGATTGGAGAAAAACCATTTCACATCACATTTGTGGGCCTTGGTCTTCAACACATTGTGTGAAATTTTGAGCTGTCTGTGTTTGCTAGAAGAGGAGATATTGCAAAGTATGCGCTTTTGTTGTTTCCATTGGTTTCAATGCATTTTGGCCTAAAATGAGCATTTGCTCTTTTCTCTTAAACGCAACATTGGAGAAAAACCATTTCACATCACATTTGTGGGCCTTGGTCAATTCTCTTTAATGGAAAAAAATGCAACAAGCATAACCCTTTTACATACAAAATAGTAAAAAACTTTTAAAAGCAGTTCTGAACAAATGTATATACAGAACACGATAAAAGAATCCATTCTTAACTTAGAAGGATCAGGCTTAACACGCCTTAACAAATAAACCATCTTTGGTACAAAGTAAATACATAAACAACTAACCCCCCCTTAAGAAAAAAAAAGAGAAGGCCTACACCTGAGGCCTAACGCTGTAACATGTAGGACAAGCACTCATACCACCAAAAACAGGACAATATATAACTAACCCATCACCAACATTACACCTTACTAAACCTAACCTATCCCATCACCCATTTAAAACTAAACTACCAACACTAACTCCATTTAACAAAGAGAAAGTAAGAGGAGCTTTAAGATACACGCAAACCATTCCTTAAAAAAACATGACCAAAATACTACCAAGCTGAAGGGGTGCAAAAGAACAGAAAAGCCTTTTAGAATGAAAACAGAAAGAGATTGCCCACCACCTATCAAGGGGGCTTCAGGTGCCTCCACCTTCTAGACCACCCGGTAGCATCCAATCTATCCCTGTCCATATCCATCAACCTCTTCACCTCGTGTAGAATACTGCCCACCACCTCTGCACAGGGAAGGACTTTTTGTCTCAATGGAAGTAAGCACCGTGCATTCCATAAGTTGTACCTAACCGCTAGACTAACTATAAAAATCGTGGTCAAATTAAACCTTCCATACCCTTTGAAGGCACCGTAAACCCACTCAGGGTAACTAAGCCCCGAAAGGCACGGGATGCGTAAGGCCCTTGAGACTGACTTACACACCTCTATAGTGAAGGGACATCTCAAGAGGAAGTGGTCCATGGTCTCCTCCTCCCCTAGACAATCCTCGCATGGACAATCACGGTCATCAGCACTTCTACTCTTGATATTTCCCCTCACATAGAGCCTCCCTTGAAAGGAAAGCCAAGCAATGTCCCTAAACTTCAAAGGGACTCTCTCCGACAACAACAAAGAGATCCCATTTGAGCAGACTATGCCCGGGCAGTCCCTCAGTGACAGCGGAGCATAAAAGTGAGAGCGCAAAATGCTTCTCCCCAACTGCTTCCTGGAGAAGGTTTTGACATCTCGCACCTCCAGCCCCCAACGCCTTGTCACCTTCAAGCACAATATGACATAGATCGGAAGGTACCCACTTCTGACTCTGAGAGTTCTGACACGGCCTCCATCTACCCACAGATCAAGAAAGGGAAGCACCCAGGCTCTAAAACTCTCTACCCATTGAGGGGGAGTCTCTGAAAGCAGACTACCAAGATTGAGCTTCAAGAACGTTGTGGCAAAAAACACCACGGGGCTGACCATGTCAAGCCCGCCCTCTTCCCTCAACCTGTAGGTTATACCCCTCTTGACGATGTTCATCCCGTTCCCCCACAAAAGAAGAAAGAACAAGGAGTTTATCCTGGTCCATAAAGATTGCGGCAGAAAACATACGTAACTGACATACAAGAAAACTGGAATCAGGTAAGTCTTGATCAAGTGAACCCTTTCCCTGAAAGAAAGCTTCCACCTTCTCCAAGCCCGCACCTTCTTGGCAGCATCTTCCAACCTCCTCTCCCAGTTTTGAGTGGCATAGTCACCACGGCCAAATCTAATGCCTAAGATCTTAATTTCAGGACTGGCCCGGGGAAGGCTGTCCGGAAGGTCAAACTCATCACCTTCCTCCCCCATCCAGAAAGCTTCACACTTATCTTGGTTCACTCTAGAGCTCGAAGCTTCAGAGTACTCAGAGATAAGGTGTTCCACTTCACATGCCTCTGCCACGGATGACAGGACAACTGTGACATCATCTGCATAGGCCACCACCCTCAGAGGAGTCTCCGGGCCCAGCTGCACCCCTCCCACAGTGCCACAATCAATCCTCCTTATGAAAGGATCAATTGCGAACACATATAGAAGAGGGCTCAGGGGGCATCCCTGACGGACACCGGAGTCAACCCTAAAGGCAGGGCCTACCCAACCATTGACAAGTGGGAAACTCTTGGCCTGATTATATAACACTCGAAGCCAATCAATAACCCTTGCTGGAAGACCATACCTTTCCAGTACAGCCCACAGGTACTTATGGCTCACCCGATCAAAGGCCTTGGACTGATCCAATGCCAGTAAGTACTTGCCCAACTTTTCAGCACGGCATCGTTCCATGGCCTCCCGGACACCAAGGACAGCACTAAATGTGCTTCGGCCCTTCACAGTACAATGCTGAGATGGAGACAGTACCAGCCCGGAAATTTCCATCAGCCTATTGAAGAATATTTTCGCCAGAATCTTCCTGTCCGTATTAAGAAGGGCGATGGGGCGCCAGTTTTCAATACGGGATGGAACCTTTCCTTTGGACAGTAATATGAGGGCGGAGGACCTCATGGAGGGAGGGAGCGACCCCTCACCCAGGCACTCATTATACACCTCCATAAGACGGGGAGCCAAGATGTCAACAAAGGCTTTATAAAACTCAGATGTCAAACCATCTGGTCCTGGGGACTTCTTGATGGACAAACCACCAATTGCTTTCTTGACTTCCTCCACCGTCACATCACCACCCAAGGAGTCAAAAGAGGCATCAAGTTCTTTGAGCCCCGGTGTTTCCCTCAGGAATGTCTCCATCCTCTCTCCGATGAGCGGCTGCTCAGACAGAAGGTTGGAATAGTAGGACCCGATGACTCCCAAGATACCCTCCCTATCCTCACAGAGAGTACCCTGGTCATCATACAGGCCTCTGACCTCCCTCAAATCAACTGACCTCCTGCAACTCTGGTAAGGATCAGGTGAGTGGTATTTACCATAATCCCTCTCCAGAATCAAAGAGGCCAGACGATTATACTGAAATTCCCTCAGCTGAGCCTTCACCCGGGAGATTTCCCCACCATCTCCACGCTCAGAGATTAAGAAATCCAATTTCCTCCTCAATCTGTGAATGATGCACCTTTTTCTCAAGTTTCTCCGGGCTACCAGCCTCTGAAAGAACACCCGAGTCCTCTTTTTACATACCTCCCACCACTCAGATCTACTCCAACCAGCCTCCAGAAGTGTCTCCTGTAGTTGAAAGAAGTCTCTGAAGGACTGACTGACCCTTTCCTCCCTTAGGAGTTCAGAATTCAAGCGCCAAAGGCCCCGTCCTTTCTGAGGGGTTTTCGAAGCATTCAAAGTCACACTCAGAAAAACGTGATCAGAGAATTCTACTGGCTTCACCTCTGGAGGCAAAGTTTTTGAAGACTCCTTAACAAAAAACCTATCTATTCTAGATCTACGACTACCACAATAATAAGTGTAACCCGTGAGGTCTGGATAATGGCGAATGTGCACATCAACCAGACCAGCCTCTCTTATCATACTCACTAAAAAATTTGCATCATAGCTCAGGGTTGTCCTTGTGCCTCCCCTGTCTTTAGGCCTAACGACGGTGTTGAAGTCGCCGCCAAAGACAATCTGCTGAGCTGTAAAAAGAAATGGTTTTATCAACCCAAAAAGGCATTTCCTATCCCAGGCCGATTGTGGTCCATAGACATTAATCAGCCTCAAGTCGTGCCCTCTTAGGTTAACATCCAAAATCATGCATCTACCTACCTGCAGCTCTATAATTCGGTGTATGGTTACCATGCCAGTAAAAAGCACCGCCACCCCACCGTATGGCTCGGCCGCAAGAGACCAGAAAGACTGACCACGTCTCCACTGGGCTTTCGCCCTATGGAGAGTGGACAAGTCTCCCACCCGGGTCTCCTGCAAAAACAAAAAATCAACATCAACCGTGTCAAAAAAATCAAAGGCCATGTAACGAGCACGATCGGAAAGAACGGAAGCCACATTAATGGTGGCACATCGTATGGGATGGAGAGCCATAGTTCAGAATTATAGAAGTAGGACTCCATCTTACTTTTTCTTTGTCTGCCGAACAGATTCCTCCCCAGAGGAACCTGTCCGCTTACAGGATAACCCAAATGGGATATCCTCACCACACGGCAAGACAACCTCAATCATATCACCCTCCACCACATTCGTACTGATAGGAGCCTCCGAGGCCATGGCCTCAACCTGTGGGTCACTGGACCCAGCCGCCCCACCAGTCCTCTCAGTCCCGTCCCCCACCACCTCACCCAACACCTTTTCAGGAGATGTACCCGGGTCCGGAGGCTTTGGGGCCGTCAAACCCCCTAACATGGTTTCAGGAGGGGCCTTCTCGGGAACCTCCTGAGAACAAGCACCCCCAGGCCCTGGCTCTGGGGTTTCATCCACCACAGACACTTCACCTGAAAACCCCACACCCTGCCCCTCTACCAACTTTCCCCCTGCCACCACTACTCTATCCCCCAACCTCGTTCCTGCCGGATCCCATTCTGGACCTTCACTAGTGGACTCTGTAGTCAGGTTCCTAGTCTTCCTCAGAACCTTGCCTCCACCGGCCCCTTCCTGTCTAGATTCCCTAGGCTTAGCCCCTTCTGCAGCCTCCCCAAAGGTAGACTTTCTACCAACCTTTTTCCTCGTGGCCTTATCAGGGACAAACACTAAATTTTTACCTCCATCCATCACTATTTCACCCTCCTCCTCCTTATCATCTTCTTCATCTGAAGTAGAAAACTTAAACCTGTTTGACAATACCAGGTCGCCATCACTTTGCTTGTTTTTCTTCCTTCTCCTCCTTTTCCTCTGCTCAACTAGCGTGAATGGAGCCACCACTCTGCTCGGGCCTAATTTGCTGACCTCATTAGATGCCTGACCACCTACCGCAGGGCTATTCACAGGTCTAACCGGCTCCTGCTCCACCTCCAACTCACTCTCACTCCTCCCGCCATTCCTTTCTACCGCTGTCTCAAATCCAGCATCCTCCCCACTCACTTGCCCAGTCACCAGCTCTTCACATACTGCCTCCTCTGACTCAACTCTCATCTGCACACCTACCCCCACCCCTGCATTGTGGGAGGCTGATGGGCAACGGCTGTATGGGTGGCCAACCATCCCGCACAGATTACACCTCACCCTATTGCATTCTTTAGAGCTATGCCCCGACTCGCTACATAGTGCACACTTCACAACTGAACAGTCGTTCGAGAAGTGCCGAAAACTTCTGCATTTGTGGCAGACTCGGGGCTGACCGGGATAGAACACCTGGATTCTATCCCGGCCAATGAAAGCAGCAGAAGGAATATGCCTTGTTTCTATTCCTACCTGCTGCAGTCGAACAAATGCTGCATAGGCCCCCCCCATACTCCCTTCGTATGGTCAAATTTTTCTAGACCAGAGGACAATATCAGACAGTGCCTTGAGAGCCAGAACAATATGTCCGCCTCTGGCAAGGATTCATTACGTACCATCAGTGACTTAAATTTACAAAATGGGTGCTCTTTTTTCTTGCTTTCCCATTTTGTACTAAATGCCTGCAGCCCTCTTAATGTCATAAAGCTTACGTCATAGTCCGGGGTCCTCACCGGGTGAATGCAGGCAAACAAATCACCCGGCGAGAACCCCAGAGAAAATATCATCTCTAAAAAAGTAGCCTTACTCGGAGGCTCACCTTCTCCTATCCATTTTAATTGGACCACATTCCTTCTTTTAATTGCGGCCCCACCACCACCACTAAACACTGGAACCACAGGTGTCCTGCCCGACACCACATTTGCATATGATGTCGGACCCGGCCTGACCTGCTCCTGGGCCCCAGGAACACCAATACCTGGAGCAGAAGGCACTTGCCCTACAGCCACACCATTACTCATAACTGAACCACCTTCGCCAGCACCTGACCCTGTCCTCCTGGCCTGATCTGACATAATCAAATCCACAGCGGCCATGGACCTTGCAGGAACATTGATACCCCCAAAAATAGTGTCCACCAAGGTTAAACGCTCCCCACTTAGAACAGATCTGTCCACACTGGGTAGTCCTTGTGCCAAGCTCGACACCTTCCCTGGGCCAGAAACAGCCTTGTCACCCAGTCTTTTAGCACTTCGGTCTCGACATTCTGCCTCCTCAGCAGCCGCCACCATCAGAGACTCCGAACTATTCTCCACCTCTTTACCTGTGGAAACTGGACCGCTCGCAGGGCTTTTAACTTTACTGCGGACCACATCAAGATGGCTGCCGCTACATTTGACAGACACCGACAGTTTACGGCTTTTCCCACCGGCCTGCTCTCCAACAAGATGGCCGCCGCCAGATGACAGCTCATCACACTCCTGCACCCCTTTGGCCAGATCTCCCATCGCATCCACGGGAACAGAGCCGGAGCCCATCACCGCAGGTATGTGGGATAGATCAGCCTCCGTGCGCTCCCCGCCGGCCCGCGCCAGCCCTACCTCCGCAACCTTCGGGTCCAGGACCTGGGCAGATAGACCGCCGGGATCCATGACAGCTGTCACAGCAGCGGCGTCAGCGGCTGCCATGGTTACCGCCACGCCCCCGGCTCCGTCAGTGCCCGTCACCGTCCCCAGGAGAGACGCCTCCCCCTGCCTATTGGACGCAGCCACCGTTACCATCAGCCCTGATCCTCTGGCGCCTCCCCGCCGGGCGCCGACATAGGACCCGCTAGCAAATCAGCGCTGCCCTCCGTCTCCATAACGCCTGCAACACATTGGGGTGAAATTTTGAGCTGTCTGTGTTTGTTACAAGAGGAGATATCACAAAGTATGCGCTTTTGTTGTTTCCATTGCTTTCAATGCATTTTGGCCTAAAATTAAAACTTGCTGTTTTCTCTTAAATGCAACATGGGAGAAAAACCATTTCACATCACATTTGTGGGTCTTATTCTTCAACACATTCGGTGAAATTGTGAGCTGTCTGTGTTTGCTACAAGAGAAGATATCATAAAGTAGGCGCTTTTGTTGTTTCCATTGCTTTCAATGCATTTTGGCCTAAAACGAGCATTTGCTGTTTTCTCTTAAACGCAACATGGGAGAAAAACCCTTTCACATCACATTTGTGGGCCTTGGTCTTCAACACATTGTGTGAAATTTTGAGCTGTCAGTGTTTGCTACAAGAGGAGATATCGCAAAGTATGCGGTTTTGTTGTTTCCATTGGTTTCAATGCATTTTGGCCTAAAATTAAAACTTGCTGTTTTCTCTTAAATGCAACGTTGGAGAAAAACCATTTCACATCACATTTGTGGGCCTTGGTCTACAACACATTGTGTGAAATTTTGAGCTGTCTGTGTTTGCTACAAGAGGAGATAAAGCAAAGTATGCGCTTTTGTTGTTTCCATTGTTTTCAATGCATTTTGGCCAAAAATGAGCATTTGCTGTTTTCTCTTAAACGCAACATTGGAGAAAAATCATTTCACATCACATTTGTGGGTCTTGGTCTTTGACACATTCTGTGAAATGTTTAGCTGTCTGTGTTTGCTGCAAGAGGAGATATCGCAAATAATGCGCTTTTGTTGTTTCCATTGGTTTCAATGCATTTTGGCCTAAAATGAGCATTTGCTGTTTTCTCTTAAATGCAACATTGGAGAATAACCATTTCACATCACATTTGTGGGCATTGTTCTTCAACACATTGTGTGAAATTTTGAGCTGTCTCTGTTTGCTACAGGAGGAGATATCGCAAGGCATGCGCTTTTGTTGTTTCCATCGGTTTCAATGCATTTTGACCTAAAACGAGCATTTGCTGTTTTCTCTTAAACGAAACATGGGAGAAAAACCATTTCACATCACATTTGTGGGCCTTGGTCTTCAACACGTTCTGTGACATTTTGAGCTGTCTGTGTATGCTACAAGAGGAGATTTCGCAAAGCATGCGCTATTGTTGTTTCCATTGGTTTCAATGCATTTTGGCCTAAAACGAACATTTGCTATTTTCTCTTAAATGCAACATGGGAGAAAAACCATTTCACATCACATTTGTGGGCCTTGGTCTTCAAACACGTTGTGTGAAATTTAGAGCTGTCTCTGTTTGCTACAAGAGGAGATGTCGCAAAGAACGGGCTTTTGCTGTTTCCATTGGTTTCAATGCATTTTGGCCTAAAATGAGCATTTGCTGTTTTCTCTTAACCGAACTTTGGAGAAAAATCATTTCACAACAAGTTTGTGGGCCTTGTTCTTCAACACATTCTGTGAAATTTTGAGCTGTCTGTGCTTGCTACAAGAGGAGATATCAGAAAGCATGCACTTTTGTTGTTTCCATCGGCTTCAAAGCATTTTGGCCTAAAACGAGCATTTGCTGTTTTCTCTTAAACGCAACATGGGAGAAAAACCATTTCACAACAAGTTTGTGGGCCTTGGTCTTCAACACATTGTGTGAAATTTAGAGCTGTTTCTGTTTGCTACAAGAGGAGATGTCACAAAGTACGCTCTTTTGCTGTTTCCATTGGCTTCAATGCATTTTGGCCTAAAATGAGCATTTGCTGTTTTCTCTTAAATGCAACATTGGAGAAAAACCATTTCACATCACATTTGTGGGCCTTGGTCTACAACACATTGTGTGAAATTTTGAGCTGTCTGTGTTTGCTACAAGAGGAGATAAAGCAAAGTATGCGCTTTTGTTGTTTCCATTGTTTTCAATGCATTTTGGCCAAAAATGAGCATTTGCTGTTTTCTCTTAAATGCAACATTGGAGAAAAATCATTTCACATCACATTTGTGGGTCTTGGTCTTTGACACATTCTATGAAATGTTTAGCTGTCTGTGTTTGCTGCAAGAGGAGATATCGCAAATAATGCGCTTTTGTTGTTTCCATTGGTTTCAATGCATTTTGGCCTAAAATGAGCATTTGCTGTTTTCTCTTAAACACAACATTGGAGAATAACCATTTCACATCACATTTGTGGGCATTGGTCTTCAACACATTGTGTGAAATTTTGAGCTGTCTCTGTTTGCTACAGGAGGAGATATCGCAAGGCATGCGCTTTTGTTGTTTCCATCGGTTTCAATGCATTTTGACCTAAAACGAGCATTTGCTGTTTTCTCTTAAACGACACATGGGAGAAAAACCATTTCACATCACATTTGTGGGCCTTGGTCTTCAACACGTTCTGTGACATTTTGAGCTGTCTGTGTATGCTACAAGAGGAGATATCGCAAAGCATGCGCTATTGTTGTTTCCATTGGTTTCAATGCATTTTGGCCTAAAACGAACATTTGCTATTTTCTCTTAAATGCATCATGGGAGAAAAACCATTTCACATCACATTTGTGGGCCTTGGTCTTCAAACACGTTGTGTGAAATGTAGAGCTGTCTGTGTTTGCTACAAGAGGAGATGTCGCAAAGAACGGGCTTTTGCTGTTTCCATTGGTTTCAATGCATTTTGGCCTAAAATGAGCATTTGCTGTTTTCTCTTAACCGAACTTTGGAGAAAAATCATTTCACAACAAGTTTATGGGCCTTGTTCTTCAACACATTCTGTGAAATTTTGAGCTGTCTGTGCTTGCTTCAAGAGGAGATATCAGAAAGCATGCGCTTTTGTTGTTTCCATCGGCTTCAAAGCATTTTGGCCTAAAACGAGCATTTGCTGTTTTCTCTTAAACGCAACATGGGAGAAAAACCATTTCACATCACATTTGTGGGCCTTGGTCTTCAACACATTGTGTGAAATTTAGAGCTGTCTGTGTTTGCTTCAAGAGGAGATGTCGCAAAGAATGGGCTTTTGCTGTTTCCATTGGTTTCAATGCATTTTGGCCTAAAACAAGCATTTGCTGTTTTCTCTTAAATGCAACATGGGAGAAAAACCATTTCACATCACATTTGTGGGCCTTGGACTTCAACACATTGTGTGAAATTTTGAGCTGTCTGTGTTTGCTACAAGAGGAGATATCGCAAAGAATACAGTTTTGTTGTTTCCTTTGGTTTCAATGCATTTTGGCCTAAAATTAGCATTTGCTGTTTTCTCTTAACCGAACATTGGAGAAAAACCATTTCACAACAAGTTTGTGGGCCTTGGTCTTCAACACATTGTGTGAAATTTAGAGCTGTTTCTGTTTGCTACAAGAGGAGATGTCACAAAGTACGTGCTTTTGCTGTTTCCATTGGCTTCAATGCATTTTGGCCTAAAATGAGCATTTGCTGTTTTCTCTTAAATGCAACATTGGAGAAAAACCATTTCACATCACATTTGTGGGCCTTGGTCTACAACACATTGTGTGAAATTTTGAGCTGTCTGTGTTTGCTACAAGAGGAGATAAAGCAAAGTATGCGCTTTTGTTGTTTCCATTGTTTTCAATGCATTTTGGCCAAAAATGAGCATTTGCTGTTTTCTCTTAAACGCAACATTGGAGAAAAATCATTTCACATCACATTTGTGGGTCTTGGTCTTTGACACATTCTATGAAATGTTTAGCTGTCTGTGTTTGCTGCAAGAGGAGATATCGCAAATAATGCGCTTTTGTTGTTTCCATTGGTTTCAATGCATTTTGGCCTAAAATGAGCATTTGCTGTTTTCTCTTAAACGCAACATTGGAGAATAACCATTTCACATCACATTTGTGGGCATTGGTCTTCAACACATTGTGTGAAATTTTGAGCTGTCTCTGTTTGCTACAGGAGGAGATATCGCAAGGCATGCGCTTTTGTTGTTTCCATCGGTTTCAATGCATTTTGACCAAAAACGAGCATTTGCTGTTTTCTCTTAAACGACACATGGGAGAAAAACCATTTCACATCACATTTGTGGGCCTTGGTCTTCAACACGTTCTGTGACATTTTGAGCTGTCTGTGTATGCTACAAGAGGAGATATCGCAAAGCATGTGCTATTGTTGTTTCCATTGGTTTCAATGCATTTTGGCCTAAAACAAACATTTGCTATTTTCTCTTAAATGCAACATGGGAGAAAAACCATTTCACATCACATTTGTGGGCCTTGGTCTTCAAACACGTTGTGTGAAATGTAGAGCTGTCTGTGTTTGCTACAAGAGGAGATGTCGCAAAGAACGGGCTTTTGCTGTTTCCATTGGTTTCAATGCATTTTGGCCTAAAATGAGCATTTGCTGTTTTCTCTTAACCGAACTTTGGAGAAAAATCATTTCACAACAAGTTTGTGGGCCTTGTTCTTCAACACATTCTGTGAAATTTTGAGCTGTCTGTGCTTGCTACAAGAGGAGATATCAGAAAGCATGCGCTTTTGTTGTTTCCATCGGCTTCAAAGCATTTTGGCCTAAAACGAGCATTTGCTGTTTTCTCTTAAACGCAACATGGGAGAAAAACCATTTCACATCACATTTGTGGGCCTTGGTCTTCAACACATTGTGTGAAATTTAGAGCTGTCTGTGTTTGCTTCAAGAGGAGATGTCGCAAAGAATGGGCTTTAGCTGTTTCCATTGGTTTCAATGCATTTTGGCCTAAAACAAGCATTTGCTGTTTTCTCTTAAATGCAACATGGGAGAAAAACCATTTCACATCACATTTGTGGGCCTTGGACTTCAACACATTGTGTGAAATTTTGAGCTGTCTGTGTTTGCTACAAGAGGAGATATCGCAAAGAATACAGTTTTGTTGTTTCCTTTGGTTTCAATGCATTTTGGCCTAAAATTAGCATTTGCTGTTTTCTCTTAACCGAACATTGGAGAAAAACCATTTCACAACAAGTTTGTGGGCCTTGTTCTTCAACACATTCTGTGAAATTTTGAGCTGTCTGTGCTTGCTACAAGAGGAAATATCAGAAAGCATGCGCTTTTGTTGATTCCATTGGTTTTAATGCATTTTGGCCTAAAATGAGCATTTGCTGTTTTCTCTTAAGCGCAAGATTGGAGAAAAACCATTTCACAACACATTTGTTGGGCCTTGGTCTTCAACAGAATTCTGTGAAATTTTGAGGTCTCTTTTTGCTACAGGAGGAGATATCGCAAAGAATACAGTTTTGTTGTTTCCTTTGGTTTCAATGCATTTTGGCCTAAAATTAGCATTTGCTGTTTTCTCTTAACCGAACATTGGAGAAAAACCATTTCACAACAAGTTTGTGGGCCTTGTTCTTCAACACATTCTGTGAAATTTTGAGCTGTCTGTGCTTGCTACAAGAGGAGATATCAGAAAGCATGCGCTTTTGTTGATTCCATTGGTTTTAATGCATTTTGGCCTAAAATGAGCATTTGCTGTTTTCTCTTAAGCACAAGATTGGAGAAAAACCATTTCACAACACATTTGTTGGGCCTTGGTCTTCAACAGAATTCTGTGAAATTTTGAGGTCTCTTTTTGCTACAGGAGGAGATATCGCAAAGAATACAGTTTTGTTGTTTCCTTTGGTTTCAATGCATTTTGGCCTAAAATGAGCATTTGCTGTTTTCTCTTAAACGCAACATTGGAGAAAAATCAATTCACAACACATTTGTGGGTCTTGGTCTTTGACACATTCTGTGAAATGTTTAGCTGTCTGTGTTTGCTACAAGAGGAGATATCACAAAGTATGCGTTTTTATTGTTTCCATTGGTTTCAATGGATTTTTGGCCTAAAATGAGCATTTGCTGTTTTCTCTTAAATGCAACATTGGAGAAAAACCATTTCACATCACATTTGTGGGCCTTAGTCTTCAACACATTCTGTTAAACATTGAGATGTCTGTGTTTGCTACAAGAGGAGATATCGCAAATAATGCACTTTTGTTGTTTCCATTGGTTTCAATGCATTTTGGCCAAAAATGAGCATTTGCTGTTTTCTCTTAAATGCAACATTGGAAAAAACCATTTCACATCACATTTGTGGGCCTTGGTCTTCAACACATTGTGTGAAATTTTGAGCTGTCTCTGTTTGCTACAGGAGGAGATATCGCAAGGCATGCGCTTTTGTTGTTTCCATCGGTTTCAATGCATTTTGACCTAAAACGAGCATTTGCTGTTTTCTTTTAAACGCAACAAGGGAGAAAAACCATTTCACATCACATTTGTGGGCCTTAGTCTTCAACACGTTCTGTGACATTTTGAGCTGTCTGTGTATGCTACAAGAGGAGATATCGCAAAGCATGCGCTTTTGTTGTTTCCATTGGTTTCAATGCATTTTGGCCTTAAACGAACATTTGCTATTTTCTCTTAAATGCAACATGGGAGAAAAACCATTTCACATCACATTTGTGGGCCTTGGTCTTCAAACACATTGTGTGAAATTTAGAGCTGTCTGTGTTTGCAACAAGAGGACATGTCGCAAAGAACGGGCTTTTGCTGTTTCCATTGGTTTCAATGCATTTTGGCCTAAAACGAGCATTTGCTGTTTTCTCTTAAATGCAACATGGGAGAAAAACCATTTCACATCAAATTTGTGGGCCTTGGTCTTCAACACATTGTGTGAAATTTTGAGCTGTCTGTGTTTGCTACAAGAGGAGATATCGAAAAGAATACGGATTTGTTGTTTCCATTGGTTTCAATGCATTTTGGCCTAAAATTAGCATTTGCTGTTTTCTCTTAACCGAACATTGGAGAAAAACCATTTCACAACAAGTTTGTGGGCCTTGTTCTTCAACACATTCTGTGAAATTTTGAGCTGTCTGTGCTTGCTACAAGAGGAGATATCAGAAAGCATGCGCTTTTGTTGATTCCATTGGTTTTAATGCATTTTGGCCTAAAATGAGCATTTGCTGTTTTCTCTTAAACGCAAGATTGGAGAAAAACCATTTCACAACACATTTGTGGGGCCTTGGTCTTCAACAGAATTCTGTGAAATTTTGAGCTCTCTGTTTGCTACAGGAGGAGATATCGCAAAGCATGTGCTTTTGTTGTTTCCATCGGCTTCAAAGCATTTTGGCCTAAAACGAGCAATTGCTGTTTTCTCTTAAACGCAACATGGGAGAAAAACCATTTCACTTCACATTTGTGGGCCTTGGTCTTCAACACATTGTGTGAAATTTTGACAAGTCTCTGTTTGCTACAGGAGGAGATATCGCAAAGCATGCGCTTTTGTTGTTTCCATCGGTTTCAATGCATTTTGGCCTAAAACGAACATTTGCTGTTTTCTCTTAAATGCAACATGGGAGATAAACCATTTCACATCACATTTGTGGGCCTTGGTCTTCAACACGTTCTGTGACATTTTGAGCTGTCTGTGTATGCTACAAGAGGAGATATCACAAAGTATGCGCTTTTGTTGTTTCCATTGGTTTCAATGCATTTTGGCCTAAAACTAACATTTGCTATTTTCTCTTAAATGCAACAAGGGAGAAAAACCATTTCACATCACATTTGTGGGCCTTGGTCTTCAACACATTGTGTGAAATTTTGAGCTGTCTGTGTTTGCTTCAAGAGGAGATATCGCAAAGAATACGGTTTTCTTGTTTCCATTGGTTTCAATGCATTTTGGCCTAAAATTAGCATTTGCTGTTTTCTCTTAACCGAACATTGGAGAAAAACCATTTCAAAACAAGTTTGTGGGCCTTGTTCTTCAACACATTCTGTGAAATTTTGAGCTGTCTGTGCTTGCTACAAGAGGAAATATCAGAAAGCATGCGCTTTTGTTGATTCCATTGGTTTTAATGCATTTTGGCCTAAAATGAGCATTTGCTGTTTTCTCTTAAACGCAAGATTGCAGAAAAACCATTTCACATCACATTTGTGGGCCTTGGTCTTCAACACATTGTGTGAAATTTTGAGCTGTCTCTGTTTGCTACAGGAGGAGATATCGCAAGGCATGCGCTTTTGTTGTTTCCATCGGTTTCAATGCATTTTGACCTAAAACGAGCATTTGCTGTTTTCTCTTAAATGCAACATGGGAGAAAAACCATTTCACATCATATTTGTGGGCCTTGGTCTTCAACACGTTCTGTGACATTTTGAGTTGTCTGTGTATGCTACAAGAGTAGATATTGCAAAGCATGCGCTTTTGTTGTTTCCATTAGTTTCAATGCATTTTGGCCTAAAACAAACATTTGCTATTTTCTCTTAAATGCAACATTGGAGAAAAACCATTTCACATCAAAAATATGGGCCATGGTCTTCAACACATTGTGTAAAATTTTGAGCTGTCTGTGCTTGCAACAAGAGGAGATATCACAAAGTGTGCGTTTTTGTTGTTTCCTTTGGTTTCAATGCATTTATGCCTAAAATGAGCATTTGCTGTTTTCTCTTAAACGCAACATTGGAGAAAAACCATTTCACATCACATTTGTGGGCATTGGTCTTCAACACATTGTGTGAAATTTGAGCTGTCTCTGTTTGCTACAGGAGGAGATATCGCAAAGCATGCGCTTTTGTTGTTTCCATTGGTTTCAAAGCATTTTGGCCTAAAATGAGCATTTGCTGTTTTCTCTTAAACGCAAGATTGGAGAAAAACCATTTCACATCACATTTGTGGGCCTTGGTCTTCAACACATTGTGTGAAATTTTGAGCTGTCTGTGTTTGCTAGAAGAGGAGATATTGCAAAGTATGCGCTTTTGTTGTTTCCATTGGTTTCAATGCATTTTGGCCTAAAATGAGCATTTGCTCTTTTCTCTTAAACGCAACATTGGAGAAAAACCATTTCACATCACATTTGTGGGCCTTGGTCTTCAACACATTGTGTGAAATTTTGAGCTGTCTGTTTGCTACAGGAGGAGATATCGCAAAGCATGCGCTTTTGTTGTTTCCATCGGTTTCAATGCATTTTGACCTAAAACGAGCATTTGCTGTTTTCTCTTAAACGCAACATGGGAGAAAAACCATTTCACATCACATTTGTGGGCCTTGGTCTTCAACACATTGTGTGAAATTTAGAGCTGTCTGTGTTTGCTTCAAGAGGAGATGTCGCAAAGAATGGGCTTTTGCTGTTTCCATTGGTTTCAATGCATTTTGGCCTAAAACAAGCATTTGCTGTTTTCTCTTAAATGCAACATGGGAGAAAAACCATTTCACATCACATTTGTGGGCCTTGGTCTTCAACACATTGTGTGAAATTTTGAGCTGTCTGTGTTTGCTACAAGAGGAGATATCGCAAAGAATACGGTTTTGTTGTTTCCATTGGTTTCAATGCATTTTGGCCTAAAATTAGCATTTGCTGTTTTCTCTTAA
Organism: Taudactylus pleione; assembly: GCA_031769625.1. Classification (NCBI taxonomy): domain Eukaryota; kingdom Metazoa; phylum Chordata; class Amphibia; order Anura; family Myobatrachidae; genus Taudactylus; species Taudactylus pleione. Next base: position 63,298 of record JAUIMM010001036.1, on the reverse strand, counting down.
CCGAACATTGGAGAAAAACCATTTCACAACAAGTTTGTGGGCCTTGTTCTTCAACACATTCTGTGAAATTTTGAGCTGTCTGTGCTTGCTACAAGAGGAAATATCAGAAAGCATGCGCTTTTGTTGATTCCATTGGTTTTAATGCATTTTGGCCTAAAATGAGCATTTGCTGTTTTCTCTTAAACGCAAGATTGGAGAAAAACCATTTCACATCACATTTGTGGGCCTTGGTCTTCAATACATTGTGTGAAATTTTGAGCTGTCTCTGTTTGCTACTGGAGGAGATATCGCAAGGCATGCGCTTTTGTTGTTTCCATCGGTTTCAATGCATTTTGACCTAAAACGAGCATTTGCTGTTTTCTCTTAAACGCAACATGGGAGAAAAACCATTTCACATCATATTTGTGGGCCTTGGTCTTCAACACGTTCTGTGACATTTTGAGTTGTCTGTGTATGCTACAAGAGTAGATATTGCAAAGTATGCGCTTTTGTTGTTTCCATTGGTTTCAATGCATTTTGGCCTAAAACGAACATTTGCTCTTTTCTCTTAAATGCAACATTGGAGAAAAACCATTTCACATCAAAAATGTGGGCCATGGTCTTCAACCCATTGTGTGAAATTTTGAGCTGTCTGTGCTTGCAACAAGAGGAGATATCACAAAGTATGCGTTTTTGTTGTTTCCTTTGGTTTCAATGCATTTATGCCTAAAATGAGCATTTGCTGTTTTCTCTTAAACGCAACATTGGAGAAAAACCATTTCACATCACATTTGTGGGCATTGGTCATACTCCGTTTATTAAGGTATTGCAACACATGTATAGAATAAATAATACAGATACAGATAAAAATACAATACCCAATATGAAGATGCAAATCATAACCACAATACAAAGTTAACCTAAGCTAATCTTAGGCCACAGTCATTAACCAAGACTAATACATAATAGGCTTTTGTCTTGTTTTATTATTACAGAAACCAAAAAGGCTACCTGCCATAACAGTAAGTTGATCTGCGCAGCTGAACCATTCATACCACCATGACAAGACAACAGATACACCACCAATCCCACCACCACAAACCCTCCACCAACTTACCAACACGAACTCCATTGACATAGAGAAAGTGAGATACAGCACTTAGCTGCATGTAAAACCATTCCAAACAAAAAACAAGGACCAAAATCTATGGTAGGAAGTGATAGAATAGAAAGCCTAAGTATGGACAAAGACAGGGTGTCAGCCACCCACTAAGGGGGTTTTAGGTGTCTCCACCTCCTAGACCACCCAACAGCATCCAACCTCTCTTTATCCATTTCCATCAGTACCTTAACCTCGTGAAGAACATGACCCACCACCTCTGCACCTTGTTTCTCAAGGGAAGTAAACACTGTGCATTCCACGTGCAGTACCTAACCGCTAAGCTGACTAAGTAAATAGTGGTCAAATCATATCGCCCATACCCTTTGAAAGCTCCATAGGCCCACTCAGGGTAACTCAGCCCCGAAAGACACGGGATACATAAAGCCCTTGAGACCTGCTTACAAACCTTCACATTAAAGGGACATTTCAAGAGGAAGTGGTCCATTGTCTCCTCCTCCCCTAGACACTCCTCACGTGGACAATCACGATCATTGGCACTCCGACTCTTGATATTTCCCCTCACGTAAAGCCTCCCTTGGAAGGAGAGCCAAGCAATATCCCTGAACTTCAGTGGAATTCTCTCTGATAACAACAGTGAGATCCCATCTGAGCGAATAATGCCTGGGCAGTCTTTCAGCGACAGCGGAGCATAAAAGTGAGAGTGCAAAATGCTTCTCCCCAACTGCTTCCTGGAGAAGGTTTTGACATCACTCACCGTCAACCCCCAACGCCTTGTCACCTTCAAGCACAGGATGACGTAGGCCGGGAGGTATCCACTCTGGACTCTGAGGGTTCTTACACGGCCATCATCATACCACAAATCAAGAAAGGGAGACACCCAGGCTCTAAAACTCTCTACCCATTGAGGGAGGCCGTCCAAAAACAGACCACCAAGATTCATCTTAATAAAGGTTGTGGCAAAGAAAACCACCGGACTGACCATGCCTAGTCCACCTTCCTCCCTCAACCTGTAGGTTATCCCTCTCTTGATGATGTTCATCCTATTCCCCCACAAAAGAAAGAAGAACAGGGCGTTCACCTTGGTCCACAAAGACTCTGGAAAAAAACATACATAACTGACATACAGAAAAATAGGGACCAGATAGGTTTTGCACAAGTGAATCCTTTCCCTGTAAGAAAACTTCCATTTCCTCCAGACTTGCACCTTCCTGGTAGCGTTTTCCAACCTACTATCCCAATTACGGGTGGCATAATCGCCATGGTCAAATGTTATACCTAAGATCGTAATTTCAGGTCTGGCCCGGGGAAGGCTGTCCGGAAGGCCAAATTCAGCACCTTCCTCCCCCATCCAGAAAGCTTCACACTTGTCCTGGTTCACCCTTGAGCACGAGGCTTCAGAGTATTCTGAGATGAGATATTCCACATCACGCACCTCTGCCTCCGAAGACAGGACTACCGTAACATCATCAGCGTAAGCCACCACTCTCAACGGAGCCTCCGGGCCCAGCTGCACCCCCCTCACAGTGCCACAATCCATCCTCCTCACGAAGGGATCAATCACGAACACATACAAGAGAGGGCTCAGGGGACATCCCTGACGAACACCGGAGTCAACCCTGAAAGCAGGGCCCACCCAACCATTCACAAGTGGGAAGCTTTCGGCCTGGCAGTAAATAACACGAAGCCAATCAACCACCCTTGCTGGAATACCATACCACTCCAGTACAGCCCACAAGTACTTGTGATTCACTCAGTCAAAGGCCTTGGACTGGTCCAATGCCAGTAAGTACTTACCCCACTTCTCAGCACGACACCGTTCCACGGCCTCCCGGACGCCAAGGACAGCACTAAATGTACTACGGCCCTTCACGGTGCAGTGCTGAGATGGAGACAGTACCAGCCCGGAAATTTCCATCAGCCTATTAAAGAAGATTTTTGCCAAAATCTTCCTATCTGTATTGAGAATAGCGATGGGGAGCCAATTCTCAATACGAGACGGATCCTTACCTTTGGACAATAATATGAGGGCGGATGACCTCATGGAAGGAGGGAGCAACCCCTCACCCAGGCACTCATTATATACCTCCATAAGGCGAGGAGCCAGGATGTCTGAAAATACCTGATAAAACTCAGAGGTTAAACCATCTGGTCCTGGGGACTTTTTGATAGACAATCCGCCTATGGCTATCCTGACTTCCTCCACCGTCACATCATTACCCAAGGAGTCAAAAGAGGCATCAAGTCCCTTGAGCCCTGGCGTCTCCCTCAGAAAAGTCTCCATCCTCTCTCTGATGAGTGGCTGCTCAGCCAAGAGATCGGAGTAATATGACCCAATGACTCCCAAGATACCCTCCTTATCATCACGGAGAGTACCCTGATCATCACAGAGGCCCCTGATCTCCCTCAAATCGACCGCTCTTCTGCAACTCTGGTAGGGATCAGGCGAGTGGTACTTACCATAATCCCTCTCCAGAACCAAAGAAGCCAGACGACTATACTGAAATTCCCTTAGCTGAGCCTTCACCCGGGAGATTTCCCCACCATCTCCACCCTCAGAGATCAAGAAATTCAATTCTTTCCTCAATCTGTGGACGATGCACCTTTTTCTCAAGTTCCTCCGGGCTATCAGCCTCTGAAAGAACCCCCGAGTCCTCTTCTTACATACCTCCCACCACTCCGACCTACTCCAGCCAGCCTCCAGAAGTGACTCCTGTGATTGAAAGAAGTCTCTAAAAGACTGACTGACCCTCTCCTCCTTCAGAAGTTCTGAATTCAAGCGCCATAGGCCCCGTCCTTTCTGAGGAGTCTCTGAAACATTCAAAGTGACAGAAAGAAAAACGTGGTCGGAGAATTCTACCGGCTTCACCTCTGGAGGCAAAGTTTTCGAAGACTCCTTAACAAAAAACCTGTCTATTCTAGATCTACGACTACCACAAAAGTATGTGAAACCCGTGAGGTCCGGAAAATGGCGAACATGCACATCAACCAGACCAGCCTCTCTAACCATACCTACTAAAAAATTTGCATCATAGCCCAGAGATGACCTGGCACCTCCCCTGTCTTTGAGCCTAATGACAGTGTTGAAATCGCCACCAAAGACAATCTGCTGGGCCGTAAAAAGAAACGGTTTTATCAATCCAAAAAGGCACTTCCGATCCCAAGCCGACTGCGGTCCATAGACGTTAATCAGCCTAAGATCTTGCCCCCTTAGATTAATGTCCAAAACCATGCACCTACCTACCTGCAACTCTATAATTCTGTTACCATACCGGTAAAAAGAACCGCCACCCCACCGTACGGCTCGGCCGCAAGAGACCAGAAGGACGGACCACGCCTCCACTGAGCTTTCGCCCTATGAAGAGTGGTCAAATCCCCCACATGAGTCTCCTGCAAAAACAAAAAATCAGCATCAACCGTGCTAAAAAAATCAAAGGCCATAAAACGAGCACGCTCGGAAAGAACGGAAGCCACATTAATGGTGGTGCATCGTATGGGTTGGGGAGCCATATGTCTGAATTATAAAAAGTAGGACTACAACTCACTTTCTCTTTATCTGACGATCAGAATCCTCATCTGAGGAGACTGACCGCTTACACGTTACCCCAAAAGGAAGATGGCCATCACCCGACAAAGACACCTCTTCCAACTCACCCTCCACCACATTCACACCATCAGCTGCAGAGGCCAAAGCCTCATCCTGTGGGTCATCCGACCCTCCAACTCCAGACCCCCCACCCTCACGCACCTCCACAAGCGGAGGTGGACCAGGATCTGTGGCCTTTGGAGCTGCCAAAACACCTGACAAGTCCTCAGGAGGATCCCCACCCGGATCTTCTACAGAAGACCCTCCAGGATCACCCGAGCCAACATCCATAAATTCCGGAGTTTCCTCCACTACTTCCACCTCCTTCACCTCCTCGGCCTCCTGACTTATGACCGTCTCCTGGCAACTCTCCACCACTACCTCCACATCAGGCTTAGGCCCCTCAATATACGGATCCCATACACCATGCTTCTCACCAGAATCCTCCTGCTCACCGGTAGACTTATCCAAAGCCTTCCCCCCCCTCCTCCTTGGTCTACCCCTCTTGGGCCTGGCCTCCTCAATCAATTTATCCACAACCTCCTTACACACCTGAGGCACCTTTTTTGATCCCTTTTGCTTCTCCTTCCCCTTAAGGGATTTAGCAACCTTGCTAGGAACCATGCTCACTTCCTTAGCAGTAACCACATCCTCCTCCCTCTCGTCATCAGATGACAGAGCCTCGAACCTGTTGGAACACACAACAGTATCCCCTAGAGGAGACACCCTCTTTGCACCACCCTTCACTGCGGTAAACGGTACCTCTGTAGGAACTGAACCCACCCTCACTGAAACAGCCCTCTCCACTCTTTCACTCTCCCCAGTCCTACCATCCCCCTCTTGGCCTCCTGCTACCAACATTTTGCCCTTTGCAACAGTGGAGATACTCTGACTCCCGCCCCCTCCTGTCTTTCCTGGTGAAATTCTTGCCGACCTCTCCTCCAATCCCTTAGTAATCTCCGCAATCACCTCTAAGTCTGTGGCCAGCTCCTGTGCAGTATCCAGTTGCCCAGTCTCTGCAGGCTCATCATCCTCATCCTCATCATCCCTCACTGCCCAACGATCACGACGACTGGGCCCATCGTTGTGCTGAGCCTGCGGGCAACGACTATATGGATGACCCGACTCACCACACAGATTGCACCTCACATTTGAACAATCTCTAGGCCCATGGCCCTGTTTCCCACACATCGTGCATAGAATCACTGGACAGTCCCTAGAAAAGTGCCTAAAACTACCACACTTGTGGCAAGTGCGCGGCTGCCCAGGATAAAAACACTGCAATCTGTCTCTGCCAATGTACACAGCAGCCGGAATATGCTGAGTGTCCATGCCTGACTGAATAAGATGTACATAACATGAATAGGCACCTCCCCACACCCCCCTCGTATAGTCAATCTTTTCCAGGTCAGACGCCAGAGGCATACAGTGTCTCGACAACCAGTACAAAATATCAGCCTTCACATTTGTGGGTCTTACACTTCAACACATTCGGTGAAATTATGAGCTGTCTGTGTTTGCTACAAGAGGAGATATCACAAAGTATGCACTTTTGTTGTTTCCATTGCTTTCAATGCATTTTGGCCTAAAACGAGCATTTGCTGTTTTCTCTTAAATGCAACATGGGAGAAAAACCATTTCACATCACATTTGTGGGTCTTGTTCTTCAACACATTTGGTTAAATTTTGAGCTGCCTGTGTTTGCTACAAGAGGAGATATCACAAAGTATGCGCTTTTGTTGTTTCCATTGCTTTCAATGCATTTTGGCCTAAAACAAGCATTTGCTGTTTTCTCTTAAATGCAACATGGGAGAAAAACCATTTCACATCACATTTGTGGGTCTTGTTCTTCAACACATTCGGTGAAATTTTGAGCTGTCTGTGTTTGCTACAAGAGGAGATATCACAAAGTATGCGCTTTTGTTGTTTCCATTGCTTTCAATGCATTTTGGCCTAAAACGAGCATTTGCTGTTTTCTCTTAAATGCAACATGGGAGAAAAAGCATTTTACATCACATTTGTGGGTCTTGCACTTCAACACATTCGGTGAAATTTTGAGCTGTCTGTGTTTGCTACAAGAGGAGATATCACAAAGTATGTGCTTTTGTTGTTTCCATTGCTTTCAATGCATTTTGGCCTAAAACGAGCATTTGCTGTTTTCTCTTAAACGCAACATGTGAGAAAAACCATTTCACATCACATTTGTGGGTCTTGTTCTTCAACACATTCGGTGAAATTTTGAGCTGTCTGTGTTTGCTACAAGAGGAGATATCACAAAGTATGCGCTTTTGTTGTTTCCATTGCTTTCAATGCATTTTGGCCTAAAACGAGCATTTGCTGTTTTCTCTTAAATGCAACATGGGAGAAAAACCATTTCACATCACATTTGTGGGTCTTACACTTCAACACATTCGGTGAAATTATGAGCTGTCTGAGTTTGCTACAAGAGAAGATATCATAAAGTAGGTGCTTTTGTTGTTTCCATTGCTTTCAATGCATTTTGGCCTAAAACGAGCATTTGCTGTTTTCTCTTAAATGCAACATGGGAGAAAAACCATTTCACATCACATTTGTGGGTCTTGTTCTTCAACACATTTGGTTAAATTTTGAGCTGTCTGTGTTTGCTACAAGAGGAGATATCACAAAGTATGCGCTTTTGTTGTTTCCATTGCTTTCAATGCATTTTGGCCTAAAACGGGCATTTGCTGTTTTCTCTTAAACGCAACATGGGAGAAAAACCATTTCACATCACATTTGTGGGTCTTGGTCTTCAACACATTCGGTGAAATTTTGAGCTGTCTGTGTTTGCTTCAAGAGGAGATATCACAAAGTATGCGCTTTTGTTGTTTCCATTGCTTTCAATGCATTTTGGCCTAAAACTGGCATTTGCTGTTTTCTCTTAAATGCAATATGGGAGAAAAACCATTTCACATCACATTTGTGGGTCTTGGTCTTCAACACATTCGGTGAAATTTTGAGCTGTCTGTGTTTGCTTCAAGAGGAGATATCACAAAGTATGCGTTTTTGTTGTTTCCATTGCTTTCAATGTATTTTGGCCTAAAACGAGCTTTTGCTGTTTTCTCTTAAATGCAACATGGGAGAAAAGCCATTTCACATCACATTTGTGGGTCTTGTTCTTCAACACATTTGGTTAAATTTTTAGCTGTCTGTGTTTGCTACAAGAGGAGATATCCCAAAGTATGCGCTTTTGTTGTTTCCATTGCTTTCAATGCATTTTGGCCTAAAACGAGCATTTGCTGTTTTAGCTTAAATGCAACATGGGAGAAAAACCATTTCACATCACATTTGTGGGTCTTGCACTTCAACACATTCGGTGAAATTTTGAGCTGTCTGTGTTTGCTACAAGAGGAGATATCACAAAGTATGCGCTTTTGTTGTTTATATTGCTTTCAATGCATTTTGGCCTTAAACGGGCATTTGCTGTTTTCTCTTAAACGCAATATGGGAGTAAAACCATTTCACATCACATTTGTGGGTCTTGTTCTTCAACACATTCCGTGAAATTTTGAGCTGTCTGTGTTTGCTACAAGAGGAGATATCACACAGTATGCGCTTTTGTTGTTTATATTGCTTTCAATGCATTTTGGCCTAAAACGAGCATTTGCTGTTTTCTCTTAAATGCAACATAGGAGAAAAACCATTTCACATCACATTTGTGGGTCTTTTTCTTCAACACATTCGGTGAAATTTTGAGCTGTCTGTGTTTGCTACAAGAGGAGATATCACAAAGTATGCGCTTTTGTTGTTTCCATTGCTTTCAATGCATTTTGGCCTAAAACGAGCATTTGCTGTTTTCTCTTAAATGCAAGATGGGAGAAAAACCATTTTACATCACATTTGTGGGTCTTGCACTTCAACACATTCGGTGAAATTTTGAGCTGTCTGTGTTTGCTACAAGAGGAGATATCACAAAGTATGCGCTTTTGTTGTTTCCATTGCTTTCAATGCATTTTGGCCTAAAACGAGCATTTGCTGTTTTCTCTTAAATGCAACATGGGAGAAAAACCATTTCACATCACATTTGTGGGTCTTACACTTCAACACATTCGGTGAAATTATGAGCTGTCTGTGTTTGCTACAAGAGGAGATATCACAAAGTATGCGCTTTTGTTGTTTCCATTGCTTTCAATGCATTTTGGCCTAAAACGAGCATTTGCTGTTTTCTCTTAAATGCAACATGGGAGAAAAACCATTTCACATCACATTTGTGGGTCTTGTTCTTCAACACATTTGGTTAAATTTTGAGCTGTCTGTGTTTGCTACAAGAGGAGATATCACAAAGTATGCGCTTTTGTTGTTTCCATTGCTTTCAATGCATTTTGGCCTAAAACAAGCATTTGCTGTTTTCTCTTAAATGCAACATGGGAGAAAAACCATTTCACATCAAATTTGTGGGTCTTGTTCTTCAACACATTCGGTGAAATTTTGAGCTGTCTGTGTTTGCTACAAGAGGAGATATCACAAAGTATGCGCTTTTGTTGTTTCCATTGCTTTCAATGCATTTTGGCCTAAAACGAGCATTTGCTGTTTTCTCTTAAATGCAACATGGGAGAAAAACCATTTTACATCACATTTGTGGGTCTTGCACTTCAACACATTCGGTGAAATTTTGAGCTGTCTGTGTTTGCTACAAGAGGAGATATCACAAAGTATGCGCTTTTGTTGTTTCCATTGCTTTCAATGCATTTTGGCCTAAAACGAGCATTTGCTGTTTTCTCTTAAACGCAACATGTGAGAAAAACCATTTCACATCACATTTGTGAGTCTTGTTCTTCAACACATTCGGTGAAATTTTGAGCTGTCTGTGTTTGCTACAAGAGGAGATATCACAAAGTATGCGCTTTTGTTGTTTCCATTGCTTTCAATGCATTTTGGCCTAAAACGAGCATTTGCTGTTTTCTCTTAAATGCAACATGGGAGAAAAACCATTTCACATCACATTTGTGGGTCTTACACTTCAACACATTCGGTGAAATTATGAGCTGTCTGTGTTTGCTACAAGAGAAGATATCATAAAGTAGGCGCTTTTGTTGTTTCCATTGCTTTCAATGCATTTTGGCCTAAAACGAGCATTTGCTGTTTTCTCTTAAATGCAACATGGGAGAAAAACCATTTCACATCACATTTGTGGGTCTTGTTCTTCAACACATTCGGTGAAATTTTGAGCTGTCTGTGTTTGCTACAAGAGGAGATATCACAAAGTATGCGCTTTTGTTGTTTCCATTGCTTTCAATGCATTTTTGCCTAAAACAAGCATTTGCTGTTTTTTCTTAAACGCAACATGGGAGAAAAGCCATTTAACATCACATTTGTGGGTCTTGTTCTTGAACACATTTGGTGAAATTTTGATCTGTCTGTGTTTGCTACAAGAGGAGATATCCCAAAGTATGCGCTTTTGTTGTTTCCATTGCTTTCAATGCATTTTGGCCTAAAACGAGCTTTTGCTGTTTTCTCTTAAATGCAACATGGGAGGAAAGCCATTTCACATCACATTTGTGGGTCTTGTTCTTCAACACATTTGGTTACATTTTTAGCTGTCTGTGTTTGCTACAAGAGGAGATATCACAAAGTATGCGCTTTTGTTGTTTATATTGCTTTCAATGCATTTTGGCCTAAAACGGGCATTTGCTGTTTTCTCTTAAACGCAATATGGGAGTAAAACCATTTCACATCACATTTGTGGGTCTTGTTCTTCAACACATTCCGTGAAATTTTGAGCTGTCTGTGTTTGCTACAAGAGGAGATATCACAAAGTATGCGCTTTTGTTGTTTCCATTGCTTTCAATGCATTTTGGCCTAAAACGAGCATTTGCTGTTTTCTCTTAAATGCAACATGGGAGAAAAACCATTTCACATCACATTTGTGGGTCTTGTTCTTCAACACATTCGGTGAAATTTTGAGCTGTCTGTGTTTGCTACAAGAGGAGATATCACAAAGTATGCACTTTTGTTGTTTCCATTGCTTTCAATGCATTTTGGCCTAAAACGAGCATTTGCTGTTTTCTCTTAAATGCAAGATGGGAGAAAAACCATTTTACATCACATTTGTGGGTCTTGCACTTCAACACATTCGGTGAAATTTTGAGCTGTCTGTGTTTGCTACAAGAGGAGATATCACAAAGTATGCGCTTTTGTTGTTTCCATTGCTTTCAATGCATTTTGGCCTAAAACGAGCATTTGCAGTTTTCTCTTAAATGCAAGATGGGAGAAAAACCATTTTACATCACATTTGTGGGTCTTGCACTTCAACACATTCGGTGAAATTTTGAGCTGTCTGTGTTTGCTACAAGAGGAGATATCACAAAGTATGCGCTTTTGTTGTTTCCATTGCTTTCAATGCATTTTAGCCTAAAACGAGCATTTGCTGTTTTCTCTTAAATGCAACATGGGAGAAAAACCATTTCACATCACATTTGTGGGTCTTACACTTCAACACATTCGGTGAAATTATGAGCTGTCTGTGTTTGCTACAAGAGGAGATATCACAAAGTATGCGCTTTTGTTGTTTCCATTGCTTTCAATGCATTTTGGCCTAAAACGAGCATTTGCTGTTTTCTCTTAAATGCAACATGGGAGAAAAATCATTTCACATCACATTTGTGGGTCTAGTTCTTCAACACATTTGGTTAAATTTTGAGCTGTCTGTGTTTGCTACAAGAGGAGATATCACAAAGTATGCGCTTTTGTTGTTTCCATTGCTTTCAATGCATTTTGGCCTAAAACAAGCATTTGCTGTTTTCTCTTAAATGCAACATGGGAGAAAAACCATTTCACATCAAATTTGTGGGTCTTGTTCGTCAACACATTCGGTGAAATTTTGAGCTGTCTGTGTTTGCTACAAGAGGAGATATCACAAAGTATGTGCTTTTGTTGTTTCCATTGCTTTCAATGCATTTTGGCCTAAAACGAGCATTTGCTGTTTTCTCTTAAACGCAACATGTGAGAAAAACCATTTCACATCACATTTGTGGGTCTTGTTCTTCAACACATTCGGTGAAATTTTGAGCTGTCTGTGTTTGCTACAAGAGGAGATATCACAAAGTATGCGCTTTTGTTGTTTCCATTGCTTTCAATGCATTTTGGCCTAAAACGGGCATTTGCTGTTTTCTCTTAAACGCAACATGGGAGAAAAACCATTTCACATCACATTTGTGGGTCTTGGTCTTCAACACATTCGGTGAAATTTTGAGCTGTCTGTGTTTGCTTCAAGAGGAGATATCACAAAGTATGCGCTTTTGTTGTTTCCATTGCTTTCAATGCATTTTGGCCTAAAACTGGCATTTGCTGTTTTCTCTTAAATGCAATATGGGAGAAAAACCATTTAACATCACATTTGTGGGTCTTGGTCTTCAACACATTCGGTGAAATTTTGAGCTGTCTGTGTTTGCTTCAAGAGGAGATATCACAAAGTATGCGTTTTTGTTGTTTCCATTGCTTTCAATGCATTTAAGCCTAAAACGAGCATTTGCTGTTTTCTCTTAAATGCAACATGGGAGAAAAACCATTTCACATCACATTTGTGGGTCTTGTTCTTCAACACATTCGGTTAAATTTTTAGCTGTCTGTGTTTGCTACAAGAGGAGATATCACAAAGTAGGCGCTTTTGTTGTTTCCAATGCATTTTGGCCTAAAACGAGCATTTGCTGTTTTCTCTTAAATGCAACATGGGAGAAAAACCATTTCACATCACATTTGTGGGTCTTGTTCTTCAACACATTTGGTTTAATTTTTAGCTGTCTGTGGTTGCTACAAGAGGAGAAATCACAATGTATGCGCTTTTGTTGTTTCCATTGCTTTCAATGCATTTTGACCTAAAACGAGCATTTGCTGTTTTCTCTTAAACGCAACATGGGAGAAAAAACATTTCACATCACATTTGTGGGTCTTGCACTTCAACACATTCGGTGAAATTTTGAGCTGTCTGTGTTTGCTACAAGAGGAGATATCACAAAGTATGCGCTTTTGTTGTTTCCATTGCTTTCAATGCATTTTGGCCTAAAACGGGCATTTGCTGTTTTCTCTTAAACGCAATATGGGAGTAAAACCATTTCACATCACATTTGTGGGTCTTGTTCTTCAACACATTCGGTGAAATTTTGAGCTGTCTGTGTTTGCTACAAGAGGAGATATCACAAAGTATGCGCTTTTGTTGTTTCCATTGCTTTCAATGCATTTTGGCCTAAAACGAGCATTTGCTGTTTTCTCTTAAATGCAACATGGGAGAAAAACCATTTCACATCACATTTGGGGGTCTTGTTCTTCAACACATTCAGTTAAATTTTGAGCTGTCTGTGTTTGCTACAAGAGGAGATATCACAAAGTATGCGCTTTTGTTGTTTCCATTGCTTTCAATGCATTTTGGCCTAAAACGAGCATTTGCTGTTTTGTCTTAAATGCAACATGGGAGAAAAACAATTTCACATCACATTTGTGGGTCTTGCACTTCAACACATTCGGTGAAATTTTGAGCTGTCTGTGTTTGCTACAAGAGGAGATATCACAAAGTATGCACTTTTGTTGTTTCCATTGCTTTCAATGCATTTTGGCCTAAAACGGGCATTTGCTGTTTTCTCTTAAACGCAATATGGGAGAAAAACCATTTCACATCACATTTGTGGGTCTTACACTTCAACACATTCGGTGAAATTATGAGCTGTCTGTGTTTGCTACAAGAGAAGATATCATAAAGTAGGCGCTTTTGTTGTTTCCATTGCTTTCAATGCATTTTGGCCTAAAACGAGCATTTGCTGTTTTCTCTTAAATGCAACATGGGAGAAAAACCATTTCACATCACATTTGTGGGTCTTGTTCTTCAACACATTCAGTGAAATTTTGAGCTGTCTGTGTTTGCTACAAGAGGAGATATCACAAAGTATGCGCTTTTGTTGTTTCCATTGCTTTCAATGCATTTTGGCCTAAAACGGGCATTTGCTGTTTTCTCTTAAACGCAATATGGGAGTAAAACCATTTCACATCACATTTGTGGGTCTTGTTCTTCAACACATTCGGTGAAATTTTGAGCTGTCTGTGTTTGCTACAAGAGGAGATATCACAAAGTATGCGCTTTTGTTGTTTCCATTGCTTTCAATGCATTTTGGCCTAAAACGAGCATTTGCTGTTTTCTCTTAAATGCAACATGGGAGAAAAACCATTTCACATCACATTTGGGGGTCTTGTTCTTCAACACATTCAGTTAAATTTTGAGCTGTCTGTGTTTGCTACAAGAGGAGATATCACAAAGTATGCGCTTTTGTTGTTTCCATTGCTTTCAATGCATTTTGGCCTATAACGAGCATTTGCTGTTTTCTCTTAAATGCAACATGGGAGAATAACAATTTCACATCACATTTGTGGGTCTTGCACTTCAACACATTCGGTGAAATTTTGAGCTGTCTGTGTTTGCTACAAGAGGAGATATCACAAAGTATGCACTTTTGTTGTTTCCATTGCTTTCAATGCATTTTGGCCTAAAACGGGCATTTGCTGTTTTCTCTTAAACGCAATATGGGAGAAAAACCATTTCACATCACATTTGTGGGTCTTACACTTCAACACATTCGGTGAAATTATGAGCTGTCTGTGTTTGCTACAAGAGAAGATATCATAAAGTAGGCGCTTTTGTTGTTTCCATTGCTTTCAATGCATTTTGGCCTAAAACGAGCATTTGCTGTTTTCTCTTAAATGCAACATGGGAGAAAAACCATTTCACATCACATTTGTGGGTCTTGTTCTTCAACACATTCAGTGAAATTTTGAGCTGTCTGTGTTTGCTACAAGAGGAGATATCACAAAGTATGCGCTTTTGTTGTTTCCATTGCTTTCAATGCATTTTTGCCTAAAACAAGCATTTGCTGTTTTTTCTTAAACGCAACATGGGAGAAAAGCCATTTAACATCACATTTGTGGGTCTTGTTCTTGAACACATTTGGTGAAATTTTGATCTGTCTGTGTTTGCTACAAGAGGAGATATCCCAAAGTATGCGCTTTTGTTGTTTCCATTGCTTTCAATGCATTTTGGCCTAAAACGAGCTTTTACTGTTTTCTCTTAAATGCAACATGGGAGAAAAGCCATTTCACATCACATTTGTGGGTCTTGTTCTTCAACACATTTGGTTAAATTTTTAGCTGTCTGTGTTTGCTACAAGAGGAGATATCACAAAGTATGCGCTTTTGTTGTTTCCATTGCTTTCAATGCATTTTGGCCTAAAACGAGCATTTGCTGTTTTAGCTTAAATGCAACATGGGAGAAAAACCATTTCACATCACATTTGTGGGTCTTGCACTTCAACACATTCGGTGAAATTTTGAGCTGTCTGTGTTTGCTACAAGAGGAGATATCACAAAGTATGCACTTTTGTTGTTTCCATTGCTTTCAATGCATTTTGGCCTAAAACGGGCATTTGCTGTTTTCTCTTAAACGCAATATGGGAGTAAAACCATTTCACATCACATTTGTGGGTCTTGTTCTTCAACACATTCCGTGAAATTTTGAGCTGTCTGTGTTTGCTACAAGAGGAGATATCACAAAGTATGCGCTTTTGTTGTTTCCATTGCTTTCAATGCATTTTGGCCTAAAACGAGCATTTGCTGTTTTCTCTTAAATGCAACATGGGAGAAAAACCATTTCACATCACATTTGTGGGTCTTGTTCTTCAACACATTCGGTGAAATTTTGAGCTGTCTGTGTTTGCTACAAGAGGAGATATCACAAAGTATGCGCTTTTGTTGTTTCCATTGCTTTCAATGCATTTTGGCCTAAAACGAGCATTTGCTGTTTTCTCTTAAATGCAAGATGGGAGAAAAACCATTTTACATCACATTTGTGGGTCTTGCACTTCAACACATTCGGTGAAATTTTGAGCTGTCTGTGTTTGCTACAAGAGGAGATATCACAAAGTATGCGCTTTTGTTGTTTCCATTGCTTTCAATGCATTTTGGCCTAAAACGAGCATTTGCTGTTTTCTCTTAAATGCAAGATGGGAGAAAAACCATTTTACATCACATTTGTGGGTCTTGCACTTCAACACATTCGGTGAAATTTTGAGCTGTCTGTGTTTGCTACAAGAGGAGATATCACAAAGTATGCGCTTTTGTTGTTTCCATTGCTTTCAATGCATTTTGGCCTAAAACGAGCATTTGCTGTTTTCTCTTAAATGCAACATGGGAGAAAAACCATTTCACATCACATTTGTGGGTCTTACACTTCAACACATTCGGTGAAATTATGAGCTGTCTGTGTTTGCTACAAGAGGAGATATCACAAAGTATGCGCTTTTGTTGTTTCCATTGCTTTCAATGCATTTTGGCCTAAAACGAGCATTTGCTGTTTTCTCTTAAATGCAACATGGGAGAAAAACCATTTCACATCACATTTGTGGGTCTTGTTCTTCAACACATTTGGTTAAATTTTGAGCTGTCTGTGTTTGCTACAAGAGGAGATATCACAAAGTATGCGCTTTTGTTGTTTCCATTGCTTTCAATGCATTTTGGCCTAAAACGAGCATTTGCTGTTTTCTCTTAAATGCAACATGGGAGAAAAACCATTTTACATCACATTTGTGGGTCTTGCACTTCAACACATTCGGTGAAATTTTGAGCTGTCTGTGTTTGCTACAAGAGGAGATATCACAAAGTATGCGCTTTTGTTGTTTCCATTGCTTTCAATGCATTTTGGCCTAAAATGAGCATTTGCTGTTTTCTCTTAAACGCAACATGTGAGAAAAACCATTTCACATCACATTTGTGGGTCTTGTTCTTCAACACATTCGGTGAAATTTTGAGCTGTCTGTGTTTGCTACAAGAGGAGATATCACAAAGTATGCGCTTTTGTTGTTTCCATTGCTTTCAATGCATTTTGGCCTAAAACGGGCATTTGCTGTTTTCTCTTAAACGCAACATGGGAGAAAAACCATTTCACATCAAATTTGTGGGTCTTGGTCTTCAACACATTCGGTGAAATTTTGAGCTGTCTGTGTTTGCTTCAAGAGGAGATATCACAAAGTATGCGCTTTTGTTGTTTCCATTGCTTTCAATGCATTTTGGCCTAAAACTGGCATTTGCTGTTTTCTCTTAAATGCAATATGGGAGAAAAACCATTTCACATCACATTTGTGGGTCTTGGTCTTCAACACATTCGGTGAAATTTTGAGCTGTCTGTGTTTGCTTCAAGAGGAGATATCACAAAGTATGCGCTTTTGTTGTTTCCATTGCTTTCAATGCATTTTGGCCTAAAACGAGCATTTGCTGTTTTCTCTTAAATGCAACATGGGAGAAAAACCATTTCACATCACATTTGGGTGTCTTGTTCTTCAACACATTCAGTTAAATTTTGAGCTGTCTGTGTTTGCTACAAGAGGAGATATCACAAAGTATGCGCTTTTGTTGTTTCCATTGCTTTCAATGCATTTTGGCCTAAAACTGGCATTTGCTGTTTTCTCTTAAATGCAATATGGGAGAAAAACCATTTAACATCACATTTGTGGGTCTTGGTCTTCAACACATTCGGTGAAATTTTGAGCTGTCTGTGTTTGCTTCAAGAGGAGATATCACAAAGTATGCGTTTTTGTTGTTTCCATTGCTTTCAATGCATTTTGGCCTAAAACGAGCATTTGCTGTTTTCTCTTAAATGCAACATGGGAGAAAAACCATTTCACATCACATTTGTGGGTCTTGTTCTTCAACACATTCGGTTAAATTTTTAGCTGTCTGTGTTTGCTACAAGAGGAGATATCACAAAGTAGGCGCTTTTGTTGTTTCCAATGCATTTTGGCCTAAAACGAGCATTTGCTGTTTTCTCTTAAATGCAACATGGGAGAAAAACCATTTCACATCACATTTGTGGGTCTTGTTCTTCAACACATTTGGTTTAATTTTTAGCTGTCTGTGGTTGCTACAAGAGGAGAAATCACAATGTATGCGCTTTTGTTGTTTCCATTGCTTTCAATGCATTTTGACCTAAAACGAGCATTTGCTGTTTTCTCTTAAACACAACATGGGAGAAAAAACATTTCACATCACATTTGTGGGTCTTGCACTTCAACACATTCGGTGAAATTTTGAGCTGTCTGTGTTTGCTACAAGAGGAGATATCACAAAGTATGCGCTTTTGTTGTTTCCATTGCTTTCAATGCATTTTGGCCTAAAACGGGCATTTGCTGTTTTCTCTTAAACGCAATATGGGAGTAAAACCATTTCACATCACATTTGTGGGTCTTGTTCTTCAACACATTCGGTGAAATTTTGAGCTGTCTGTGTTTGCTACAAGAGGAGATATCACAAAGTATGCGCTTTTGTTGTTTCCATTGCTTTCAATGCATTTTGGCCTAAAACGAGCATTTGCTGTTTTCTCTTAAATGCAACATGGGAGAAAAACCATTTCACATCACATTTGGGGGTCTTGTTCTTCAACACATTCAGTTAAATTTTGAGCTGTCTGTGTTTGCTACAAGAGGAGATATCACAAAGTATGCGCTTTTGTTGTTTCCATTGCTTTCAATGCATTTTGGCCTAAAACGAGCATTTGCTGTTTTCTCTTAAATACAACATGGGAGAAAAACAATTTCACATCACATTTGTGGGTCTTGCACTTCAACACATTCGGTGAAATTTTGAGCTGTCTGTGTTTGCTACAAGAGGAGATATCACAAAGTATGCACTTTTGTTGTTTCCATTGCTTTCAATGCATTTTGGCCTAAAACGGGCATTTGCTGTTTTCTCTTAAACGCAATATGGGAGAAAAACCATTTCACATCACATTTGTGGGTCTTACACTTCAACACATTCGGTGAAATTATGAGCTGTCTGTGTTTGCTACAAGAGAAGATATCATAAAGTAGGCGCTTTTGTTGTTTCCATTGCTTTCAATGCATTTTGGCCTAAAACGAGCATTTGCTGTTTTCTCTTAAATGCAACATGGGAGAAAAACCATTTCACATCACATTTGTGGGTCTTGTTCTTCAACACATTCAGTGAAATTTTGAGCTGTCTGTGTTTGCTACAAGAGGAGATATCACAAAGTATGCGCTTTTGTTGTTTCCATTGCTTTCAATGCATTTTGGCCTAAAACGGGCATTTGCTGTTTTCTCTTAAACGCAATATGGGAGTAAAACCATTTCACATCACATTTGTGGGTCTTGTTCTTCAACACATTCGGTGAAATTTTGAGCTGTCTGTGTTTGCTACAAGAGGAGATATCACAAAGTATGCGCTTTTGTTGTTTCCATTGCTTTCAATGCATTTTGGCCTAAAACGAGCATTTGCTGTTTTCTCTTAAATGCAACATGGGAGAAAAACCATTTCACATCACATTTGGGGGTCTTGTTCTTCAACACATTCAGTTAAATTTTGAGCTGTCTGTGTTTGCTACAAGAGGAGATATCACAAAGTATGCGCTTTTGTTGTTTCCATTGCTTTCAATGCATTTTGGCCTAAAACGAGCATTTGCTGTTTTCTCTTAAATGCAACATGGGAGAATAACAATTTCACATCACATTTGTGGGTCTTGCACTTCAACACATTCGGTGAAATTTTGAGCTGTCTGTGTTTGCTACAAGAGGAGATATCACAAAGTATGCACTTTTGTTGTTTCCATTGCTTTCAATGCATTTTGGCCTAAAACGGGCATTTGCTGTTTTCTCTTAAACGCAATATGGGAGAAAAACCATTTCACATCACATTTGTGGGTCTTACACTTCAACACATTCGGTGAAATTATGAGCTGTCTGTGTTTGCTACAAGAGAAGATATCATAAAGTAGGCGCTTTTGTTGTTTCCATTGCTTTCAATGCATTTTGGCCTAAAACGAGCATTTGCTGTTTTCTCTTAAATGCAACATGGGAGAAAAACCATTTCACATCACATTTGTGGGTCTTGTTCTTCAACACATTCAGTGAAATTTTGAGCTGTCTGTGTTTGCTACAAGAGGAGATATCACAAAGTATGCGCTTTTGTTGTTTCCATTGCTTTCAATGCATTTTTGCCTAAAACAAGCATTTGCTGTTTTTTCTTAAACGCAACATGGGAGAAAAGCCATTTAACATCACATTTGTGGGTCTTGTTCTTGAACACATTTGGTGAAATTTTGATCTGTCTGTGTTTGCTACAAGAGGAGATATCCCAAAGTATGCGCTTTTGTTGTTTCCATTGCTTTCAATGCATTTTGGCCTAAAACGAGCTTTTACTGTTTTCTCTTAAATGCAACATGGGAGAAAAGCCATTTCACATCACATTTGTGGGTCTTGTTCTTCAACACATTTGGTTAAATTTTTAGCTGTCTGTGTTTGCTACAAGAGGAGATATCACAAAGTATGCGCTTTTGTTGTTTCCATTGCTTTCAATGCATTTTGGCCTAAAACGAGCATTTGCTGTTTTAGCTTAAATGCAACATGGGAGAAAAACCATTTCACATCACATTTGTGGGTCTTGCACTTCAACACATTCGGTGAAATTTTGAGCTGTCTGTGTTTGCTACAAGAGGAGATATCACAAAGTATGCACTTTTGTTGTTTCCATTGCTTTCAATGCATTTTGGCCTAAAACGGGCATTTGCTGTTTTCTCTTAAACGCAATATGGGAGTAAAACCATTTCACATCACATTTGTGGGTCTTGTTCTTCAACACATTCCGTGAAATTTTGAGCTGTCTGTGTTTGCTACAAGAGGAGATATCACAAAGTATGCGCTTTTGTTGTTTCCATTGCTTTCAATGCATTTTGGCCTAAAACGAGCATTTGCTGTTTTCTCTTAAATGCAACATGGGAGAAAAACCATTTCACATCACATTTGTGGGTCTTGTTCTTCAACACATTCGGTGAAATTTTGAGCTGTCTGTGTTTGCTACAAGAGGAGATATCACAAAGTATGCGCTTTTGTTGTTTCCATTGCTTTCAATGCATTTTGGCCTAAAACGAGCATTTGCTGTTTTCTCTTAAATGCAAGATGGGAGAAAAACCATTTTACATCACATTTGTGGGTCTTGCACTTCAACACATTCGGTGAAATTTTGAGCTGTCTGTGTTTGCTACAAGAGGAGATATCACAAAGTATGCGCTTTTGTTGTTTCCATTGCTTTCAATGCATTTTGGCCTAAAACGAGCATTTGCTGTTTTCTCTTAAATGCAAGATGGGAGAAAAACCGTTTTACATCACATTTGTGGGTCTTGCACTTCAACACATTCGGTGAAATTTTGAGCTGTCTGTGTTTGCTACAAGAGGAGATATCACAAAGTATGCGCTTTTGTTGTTTCCATTGCTTTCAATGCATTTTGGCCTAAAACGAGCATTTGCTGTTTTCTCTTAAATGCAACATGGCAGAAAAACCATTTCACATCACATTTGTGGGTCTTACACTTCAACACATTCGGTGAAATTATGAGCTGTCTGTGTTTGCTACAAGAGGAGATATCACAAAGTATGCGCTTTTGTTGTTTCCATTGCTTTCAATGCATTTTGGCCTAAAACGAGCATTTGCTGTTTTCTCTTAAATGCAACATGGGAGAAAAACCATTTCACATCACATTTGTGGGTCTTGTTCTTCAACACATTTGGTTAAATTTTGAGCTGTCTGTGTTTGCTACAAGAGGAGATATCACAAAGTATGCGCTTTTGTTGTTTCCATTGCTTTCAATGCATTTTGGCCTAAAACAAGCATTTGCTGTTTTCTCTTAAATGCAACATGGGAGAAAAACCATTTCACATCAAATTTGTGGGTCTTGTTCTTCAACACATTCGGTGAAATTTTGAGCTGTCTGTGTTTGCTACAAGAGGAGATATCACAAAGTATGCGCTTTTGTTGTTTCCATTGCTTTCAATGCATTTTGGCCTAAAACGAGCATTTGCTGTTTTCTCTTAAATGCAACATGGGAGAAAAACCATTTTACATCACATTTGTGGGTCTTGCACTTCAACACATTCGGTGAAATTTTGAGCTGTCTGTGTTTGCTACAAGAGGAGATATCACAAAGTATGCGCTTTTGTTGTTTCCATTGCTTTCAATGCATTTTGGCCTAAAATGAGCATTTGCTGTTTTCTCTTAAACGCAACATGTGAGAAAAACCATTTCACATCACATTTGTGGGTCTTGTTCTTCAACACATTCGGTGAAATTTTGAGCTGTCTGTGTTTGCTACAAGAGGAGATATCACAAAGTATGCGCTTTTGTTGTTTCCATTGCTTTCAATGCATTTTTGCCTAAAACGGGCATTTGCTGTTTTCTCTTAAACGCAACATGGGAGAAAAACCATTTCACATCACATTTGTGGGTCTTGGTCTTCAACACATTCGGTGAAATTTTGAGCTGTCTGTGTTTGCTTCAAGAGGAGATATCACAAAGTATGCGCTTTTGTTGTTTCCATTGCTTTCAATGCATTTTGGCCTAAAACTGGCATTTGCTGTTTTCTCTTAAATGCAATATGGGAGAAAAACCATTTCACATCACATTTGTGGGTCTTGGTCTTCAACACATTCGGTGAAATTTTGAGCTGTCTGTGTTTGCTTCAAGAGGAGATATCACAAAGTATGCGCTTTTGTTGTTTCCATTGCTTTCAATGCATTTTGGCCTAAAACGAGCATTTGCTGTTTTCTCTTAAATGCAACATGGGAGAAAAACCATTTCACATCAAATTTGTGGGTCTTGTTCTTCAACACATTCGGTGAAATTTTGAGCTGTCTGTGTTTGCTACAAGAGGAGATATCACAAAGTATGCGCTTTTGTTGTTTCCATTGCTTTCAATGCATTTTGGCCTAAAACGAGCATTTGCTGTTTTCTCTTAAATGCAAGATGGGAGAAAAACCATTTTACATCACATTTGTGGGTCTTGCACTTCAACACATTCGGTGAAATTTTGAGCTGTCTGTGTTTGCTACAAGAGGAGATATCACAAAGTATGCGCTTTTGTTGTTTCCATTGCTTTCAATGCATTTTGGCCTAAAACGAGCATTTGCTGTTTTCTCTTAAATGCAAGATGGGAGAAAAACCATTTTACATCACATTTGTGGGTCTTGCACTTCAACACATTCGGTGAAATTTTGAGCTGTCTGTGTTTGCTACAAGAGGAGATATCACAAAGTATGCGCTTTTGTTGTTTCCATTGCTTTCAATGCATTTTGGCCTAAAACGAGCATTTGCTGTTTTCTCTTAAATGCAACATGGGAGAAAAACCATTTCACATCACATTTGTGGGTCTTGTTCTTCAACACATTTGGTTAAATTTTGAGCTGTCTGTGTTTGCTACAAGAGGAGATATCACAAAGTATGCGCTTTTGTTGTTTCCATTGCTTTCAATGCATTTTGGCCTAAAACAAGCATTTGCTGTTTTCTCTTAAATGCAACATGGGAGAAAAACCATTTCACATCAAATTTGTGGGTCTTGTTCTTCAACACATTCGGTGAAATTTTGAGCTGTCTGTGTTTGCTACAAGAGGAGATATCACAAAGTATGCGCTTTTGTTGTTTCCATTGCTTTCAATGCATTTTGGCCTAAAACGAGCATTTGCTGTTTTCTCTTAAATGCAACATGGGAGAAAAACCATTTTACATCACATTTGTGGGTCTTGCACTTCAACACATTCGGTGAAATTTTGAGCTGTCTGTGTTTGCTACAAGAGGAGATATCACAAAGTATGCGCTTTTGTTGTTTCCATTGCTTTCAATGCATTTTGGCCTAAAATGAGCATTTGCTGTTTTCTCTTAAACGCAACATGTGAGAAAAACCATTTCACATCACATTTGTGGGTCTTGTTCTTCAACACATTCGGTGAAATTTTGAGCTGTCTGTGTTTGCTACAAGAGGAGATATCACAAAGTATGCGCTTTTGTTGTTTCCATTGCTTTCAATGCATTTTGGCCTAAAACGGGCATTTGCTGTTTTCTCTTAAACGCAACATGGGAGAAAAACCATTTCACATCACATTTGTGGGTCTTGGTCTTCAACACATTCGGTGAAATTTTGAGCTGTCTGTGTTTGCTTCAAGAGGAGATATCACAAAGTATGCGCTTTTGTTGTTTCCATTGCTTTCAATGCATTTTGGCCTAAAACTGGCATTTGCTGTTTTCTCTTAAATGCAATATGGGAGAAAAACCATTTCACATCACATTTGTGGGCCTTGGTCTTCAACACATTCGGTGAAATTTTGAGCTGTCTGTGTTTGCTTCAAGAGGAGATATCACAAAGTATGCGCTTTTGTTGTTTCCATTGCTTTCAATGCATTTTGGCCTAAAACGAGCATTTGCTGTTTTCTCTTAAATGCAACATGGGAGAAAAACCATTTCACATCACATTTGGGTGTCTTGTTCTTCAACACATTCAGTTAAATTTTGAGCTGTCTGTGTTTGCTACAAGAGGAGATATCACAAAGTATGCGCTTTTGTTGTTTCCATTGCTTTCAATGCATTTTGGCCTAAAACGAGCATTTGCTGTTTTCTCTTAAATGCAACATGGGAGATAAACCATTTCACATCACATTTGTGGGTCTTGTTCTTCAACACATTTGGTTAAATTTTTGGCTGTCTGTGTTTGCTACAAGAGGAGATATCACAAAGTATGCGCTTTTGTTGTTTCCATTGCTTTCAATGCATTTTGGCCTAAAACGAGCATTTGTTGTTTTCAATTAAATGCAACATGGGAGAAAAGCCATTAAACATCACATTTGTGGGTCTTGTTCTTCAACACATTTGGTTTAATTTTTAGCTGTCTGTGTTTGTTACAAGACGAGAAATCACAAAGTATGTGCTTTTGTTGTTTCCATTGCTTTCAATGCATTTTGACCTAAATCGAGCATTTGCTGTTTTCTCTTAAATGCAAGATGGGAGAAAAACCATTTTACATCACATTTGTGGGTCTTGCACTTCAACACATTCGGTGAAATTTTGAGCTGTCTGTGTTTGCTACAAGAGGAGATATCACAAAGTATGCGCTTTTGTTGTTTCCATTGCTTTCAATGCATTTTGGCCTAAAACGAGCATTTGCTGTTTTCTCTTAAATGCAAGATGGGAGAAAAACCATTTTACATCACATTTGTGGGTCTTGCACTTCAACACATTCGGTGAAATTTTGAGCTGTCTGTGTTTGCTACAAGAGGAGATATCACAAAGTATGCGCTTTTGTTGTTTCCATTGCTTTCAATGCATTTTGGCCTAAAACGAGCATTTGCTGTTTTCTCTTAAATGCAACATGGGAGAAAAACCATTTCACATCACATTTGTGGGTCTTACACTTCAACACATTCGGTGAAATTATGAGCTGTCTGTGTTTGCTACAAGAGGAGATATCACAAAGTATGCGCTTTTGTTGTTTCCATTGCTTTCAATGCATTTTGGCCTAAAACGAGCATTTGCTGTTTTCTCTTAAATGCAACATGGGAGAAAAACCATTTCACATCACATTTGTGGGTCTTGTTCTTCAACACATTTGGTTAAATTTTGAGCTGTCTGTGTTTGCTACAAGAGGAGATATCACAAAGTATGCGCTTTTGTTGTTTCCATTGCTTTCAATGCATTTTGGCCTAAAACAAGCATTTGCTGTTTTCTCTTAAATGCAACATGGGAGAAAAACCATTTCACATCAAATTTGTGGGTCTTGTTCTTCAACACATTCGGTGAAATTTTGAGCTGTCTGTGTTTGCTACAAGAGGAGATATCACAAAGTATGCGCTTTTGTTGTTTCCATTGCTTTCAATGCATTTTGGCCTAAAACGAGCATTTGCTGTTTTCTCTTAAATGCAACATGGGAGAAAAACCATTTTACATCACATTTGTGGGTCTTGCACTTCAACACATTCGGTGAAATTTTGAGCTGTCTGTGTTTGCTACAAGAGGAGATATCACAAAGTATGCGCTTTTGTTGTTTCCATTGCTTTCAATGCATTTTGGCCTAAAACGAGCATTTGCTGTTTTCTCTTAAACGCAACATGTGAGAAAAACCATTTCACATCACATTTGTGGGTCTTGTTCTTCAACACATTCGGTGAAATTTTGAGCTGTCTGTGTTTGCTACAAGAGGAGATATCACAAAGTATGCGCTTTTGTTGTTTCCATTGCTTTCAATGCATTTTGGCCTAAAACGGGCATTTGCTGTTTTCTCTTAAACGCAACATGGGAGAAAAACCATTTCACATCACATTTGTGGGTCTTGGTCTTCAACACATTCGGTGAAATTTTGAGCTGTCTGTGTTTGCTTCAAGAGGAGATATCACAAAGTATGCGCTTTTGTTGTTTCCATTGCTTTCAATGCATTTTGGCCTAAAACGAGCATTTGCTGTTTTCTCTTAAATGCAACATGGGAGAAAAACCATTTCACATCACATTTGGGTGTCTTGTTCTTCAACACATTCAGTTAAATTTTGAGCTGTCTGTGTTTGCTACAAGAGGAGATATCACAAAGTATGCGCTTTTGTTGTTTCCATTGCTTTCAATGCATTTTGGCCTAAAACGAGCATTTGCTGTTTTCTCTTAAATGCAACATGGGAGATAAACCATTTCACATCACATTTGTGGGTCTTGTTCTTCAACACATTTGGTTAAATTTTTAGCTGTCTGTGTTTGCTACAAGAGGAGATATCACAAAGTATGCGCTTTTGTTGTTTCCATTGCTTTCAATGCATTTTGGCCTAAAACGAGCATTTGCTGTTTTCAATTAAATGCAACATGGGAGAAAAGCCATTAAACATCACATTTGTGGGTCTTGTTCTTCAACACATTTGGTTTAATTTTTAGCTGTCTGTGTTTGTTACAAGACGAGAAATCACAAAGTATGTGCTTTTGTTGTTTCCATTGCTTTCAATGCATTTTGACCTAAAACGAGCATTTGCTGTTTTCTCTTAAACGCAAGATGGGAGAAAAAACATTTCACATCACATTTGTGGGTCTTGCACTTCAACACATTCGGTGAAATTTTGAGCTGTCTGTGTTTGCTACAAGAGGAGATATCACAAAGTATGCGCTTTTGTTGTTTCCATTGCTTTCAATGCATTTTGGCCTAAAACGGGCATTTGCTGTTTTCTCTTAAACGCAATATGGGAGTAAAACCATTTCACATCACATTTGTGGGTCTTGTTCTTCAACACATTCAGTGAAATTTTGAGCTGTCTGTGTTTGCTACAAGAGGAGATATCACAAAGTATGTGCTTTTGTTGTTTCCATTGCTTTCAATGCATTTTGGCCTAAAATGAGCATTTGCTGTTTTCTCTTAAATGCAACATGGGAGAAAAACCATTTCACATCACATTTGTGGGTCTTGTTCTTCAACACATTCAGTTAAATTTTGAGCTGTCTGTGTTTGCTACAAGAGGAGATATCACAAAGTATGCGCTTTTGTTGTTTCCATTGCTTTCAATGCATTTTGGCCTAAAACGAGCATTTGCTGTTTTCTCTTAAATACAACATGGGAGATAAACCATTTCACATCACATTTGTGGGTCTTGTTCTTCAACACATTCGGTTAAATTTTTAGCTGTCTGTGTTTGCTACAAGAGGAGATATCACAAAGTATGCGCTTTTGTTGTTTCCATTGCTTTCAATGCATTTTGGCCTAAAACGAGCATTTGCTGTTTTCTCTTAAACGCAACATGGGAGAAAAACCATTTCACATCACATTTGTGGGTCTTGCACTTCAACACATTCGGTGAAATTTTGAGCTGTCTGTGTTTGCTACAAGAGGAGATATCACAAAGTATGCACTTTTGTTGTTTCCATTGCTTTCAATGCATTTTGGCCTAAAACGGGCATTTGCTGTTTTCTCTTAAACGCAATATGGGAGAAAAACCATTTCTCATCACATTTGTGGGTCTTGGTCTTCAACACATTCGGTGAAATTTTGAGCTGTCTGTGTTTGCTTCAAGAGGAGATATCACAAAGTATGCGCTTTTGTTGTTTCCATTGCTTTCAATGCATTTTGGCCTAAAACGAGCATTTGCTGCTTTCTCTTAAATGCAACATGGGAGAAAAACCATTTCACATCACATTTGTGGGTCTTGTTCTTCAACACATTCAGTGAAATTTTTAGCTGTCTGTGTTTGCTACAAGAGGAGATATCACAAAGTATGCGCTTTTGTTGTTTCCATTGCTTTCAATGCATTTTTGCCTAAAACAAGCATTTGCTGTTTTTTCTTAAACGCAACAAGGGAGAAAAGCCATTTCACATCACATTTGTGGGTCTTGTTCTTGAACACATTCGGTGAAATTTTGATCTGTCTGTGTTTGCTACAAGAGGAGATATCCCAAAGTATGCGCTTTTGTTGTTTCCATTGCTTTCAATGCATTTTGGCCTAAAACGAGCATTTGCTGTTTTCTCTTAAATGCAACATGGGAGAAAAACCATTTCACATCACATTTGTGGGTCTTGTTCTTCAACACATTCGGTTAAATTTTTAGCTGTCTGTGTTTGCTACAAGAAGAGATATCACAAAGTATGCGCTTTTGTTGTTTCCATTGCTTTCAATGCATTTTGGCCTAAAACGAGCATTTGCTGTTTTCTCTTAAACGCAACATGTGAGAAAAACCATTTCACATCACATTTGTGGGTCTTGTTCTTCAACACATTCGGTTAAATTTTTAGCTGTCTGTGTTAGCTACAAGAAGAGATATCACAAAGTATGCACTTTTGTTGTTTCCATTGCTTTCAATGCATTTTGGCCTAAAACGAGCATTTGCTGTTTTCTCTTAAATGCAACATGGGAGATAAACAATTTCACATCACATTTGTGGGTCTTGCACTTCAACACATTCGGTGAAATTTTGAGCTGTCTGTGTTTGCTACAAGAGGAGATATCACAAAGTATGCACTTTTGTTGTTTCCATTGCTTTCAATGCATTTTGGCCTTAAACGGGCATTTGCTGTTTTCTCTTAAACGCAATATGGGAGAAAAACCATTTCTCATCACATTTGTGGGTCTTGGTCTTCAACACATTCGGTGAAATTTTGAGCTGTCTGTGTTTGCTACAAGAGTAGATATCACAAAGTATGCACTTTTGTTGTTTCCATTGCTTTCAATGCATTTTGGCCTAAAACGAGCATTTGCTGTTTTCTCTTAAATGCAACATGGGAGAAAAAACATTTCACATCACATTTGTGGGTCTTGTTCTTCAACACATTCGGTGAAATTTTGAGCTGTCTGTGTTTGCTACAAGAGAAGATATCACAAAGTATGCGCTTTTGTTGTTTCCATTGCTTTCAATGCATTTTGGCCTAAAACGAGCATTTGCTGTTTTCTCTTAAATGCAACATGGGAGAAAAACCATTTTACATCACATTTGTGGGTCTTGCACTTCAACACATTCGGTGAAATTTTGAGCTGTCTGTGTTTGCTACAAGAGGAGATATCACAAAGTATGCGCTTTTGTTGTTTCCATTGCTTTCAATGCATTTTGGCCTAAAACGGGCATTTGCTGTTTTCTCTTAAACGCAATATGGGAGAAAAACCATTTCACATCACATTTGTGGGTCTTGGTCTTCAACACATTCGGTGAAATTTTGAGCTGTCTGTGTTTTCTTCAAGAGGAGATATCACAAAGTATGCGCTTTTGTTGTTTCCATTGCTTTCAATGCATTTTGGCCTAAAACTGGCATTTGCTGTTTTCTCTTAAATGCAATATGGGAGAAAAACCATTTCACATCACATTTGTGGGTCTTGGTCTTCAACACATTCGGTGAAATTTTGAGCTGTCTGTGTTTGCTTCAAGAGGAGATATCACAAAGTATGCGCTTTTGTTGTTTCCATTGCTTTCAATGCATTTTGGCCTAAAACGAGCATTTGCTGTTTTCTCTTAAATGCAACATGGGAGAAAAACCATTTCACATCACATTTGTGGGTCTTGTTCTTCAACACATTCGGTTAAATTTTGAGCTGTCTGTGTTTGCTACAAGAGGAGATATCACAAAGTAGGTGCTTTTGTTGTTTCCATTGCTTTCAATGCATTTTGGCCTAAAACGAGCATTTGCTGTTTTCTCTTAAATGCAACATGGGAGAAAAACCATTTCACATCACATTTGTGGGTCTTGTTCTTCAACAAATTCGTTGAAATTTTGAGCTGTCTGTGTTTGCTACAAGAGGAGATATCACAAAGTATGCGCTTTTGTTGTTTCCATTGCTTTCAATGCATTTTGGCCTAAAACGAGCATTTGCTGTTTTCTCTTAAACGCAACATGGGAGAAAAACCATTTCACATCACATTTGTGGGTCTTGCACTTCAACACATTCGGTGAAATTTTGAGCTGTCTGTGTTTGCTACAAGAGGAGATATCACAAAGTATGCGCTTTTGTTGTTTCCATTGCTTTCAATGCATTTTGGCCTAAAACGAGCATTTGATGTTTTCTCTTAAATGCAACATGGGAGAAAAACCATTTTACATCACATTTGTGGGTCTTGCACTTCAACACATTCGTGAAATTTTGAGCTGTCTGTGTTTGCTACAAGAGGAGATATCACAAAGAATGCGCTTTTGTTGTTTCCATTGCTTTCAATGCATTTTGGCCTAAAACGAGCATTTGCTGTTTTCTCTTAAATGCAACATGGGAGAAAAACCATTTCACATCACATTTGTGGGTCTTACACTTCAACACATTTGGTGAAATTATGAGCTGTCTGTGTTTGCTACAATAGAAGATATCATAAAGTAGGCCCTTTTGTTGTTTCCATTGCTTTCAATGCATTTTGGCCTAAAACGAGCATTTGCTGTTTTCTCTTAAATGCAACATGGGAGAAAAACCAGTTCACATCACATTTGTGGGTCTTGTTCTTCAACACATTTTTTTAAATTTTGAGCTGTCTGTGTTTGCTACAAGAGGAGATATCACAAAGTATCAGCTTTTGTTGTTTCCATTGCTTTCAATGCATTTTGGCCTAAAACGAGCATTTGCTGTTTTCTCTTAAATGCAACATGGGAGAAAAACCATTTCACATCACATTTGTGGGTCTTGTTCTTCAACACATTCGGTTAAATTTTTAGCTGTCTGTGTTTGCTACAAGAGGAGATATCACAAAGTATGCGCTTTTGTTGTTTCCATTGCTTTCAATGCATTTTGGCCTAAAACGAGCATTTGCTGTTTTCTCTTAAACGCAACATGTGAGAAAAACCATTTCACATCACATTTGTGGGTCTTGTTCTTCAACACATTCGGTTAAATTTTTAGCTGTCTGTGTTTGCTACAAGAGGAGATATCACAAAGTATGCGCTTTTGTTGTTTCCATTGCTTTCAATGCATTTTGGCCTAAAACGAGCATTTGCTGTTTTCTCTTAAATGCAACATGGGAGATAAACAATTTCACATCACATTTGTGGGTCTTGCACTTCAACACATTCGGTGAAATTTTGAGCTGTCTGTGTTTGCTACAAGAGGAGATATCACAAAGTATGCACTTTTGTTGTTTCCATTGCTTTCAATGCATTTTGGCCTTAAACGGGCATTTGCTGTTTTCTCTTAAACGCAATATGGGAGAAAAACCATTTCTCATCACATTTGTGGGTCTTGGTCTTCAACACATTCGGTGAAATTTTGAGCTGTCTGTGTTTGCTTCAAGAGGAGATATCACAAAGTATGCGCTTTTGTTGTTTCCATTGCTTTCAATGCATTTTGGCCTAAAACGAGCATTTGCTGTTTTCTCTTAAATGCAACATGGGAGAAAAACCATTTTACATCACATTTGTGGGTCTTGCACTTCAACACATTCGGTGAAATTTTGAGCTGTCTGTGTTTGCTACAAGAGGAGATATCACAAAGTATGCGCTTTTGTTGTTTCCATTGCTTTCAATGCATTTTGGCCTAAAACGGGCATTTGCTGTTTTCTCTTAAACGCAATATGGGAGAAAAACCATTTCACATCACATTTGTGGGTCTTGGTCTTCAACACATTCGGTGAAATTTTGAGCTGTCTGTGTTTGCTTCAAGAGGAGATATCACAAAGTATGCGCTTTTGTTGTTTCCATTGCTTTCAATGCATTTTGGCCTAAAACTGGCATTTGCTGTTTTCTCTTAAATGCAATATGGGAGAAAAACCATTTCACATCACATTTGTGGGTCTTGTTCTTCAACACATTCGGTGAAATTTTGAGCTGTCTGTGTTTGCTTCAAGAGGAGATATCACAAAGTATGCGCTTTTGTTGTTTCCATTGCTTTCAATGCATTTTGGCCTAAAACGAGCATTTGCTGTTTTCTCTTAAATGCAACATGGGAGAAAAACCATTTCACATCACATTTGTGGGTCTTGTTCTTCAACACATTCGGTAAAATTTTTAGCTGTCTGTGTTTGCTACAAGAGGAGATATCACAAAGTAGGCGCTTTTGTTGTTTCTATTGCTTTCAATGCATTTTGGCCTAAAACGAGCATTTGCTGTTTTCTCTTAAATGCAACATGGGAGAAAAACCATTTCACATCACATTTGTGGGTCTTGTTCTTCAACACATTCGGTTAAATTTTGAGCTGTCTGTGTTTGCTACAAGAGGAGATATCACAAAGTATGCGCTTTTGTTGTTTCCATTGCTTTCAATGCATTTTGGCCTAAAACGAGCATTTGCTGTTTTCAATTAAATGCAACATGGGAGAAAAGCCATTAAACATCACATTTGTGGGTCTTGTTCTTCAACACATTCAGTTAAATTTTGAGCTGTCTGTGTTTGCTACAAGAGGAGATATCACAAAGTATGCGCTTTTGTTGTTTCCATTGCTTTCAATGCATTTTGGCCTAAAACGGGCATTTGCTGTTTTCTCTTAAACGCAATATGGGAGTAAAACCATTTCACATCACATTTGTGGGTCTTGTTCTTCAACACATTCAGTGAAATTTTGAGCTGTCTGTGTTTGCTACAAGAGGAGATATCACAAAGTATGCGTTTTTGTTGTTTCCATTGCTTTCAATGCATTTTGGCCTAAAATGAGCATTTGCTGTTTTCTCTTAAATGCAACATGGGAGAAAAACCATTTCACATCACATTTGGGGGTCTTGTTCTTCAACACATTCAGTTAAATTTTGAGCTGTCTGTGTTTGCTACAAGAGGAGATATCACAAAGTATGCGCTTTTGTTGCTTCCATTGCTTTCAATGCATTTTGGCCTAAAACGAGCATTTGCTGTTTTCTCTTAAATGCAACATGGGAGATAAACCATTTCACATCACATTTGTGGGTCTTGTTCTTCAACACATTTGGTGAAATTTTGAGCTGTCTGTGTTTGCTACAAGAGGAGATATCACAAAGTATGCGCTTTTGTTGTTTCCATTGCTTTCAATGCATTTTGGCCTAAAACGAGCATTTGCTGTTTTCTCTTAAACGCAACATGGGAGAAAAACCATTTCACATCACATTTGTGGGTCTTGCACTTCAACACATTCGGTGAAATTTTGAGGTGTCTGTGTTTGCTACAAGAGGAGATATCACAAAGTATGCACTTTTGTTGTTTCCATTGCTTTCAATGCATTTTGGCCTAAAACGGGCATTTGCTGTTTTCTCTTAAACGCAATATGGGAGAAAAACCATTTCTCATCACATTTGTGGGTCTTGGTCTTCAACACATTCGGTGAAATTTTGAGCTGTCTGTGTTTGCTTCAAGAGGAGATATCACAAAGTTTGCGCTTTTGTTGTTTCCATTGCTTTCAATGCATTTTGGCCTAAAACGAGCATTTGCTGTTTTCTCTTAAATGCACCATGGGAGAAAAACCATGTCACATCACATTTGTGGGTCTTGTTCTTCAACACATTCGGTTAAATTTTTAGCTGTCTGTGTTTGCTACAAGAGGAGATATCACAAAGTATGCACTTTTGTTGTTTCCATTGCTTTCAATGCATTTTGGCCTAAAACGAGCATTTGCTGTTTTCTCTTAAATGCAACATGGGAGAAAAACCATTTCACATCACATTTGTGGGTCTTGTTCTTGAACACATTCGGTGAAATTTTGATCTGTCTGTGTTTGCTACAAGAGGAGATATCCCAAAGTATGCGCTTTTGTTGTTTCCTTTGCTTTCAATGCATTTTGGCCTAAAACGAGCATTTGCTGTTTTCTCTTAAATGCAACATGGGAGAAAAGCCATTTCACATCACATTTGTGGGTCTTGTTCTTCAACACATTCGGTGAAATTTTGAGCTGTCTGTGTTTGCTACAAGAGGAGATATCACAAAGTATGCGCTTTTGTTGTTTATATTGCTTTCAATGCATTTTGGCCTAAAACGGGCATTTGCTGTTTTCTCTTAAACGCAATATGGGAGTAAAACCATTTCACATCACATTTGTGGGTCTTATTCTTCAACAAATTCGGTGAAATTTTGAGCTGTCTGTGTTTGCTACAAGAGGAGATATCACAAAGTATGCGCTTTTGTTGTTTCCATTGCTTTCAATGCATTTTGGCCTAAAACGAGCATTTGCTGTTTTCTCTTAAACGCAACATGGGAGAAAAACCATTTCACATCACAATTGTGGGTCTTGTTCTTCAACACATTCGGTGAAATTTTGAGCTGTCTGTGTTTGCTACAAGAGGAGATATCACAAAGTATGCGCTTTTGTTGTTTCCTTTGCTTTCAATGCATTTTGGCCTAAAACGAGCATTTGCTGTTTTCTCTTAAATGCAACATGGGAGAAAAACCATTTCACATCACATTTGTGGGTCTTGTTCTTCAACAAATTCGGTGAAATTTTGAGCTGTCTGTGTTTGCTACAAGAGGAGATATCACAAAGTATGCGCTTTTGTTGTTTCCATTGCTTTCAATGCATTTTTGCCTAAAACAAGCATTTGCTGTTTTTTCTTAAACACAACATGGGAGAAAAGCCATTTCACATCACATTTGTGGGTCTTGTTCTTGAACACATTCGGTGAAATTTTGATCTGTCTGTGTTTGCTACAAGAGGAGATATCCCAAAGTATGCGCTTTTGTTGTTTCCTTTGCTTTCAATGCATTTTGGCCTAAAACGAGCATTTGCTGTTTTCTCTTAAATACAACATGGGAGAAAAGCCATTTCACATCACATTTGTGGGTCTTGTTCTTCAACACATTCGGTGAAATTTTGAGCTGTCTGTGTTTGCTACAAGAGGAGATATCACAAAGTATGCGCTTTTGTTGTTTATATTGCTTTCAATGCATTTTGGCCTAAAACGGGCATTTGCTGTTTTCTCTTAAACGCAATATGGGAGTAAAACCATTTCACATCACATTTGTGGGTCTTATTCTTCAACAAATTCGGTGAAATTTTGAGCTGTCTGTGTTTGCTACAAGAGGAGATATCACAAAGTATGCGCTTTTGTTGTTTCCATTGCTTTCAATGCATTTTGGCCTAAAACGAGCATTTGCTGTTTTCTCTTAAACGCAACATGGGAGAAAAACCATTTCACATCACAATTGTGGGTCTTGTTCTTCAACACATTCGGGGAAATTTTGAGCTGTCTGTGTTTGCTACAAGAGGAGATATCACAAAGTATGCGCTTTTGTTGTTTCCTTTGCTTTCAATGCATTTTGGCCTAAAACGAGCATTTGCTGTTTTCTCTTAAATGCAACATGGGAGAAAAACCATTTCACATCACATTTGTGGGTCTTGTTCTTCAACAAATTCGGTGAAATTTTGAGCTGTCTGTGTTTGCTACAAGAGGAGATATAACAAAGTATGCGCTTTTGTTGTTTCCATTGCTTTCAATGCATTTTGGCCTAAAACGAGCATTTGCTGTTTTCTCTTAAACGCAACATGGGAGAAAAACCATTTCACATCACATTTGTGGGTCTTGCACTTCAACACATTCGGTGAAATTTTGAGCTGTCTGTGTTTGCTACAAGAGGAGATATCACAAAGTATGCGCTTTTGTTGTTTCCATTGCTTTCAATGCATTTTGGCCTAAAACGAGCATTTGCTGTTTTCTCTTAAACGCAACATGGGAGAAAAACCATTTTACATCACATTTGTGGGTCTTGCACTTCAACACATTCGTGAAATTTTGAGCTGTCTGTGTTTGCTACAAGAGAAGATATCATAAAGTAGGCGCTTTTGTTGTTTCCATTGCTTTCAATGCATTTTGGCCTAAAACGAGCATTTGCTGTTTTCTCTTAAATGCAACATGGGAGAAAAACCATTTCACATCACATTTGTGGGTCTTGTTCTTCAACACATTTGGTTAAATTTTGAGCTGTCTGTGTTTGCTACAAGAGGAGATATCACAAAGTATGCGCTTTTGTTGTTTCCATTGCTTTCAATGCATTTTGGCCTAAAACGAGCATTTGCTGTTTTCTCTTAAATGCAACATGGGAGAAAAACCATTTCACATCACATTTGTGGGTCTTGTTCTTCAACACATTTGGTTTAATTTTGAGCTGTCTGTGTTTGCTACAAGACGAGAAATCACAAAGTATGCGCTTTTGTTGTTTCCATTGCTTTCAATGCATTTTGACGTAAAACGAGCATTTGCTGTTTTCTCTTAAATGCAACATGGGAGAAAAAACATTTCACATCACATTTGTGGGTCTTGCACTTCAACACATTCGGTGA
This sequence comes from Taudactylus pleione, assembly GCA_031769625.1. Lineage (NCBI taxonomy): Eukaryota > Metazoa > Chordata > Amphibia > Anura > Myobatrachidae > Taudactylus > Taudactylus pleione. The sequence goes on along the minus strand of JAUIMM010001036.1, from coordinate 27,143 downwards.
AATTTTGAGCTGTCTGTGTTTGCTACAAGAGGAGATATCACAAAGTATGCGCTTTTGTTGTTTCCATTGCTTTCAATGCATTTTGGCCTAAAACGGGCATTTGCTGTTTTCTCTTAAACGCAATATGGGAGTAAAACCATTTCACATCACATTTGTGGCTCTTGTTCTTCAACACATTCGGTGAAATTTTGAGCTGTCTGTGTTTGCTACAAGAGGAGATATCACAAAGTATGCGCTTTTGTTGTTTCCATTGCTTTCAATGCATTTTGGCCTAAAATGAGCATTTGCTGTTTTCTCTTAAATGCAACATGGGAGAAAAACCATTTCACATCACATTTGGGGGTCTTGTTCTTCAACACATTCAGTTAAATTTTGAGCTGTCTGTGTTTGCTACAAGAGGAGATATCACAAAGTATGCGCTTTTGTTGCTTCCATTGCTTTCAATGCATTTTGGCCTAAAACGAGCATTTGCTGTTTTCTCTTAAATGCAACATGGGAGATAAACCATTTCACATCACATTTGTGGGTCTTGTTCTTCAACACATTTGGTGAAATTTTGAGCTGTCTGTGTTTGCTACAAGAGGAGATATCACAAAGTATGCGCTTTTGTTGTTTCCATTGCTTTCAATGCATTTTGGCCTAAAACGAGCATTTGCTGTTTTCTCTTAAACGCAACATGGGAGAAAAACCATTTCACATCACATCTGTGGGTCTTGCACTTCAACACATTCGGTGAAATTTTGAGCTGTCTGTGTTTGCTACAAGAGGAGATATCACAAAGTATGCACTTTTGTTGTTTCCATTGCTTTCAATGCATTTTGGCCTAAAACGGGCATTTGTTGTTTTCTCTTAAATGCAATATGGGAGAAAAACCATTTCTCATCACATTTGTGGGTCTTGGTCTTCAACACATTCGGTGAAATTTTGAGCTGTCTGTGTTTGCTTCAAGAGGAGATATCACAAAGTTTGCGCTTTTGTTGTTTCCATTGCTTTCAATGCATTTTGGCCTAAAACGAGCATTTGCTGTTTTCTCTTAAATGCAACATGGGAGAAAAACCATTTCACATCACATTTGTGGGTCTTGCACTTCAACACATTCGTGAAATTTTGAGCTGTCTGTGTTTGCTACAAGAGGAGATATCACAAAGAATGCGCTTTTGTTGTTTCCATTGCTTTCAATGCATTTTGGCCTAAAACGAGCATTTGCTGTTTTCTCTTAAATGCAACATGGGAGAAAAACCATTTCACATCACATTTGTGGGTCTTACACTTCAACACATTTGGTGAAATTATGAGCTGTCTGTGTTTGCTACAATAGAAGATATCATAAAGTAGGCCCTTTTGTTGTTTCCATTGCTTTCAATGCATTTTGGCCTAAAACGAGCATTTGCTGTTTTCTCTTAAATGCAACATGGGAGAAAAACCAGTTCACATCACATTTGTGGGTCTTGTTCTTCAACACATTTTTTTAAATTTTGAGCTGTCTGTGTTTGCTACAAGAGGAGATATCACAAAGTATCAGCTTTTGTTGTTTCCATTGCTTTCAATGCATTTTGGCCTAAAACGAGCATTTGCTGTTTTCTCTTAAATGCAACATGGGAGAAAAACCATTTCACATCACATTTGTGGGTCTTGTTCTTCAACACATTCGGTTAAATTTTTAGCTGTCTGTGTTTGCTACAAGAGGAGATATCACAAAGTATGCGCTTTTGTTGTTTCCATTGCTTTCAATGCATTTTGGCCTAAAACGAGCATTTGCTGTTTTCTCTTAAACGCAACATGTGAGAAAAACCATTTCACATCACATTTGTGGGTCTTGTTCTTCAACACATTCGGTTAAATTTTTAGCTGTCTGTGTTTGCTACAAGAGGAGATATCACAAAGTATGCGCTTTTGTTGTTTCCATTGCTTTCAATGCATTTTGGCCTAAAACGAGCATTTGCTGTTTTCTCTTAAATGCAACATGGGAGATAAACAATTTCACATCACATTTGTGGGTCTTGCACTTCAACACATTCGGTGAAATTTTGAGCTGTCTGTGTTTGCTACAAGAGGAGATATCACAAAGTATGCACTTTTGTTGTTTCCATTGCTTTCAATGCATTTTGGCCTTAAACGGGCATTTGCTGTTTTCTCTTAAACGCAATATGGGAGAAAAACCATTTCTCATCACATTTGTGGGTCTTGGTCTTCAACACATTCGGTGAAATTTTGAGCTGTCTGTGTTTGCTTCAAGAGGAGATATCACAAAGTATGCGCTTTTGTTGTTTCCATTGCTTTCAATGCATTTTGGCCTAAAACGAGCATTTGCTGTTTTCTCTTAAATGCAACATGGGAGAAAAACCATTTTACATCACATTTGTGGGTCTTGCACTTCAACACATTCGGTGAAATTTTGAGCTGTCTGTGTTTGCTACAAGAGGAGATATCACAAAGTATGCGCTTTTGTTGTTTCCATTGCTTTCAATGCATTTTGGCCTAAAACGGGCATTTGCTGTTTTCTCTTAAACGCAATATGGGAGAAAAACCATTTCACATCACATTTGTGGGTCTTGGTCTTCAACACATTCGGTGAAATTTTGAGCTGTCTGTGTTTGCTTCAAGAGGAGATATCACAAAGTATGCGCTTTTGTTGTTTCCATTGCTTTCAATGCATTTTGGCCTAAAACTGGCATTTGCTGTTTTCTCTTAAATGCAATATGGGAGAAAAACCATTTCACATCACATTTGTGGGTCTTGTTCTTCAACACATTCGGTGAAATTTTGAGCTGTCTGTGTTTGCTTCAAGAGGAGATATCACAAAGTATGCGCTTTTGTTGTTTCCATTGCTTTCAATGCATTTTGGCCTAAAACGAGCATTTGCTGTTTTCTCTTAAATGCAACATGGGAGAAAAACCATTTCACATCACATTTGTGGGTCTTGTTCTTCAACACATTCGGTAAAATTTTTAGCTGTCTGTGTTTGCTACAAGAGGAGATATCACAAAGTAGGCGCTTTTGTTGTTTCTATTGCTTTCAATGCATTTTGGCCTAAAACGAGCATTTGCTGTTTTCTCTTAAATGCAACATGGGAGAAAAACCATTTCACATCACATTTGTGGGTCTTGTTCTTCAACACATTCGGTTAAATTTTGAGCTGTCTGTGTTTGCTACAAGAGGAGATATCACAAAGTATGCGCTTTTGTTGTTTCCATTGCTTTCAATGCATTTTGGCCTAAAACGAGCATTTGCTGTTTTCAATTAAATGCAACATGGGAGAAAAGCCATTAAACATCACATTTGTGGGTCTTGTTCTTCAACACATTTGGTTTAATTTTTAGCTGTCTGTGTTTGCTACAAGACGAGAAATCACAAAGTATGCGCTTTTGTTGTTTCCATTGCTTTCAATGCATTTTGACCTAAAACGAGCATTTGCTGTTTTCTCTTAAACGCAACATGGGAGAAAAAACATTTCACATCACATTTGTGGGTCTTGCACTTCAACACATTCGGTGAAATTTTGAGCTGTCTGTGTTTGCTACAAGAGGAGATATCACAAAGTATGCGCTTTTGTTGTTTCCATTGCTTTCAATGCATTTTGGCCTAAAACGGGCATTTGCTGTTTTCTCTTAAACGCAATATGGGAGTAAAACCATTTCACATCACATTTGTGGGTCTTGTTCTTCAACACATTCAGTGAAATTTTGAGCTGTCTGTGTTTGCTACAAGAGGAGATATCACAAAGTATGCGTTTTTGTTGTTTCCATTGCTTTCAATGCATTTTGGCCTAAAATGAGCATTTGCTGTTTTCTCTTAAATGCAACATGGGAGAAAAACCACTTCACATCACATTTGGGGGTCTTGTTCTTCAACACATTCAGTTAAATTTTGAGCTGTCTGTGTTTGCTACAAGAGGAGATATCACAAAGTATGCGCTTTTGTTGCTTCCATTGCTTTCAATGCATTTTGGCCTAAAACGAGCATTTGCTGTTTTCTCTTAAATGCAACATGGGAGATAAACCATTTCACATCACATTTGTGGGTCTTGTTCTTCAACACATTTGGTGAAATTTTGAGCTGTCTGTGTTTGCTACAAGAGGAGATATCACAAAGTATGCGCTTTTGTTGTTTCCATTGCTTTCAATGCATTTTGGCCTAAAACGAGCATTTGCTGTTTTCTCTTAAACGCAACATGGGAGAAAAACCATTTCACATCACATTTGTGGGTCTTGCACTTCAACACATTCGGTGAAATTTTGAGCTGTCTGTGTTTGCTACAAGAGGAGATATCACAAAGTATGCACTTTTGTTGTTTCCATTGCTTTCAATGCATTTTGGCCTAAAACGGGCATTTGCTGTTTTCTCTTAAACGCAATATGGGAGAAAAACCATTTCTCATCACATTTGTGGGTCTTGGTCTTCAACACATTCGGTGAAATTTTGAGCTGTCTGTGTTTGCTTCAAGAGGAGATATCACAAAGTTTGCGCTTTTGTTGTTTCCATTGCTTTCAATGCATTTTGGCCTAAAACGAGCATTTGCTGTTTTCTCTTAAATGCAACATGGGAGAAAAACCATGTCACATCACATTTGTGGGTCTTGTTCTTCAACACATTCGGTTAAATTTTTAGCTGTCTGTGTTTGCTACAAGAGGAGATATCACAAAGTATGCACTTTTGTTGTTTCCATTGCTTTCAATGCATTTTGGCCTAAAACGAGCATTTGCTGTTTTCTCTTAAATGCAACATGGGAGAAAAACCATTTCACATCACATTTGTGGGTCTTGTTCTTGAACACATTCGGTGAAATTTTGATCTGTCTGTGTTTGCTACAAGAGGAGATATCCCAAAGTATGCGCTTTTGTTGTTTCCTTTGCTTTCAATGCATTTTGGCCTAAAACGAGCATTTGCTGTTTTCTCTTAAATGCAACATGGGAGAAAAGCCATTTCACATCACATTTGTGGGTCTTGTTCTTCAACACATTCGGTGAAATTTTGAGCTGTCTGTGTTTGCTACAAGAGGAGATATCACAAAGTATGCGCTTTTGTTGTTTATATTGCTTTCAATGCATTTTGGCCTAAAACGGGCATTTGCTGTTTTCTCTTAAACGCAATATGGGAGTAAAACCATTTCACATCACATTTGTGGGTCTTATTCTTCAACAAATTCGGTGAAATTTTGAGCTGTCTGTGTTTGCTACAAGAGGAGATATCACAAAGTATGCGCTTTTGTTGTTTCCATTGCTTTCAATGCATTTTGGCCTAAAACGAGCATTTGCTGTTTTCTCTTAAACGCAACATGGGAGAAAAACCATTTCACATCACAATTGTGGGTCTTGTTCTTCAACACATTCTGTGAAATTTTGAGCTGTCTGTGTTTGCTACAAGAGGAGATATCACAAAGTATGCGCTTTTGTTGTTTCCTTTGCTTTCAATGCATTTTGGCCTAAAACGAGCATTTGCTGTTTTCTCTTAAATGCAACATGGGAGAAAAACCATTTCACATCACATTTGTGGGTCTTGTTCTTCAACAAATTCGGTGAAATTTTGAGCTGTCTGTGTTTGCTACAAGAGGAGATATCACAAAGTATGCGCTTTTGTTGTTTCCATTGCTTTCAATGCATTTTGGCCTAAAACGAGCATTTGCTGTTTTCTCTTAAACGCAACATGGGAGAAAAACCATTTCACATCACATTTGTGGGTCTTGCACTTCAACACATTCGGTGAAATTTTGAGCTGTCTGTGTTTGCTACAAGAGGAGATATCACAAAGTATGCACTTTTGTTGTTTCCATTGCTTTCAATGCATTTTGGCCTAAAACGGGCATTTGCTGTTTTCTCTTAAACGCAATATGGGAGAAAAACCATTTCTCATCACATTTGTGGGTCTTGGTCTTCAACACATTCGGTGAAATTTTGAGCTGTCTGTGTTTGCTTCAAAAGGAGATATCACAAAGTTTGCGCTTTTGTTGTTTCCATTGCTTTCAATGCATTTTGGCCTAAAACGAGCATTTGCTGTTTTCTCTTAAAAGCAACATGGGAGAAAAACCATTTCACATCACATTTGTGGGTCTTGTTCTTCAACACATTCGGTTACATTTTTAGCTGTCTGTGTTTGCTACAAGAGGAGATATCACAAAGTATGCACTTTTGTTGTTTCCATTGCTTTCAATGCATTTTGGCCTAAAACGAGCATTTGCTGTTTTCTCTTAAATGCAACATGGGAGAAAAACCACTTCACATCACATTTGGGGGTCTTGTTCTTCAACACATTCAGTTAAATTTTGAGCTGTCTGTGTTTGCTACAAGAGGAGATATCACAAAGTATGCGCTTTTGTTGCTTCCATTGCTTTCAATGCATTTTGGCCTAAAACGAGCATTTGCTGTTTTCTCTTAAATGCAACATGGGAGATAAACCATTTCACATCACATTTGTGGGTCTTGTTCTTCAACACATTTGGTGAAATTTTGAGCTGTCTGTGTTTGCTACAAGAGGAGATATCACAAAGTATGCGCTTTTGTTGTTTCCATTGCTTTCAATGCATTTTGGCCTAAAACGAGCATTTGCTGTTTTCTCTTAAACGCAACATGGGAGAAAAACCATTTCACATCACATTTGTGGGTCTTGCACTTCAACACATTCGGTGAAATTTTGAGCTGTCTGTGTTTGCTACAAGAGGAGATATCACAAAGTATGCACTTTTGTTGTTTCCATTGCTTTCAATGCATTTTGGCCTAAAACGGGCATTTGCTGTTTTCTCTTAAACGCAATATGGGAGAAAAACCATTTCTCATCACATTTGTGGGTCTTGGTCTTCAACACATTCGGTGAAATTTTGAGCTGTCTGTGTTTGCTTCAAGAGGAGATATCACAAAGTTTGCGCTTTTGTTGTTTCCATTGCTTTCAATGCATTTTGGCCTAAAACGAGCATTTGCTGTTTTCTCTTAAATGCAACATGGGAGAAAAACCATGTCACATCACATTTGTGGGTCTTGTTCTTCAACACATTCGGTTAAATTTTTAGCTGTCTGTGTTTGCTACAAGAGGAGATATCACAAAGTATGCACTTTTGTTGTTTCCATTGCTTTCAATGCATTTTGGCCTAAAACGAGCATTTGCTGTTTTCTCTTAAATGCAACATGGGAGAAAAACCATTTCACATCACATTTGTGGGTCTTGTTCTTGAACACATTCGGTGAAATTTTGATCTGTCTGTGTTTGCTACAAGAGGAGATATCCCAAAGTATGCGCTTTTGTTGTTTCCTTTGCTTTCAATGCATTTTGGCCTAAAACGAGCATTTGCTGTTTTCTCTTAAATGCAACATGGGAGAAAAGTCATTTCACATCACATTTGTGGGTCTTGTTCTTCAACACATTCGGTGAAATTTTGAGCTGTCTGTGTTTGCTACAAGAGGAGATATCACAAAGTATGCGCTTTTGTTGTTTATATTGCTTTCAATGCATTTTGGCCTAAAACGGGCATTTGCTGTTTTCTCTTAAACGCAATATGGGAGTAAAACCATTTCACATCACATTTGTGGGTCTTATTCTTCAACAAATTCGGTGAAATTTTGAGCTGTCTGTGTTTGCTACAAGAGGAGATATCACAAAGTATGCGCTTTTGTTGTTTCCATTGCTTTCAATGCATTTTGGCCTAAAACGAGCATTTGCTGTTTTCTCTTAAACGCAACATGGGAGAAAAACCATTTCACATCACAATTGTGGGTCTTGTTCTTCAACACATTCGGTGAAATTTTGAGCTGTCTGTGTTTGCTACAAGAGGAGATATCACAAAGTATGCGCTTTTGTTGTTTCCTTTGCTTTCAATGCATTTTGGCCTAAAACGAGCATTTGCTGTTTTCTCTTAAATGCAACATGGGAGAAAAACCATTTCACATCACATTTGTGGGTCTTGTTCTTCAACAAATTCGGTGAAATTTTGAGCTGTCTGTGTTTGCTACAAGAGGAGATATCACAAAGTATGCGCTTTTGTTGTTTCCATTGCTTTCAATGCATTTTGGCCTAAAACGAGCATTTGCTGTTTTCTCTTAAACGCAACATGGGAGAAAAACCATTTCACATCACATTTGTGGGTCTTGCACTTCAACACATTCGGTGAAATTTTGAGCTGTCTGTGTTTGCTACAAGAGGAGATATCACAAAGTATGCACTTTTGTTGTTTCCATTGCTTTCAATGCATTTTGGCCTAAAACGGGCATTTGCTGTTTTCTCTTAAACGCAATATGGGAGAAAAACCATTTCTCATCACATTTGTGGGTCTTGGTCTTCAACACATTCGGTGAAATTTTGAGCTGTCTGTGTTTGCTTCAAGAGGAGATATCACAAAGTTTGCGCTTTTGTTGTTTCCATTGCTTTCAATGCATTTTGGCCTAAAACGAGCATTTGCTGTTTTCTCTTAAATGCAACATGGGAGAAAAACCATTTCACATCACATTTGTGGGTCTTGTTCTTCAACACATTCGGTTACATTTTTAGCTGTCTGTGTTTGCTACAAGAGGAGATATCACAAAGTATGCACTTTTGTTGTTTCCATTGCTTTCAATGCATTTTGGCCTAAAACGAGCATTTGCTGTTTTCTCTTAAATGCAACATGGGAGAAAAACCATTTCACATCACATTTGTGGGTCTTGTTCTTCAACACATTCGGTGAAATTTTGAGCTGTCTGTGTTTGCTACAAGAGGAGATATCACAAAGTATGCGCTTTTGTTGTTTCCATTGCTTTCAATGCATTTTTGCCTAAAACAAGCATTTGCTGTTTTTTCTTAAACACAACATGGGAGAAAAGCCATTTCACATCACATTTGTGGGTCTTGTTCTTGAACACATTCGGTGAAATTTTGATCTGTCTGTGTTTGCTACAAGAGGAGATATCCCAAAGTATGCGCTTTTGTTGTTTCCTTTGCTTTCAATGCATTTTGGCCTAAAACGAGCATTTGCTGTTTTCTCTTAAATACAACATGGGAGAAAAGCCATTTCACATCACATTTGTGGGTCTTGTTCTTCAACACATTCGGTGAAATTTTGAGCTGTCTGTGTTTGCTACAAGAGGAGATATCACAAAGTATGCGCTTTTGTTGTTTATATTGCTTTCAATGCATTTTGGCCTAAAACGGGCATTTGCTGTTTTCTCTTAAACGCAATATGGGAGTAAAACCATTTCACATCACATTTGTGGGTCTTATTCTTCAACAAATTCGGTGAAATTTTGAGCTGTCTGTGTTTGCTACAAGAGGAGATATCACAAAGTATGCGCTTTTGTTGTTTCCATTGCTTTCAATGCATTTTGGCCTAAAACGAGCATTTGCTGTTTTCTCTTAAACGCAACATGGGAGAAAAACCATTTCACATCACAATTGTGGGTCTTGTTCTTCAACACATTCGGGGAAATTTTGAGCTGTCTGTGTTTGCTACAAGAGGAGATATCACAAAGTATGCGCTTTTGTTGTTTCCTTTGCTTTCAATGCATTTTGGCCTAAAACGAGCATTTGCTGTTTTCTCTTAAATGCAACATGGGAGAAAAACCATTTCACATCACATTTGTGGGTCTTGTTCTTCAACAAATTCGGTGAAATTTTGAGCTGTCTGTGTTTGCTACAAGAGGAGATATAACAAAGTATGCGCTTTTGTTGTTTCCATTGCTTTCAATGCATTTTGGCCTAAAACGAGCATTTGCTGTTTTCTCTTAAACGCAACATGGGAGAAAAACCATTTCACATCACATTTGTGGGTCTTGCACTTCAACACATTCGGTGAAATTTTGAGCTGTCTGTGTTTGCTACAAGAGGAGATATCACAAAGTATGCGCTTTTGTTGTTTCCATTGCTTTCAATGCATTTTGGCCTAAAACGAGCATTTGCTGTTTTCTCTTAAACGCAACATGGGAGAAAAACCATTTTACATCACATTTGTGGGTCTTGCACTTCAACACATTCGTGAAATTTTGAGCTGTCTGTGTTTGCTACAAGAGAAGATATCATAAAGTAGGCGCTTTTGTTGTTTCCATTGCTTTCAATGCATTTTGGCCTAAAACGAGCATTTGCTGTTTTCTCTTAAATGCAACATGGGAGAAAAACCATTTCACATCACATTTGTGGGTCTTGTTCTTCAACACATTTGGTTAAATTTTGAGCTGTCTGTGTTTGCTACAAGAGGAGATATCACAAAGTATGTGCTTTTGTTGTTTCCATTGCTTTCAATGCATTTTGGCCTAAAACGAGCATTTGCTGTTTTCTCTTAAATGCAACATGGGAGAAAAACCATTTCACATCACATTTGTGGGTCTTGTTCTTCAACACATTCGGTTAAATTTTGAGCTGTCTGTGTTTGCTACAAGAGGAGATATCACAAAGTATGAGCTTTTGTTGTTTCCATTGCTTTCAATGCATTTTGGCCTAAAACGAGCATTTGCTGTTTTCAATTAAATGCAACATGGGAGAAAAGCCATTAAACATCACATTTGTGGGTCTTGTTCTTCAACACATTTGGTTTAATTTTGAGCTGTCTGTGTTTGCTACAAGACGAGAAATCACAAAGTATGCGCTTTTGTTGTTTCCATTGCTTTCAATGCATTTTGATGTAAAACGAGCATTTGCTGTTTTCTCTTAAATGCAACATGGGAGAAAAAACATTTCACATCACATTTGTGGGTCTTGCACTTCAACACATTCGGTGAAATTTTGAGCTGTCTGTGTTTGCTACAAGAGGAGATATCACAAAGTATGCGCTTTTGTTGTTTCCATTGCTTTCAATGCATTTTGGCCTAAAACGGGCATTTGCTGTTTTCTCTTAAACGCAATATGGGAGTAAAACCATTTCACATCACATTTGTGGCTCTTGTTCTTCAACACATTCGGTGAAATTTTGAGCTGTCTGTGTTTGCTACAAGAGGAGATATCACAAAGTATGCGCTTTTGTTGTTTCCATTGCTTTCAATGCATTTTGGCCTAAAATGAGCATTTGCTGTTTTCTCTTAAATGCAACATGGGAGAAAAACCATTTCACATCACATTTGGGGGTCTTGTTCTTCAACACATTCAGTTAAATTTTGAGCTGTCTGTGTTTGCTACAAGAGGAGATATCACAAAGTATGCGCTTTTGTTGCTTCCATTGCTTTCAATGCATTTTGGCCTAAAACGAGCATTTGCTGTTTTCTCTTAAATGCAACATGGGAGATAAACCATTTCACATCACATTTGTGGGTCTTGTTCTTCAACACATTTTTTTAAATTTTGAGCTGTCTGTGTTTGCTACAAGAGGAGATATCACAAAGTATCAGCTTTTGTTGTTTCCATTGCTTTCAATGCATTTTGGCCTAAAACGAGCATTTGCTGTTTTCTCTTAAATGCAACATGGGAGAAAAACCATTTCACATCACATTTGTGGGTCTTGTTCTTCAACACATTCGGTTAAATTTTTAGCTGTCTGTGTTTGCTACAAGAGGAGATATCACAAAGTATGCGCTTTTGTTGTTTCCATTGCTTTCAATGCATTTTGGCCTAAAACGAGCATTTGCTGTTTTCTCTTAAACGCAACATGTGAGAAAAACCATTTCACATCACATTTGTGGGTCTTGTTCTTCAACACATTCGGTTAAATTTTTAGCTGTCTGTGTTTGCTACAAGAGGAGATATCACAAAGTATGCGCTTTTGTTGTTTCCATTGCTTTCAATGCATTTTGGCCTAAAACGAGCATTTGCTGTTTTCTCTTAAATGCAACATGGGAGATAAACAATTTCACATCACATTTGTGGGTCTTGCACTTCAACACATTCGGTGAAATTTTGAGCTGTCTGTGTTTGCTACAAGAGGAGATATCACAAAGTATGCACTTTTGTTGTTTCCATTGCTTTCAATGCATTTTGGCCTTAAACGGGCATTTGCTGTTTTCTCTTAAACGCAATATGGGAGAAAAACCATTTCTCATCACATTTGTGGGTCTTGGTCTTCAACACATTCGGTGAAATTTTGAGCTGTCTGTGTTTGCTTCAAGAGGAGATATCACAAAGTATGCGCTTTTGTTGTTTCCATTGCTTTCAATGCATTTTGGCCTAAAACAAGCATTAGCTGTTTTCTCTTAAATGCAACATGGGAGAAAAACCATTTTACATCACATTTGTGGGTCTTGCACTTCAACACATTCGGTGAAATTTTGAGCTGTCTGTGTTTGCTACAAGAGGAGATATCACAAAGTATGCGCTTTTGTTGTTTCCATTGCTTTCAATGCATTTTGGCCTAAAACGGGCATTTGCTGTTTTCTCTTAAACGCAATATGGGAGAAAAACCATTTCACATCACATTTGTGGGTCTTGGTCTTCAACACATTCGGTGAAATTTTGAGCTGTCTGTGTTTGCTTCAAGAGGAGATATCACAAAGTATGCGCTTTTGTTGTTTCCATTGCTTTCAATGCATTTTGGCCTAAAACTGGCATTTGCTGTTTTCTCTTAAATGCAATATGGGAGAAAAACCATTTCACATCACATTTGTGGGTCTTGTTCTTCAACACATTCGGTGAAATTTTGAGCTGTCTGTGTTTGCTTCAAGAGGAGATATCACAAAGTATGCGCTTTTGTTGTTTCCATTGCTTTCAATGCATTTTGGCCTAAAACGAGCATTTGCTGTTTTCTCTTAAATGCAACATGGGAGAAAAACCATTTCACATCACATTTGTGGGTCTTGTTCTTCAACACATTCGGTAAAATTTTTAGCTGTCTGTGTTTGCTACAAGAGGAGATATCACAAAGTAGGCGCTTTTGTTGTTTCTATTGCTTTCAATGCATTTTGGCCTAAAACGAGCATTTGCTGTTTTCAATTAAATGCAACATGGGAGAAAAGCCATTAAACATCACATTTGTGGGTCTTGTTCTTCAACACATTCGGTTTAATTTTTAGCTGTCTGTGTTTGCTACAAGACGAGAAATCACAAAGTATGCGCTTTTGTTGTTTCCATTGCTTTCAATGCATTTTGACCTAAAACGAGCATTTGCTGTTTTCTCTTAAACGCAACATGGGAGAAAAAACATTTCACATCACATTTGTGGGTCTTGCACTTCAACACATTCGGTGAAATTTTGAGCTGTCTGTGTTTGCTACAAGAGGAGATATCACAAAGTATGCGCTTTTGTTGTTTCCATTGCTTTCAATGCATTTTGGCCTAAAACGGGCATTTGCTGTTTTCTCTTAAACGCAATATGGGAGTAAAACCATTTCACATCACATTTGTGGGTCTTGTTCTTCAACACATTCAGTGAAATTTTGAGCTGTCTGTGTTTGCTACAAGAGGAGATATCACAAAGTATGCGTTTTTGTTGTTTCCATTGCTTTCAATGCATTTTGGCCTAAAATGAGCATTTGCTGTTTTCTCTTAAATGCAACATGGGAGAAAAAACATTTCACATCACATTTGGGGGTCTTGTTCTTCAACACATTCAGTTAAATTTTGAGCTGTCTGTGTTTGCTACAAGAGGAGATATCACAAAGTATGCGCTTTTGTTGCTTCCATTGCTTTCAATGCATTTTGGCCTAAAACGAGCATTTGCTGTTTTCTCTTAAATGCAACATGGGAGATAAACCATTTCACATCACATTTGTGGGTCTTGTTCTTCAACACATTTGGTGAAATTTTGAGCTGTCTGTGTTTGCTACAACAGGAGATATCACAAAGTATGCGCTTTTGTTGTTTCCATTGCTTTCAATGCATTTTGGCCTAAAACGAGCATTTGCTGTTTTCTCTTAAACGCAACATGGGAGAAAAACCATTTCACATCACATTTGTGGGTCTTGCACTACAACACATTCGGTGAAATTTTGAGCTGTCTGTGTTTGCTACAAGAGGAGATATCACAAAGTATGCACTTTTGTTGTTTCCATTGCTTTCAATGCATTTTGGCCTAAAACGGGCATTTGCTGTTTTCTCTTAAACGCAATATGGGAGAAAAACCATTTCTCATCACATTTGTGGGTCTTGGTCTTCAACACATTCGGTGAAATTTTGAGCTGTCTGTGTTTGCTTCAAGAGGAGATATCACAAAGTTTGCGCTTTTGTTGTTTCCATTGCTTTCAATGCATTTTGGCCTAAAACGAGCATTTGCTGTTTTCTCTTAAATGCAACATGGGAGAAAAACCATGTCACATCACATTTGTGGGTCTTGTTCTTCAACACATTCGGTTAAATTTTTAGCTGTCTGTGTTTGCTACAAGAGGAGATATCACAAAGTATGCACTTTTGTTGTTTCCATTGCTTTCAATGCATTTTGGCCTAAAACGAGCATTTGCTGTTTTCTCTTAAATGCAACATGGGAGAAAAACCATTTCACATCACATTTGTGGGTCTTGTTCTTGAACACATTCGGTGAAATTTTGATCTGTCTGTGTTTGCTACAAGAGGAGATATCCCAAAGTATGCGCTTTTGTTGTTTCCTTTGCTTTCAATGCATTTTGGCCTAAAACGAGCATTTGCTGTTTTCTCTTAAATGCAACATGGGAGAAAAGCCATTTCACATCACATTTGTGGGTCTTGTTCTTCAACACATTCGGTGAAATTTTGAGCTGTCTGTGTTTGCTACAAGAGGAGATATCACAAAGTATGCGCTTTTGTTGTTTATATTGCTTTCAATGCATTTTGGCCTAAAACGGGCATTTGCTGTTTTCTCTTAAACGCAATATGGGAGTAAAACCATTTCACATCACATTTGTGGGTCTTATTCTTCAACAAATTTGGTGAAATTTTGAGCTGTCTGTGTTTGCTACAAGAGGAGATATCACAAAGTATGCGCTTTTGTTGTTTCCATTGCTTTCAATGCATTTTGGCCTAAAACGAGCATTTGCTGTTTTCTCTTAAACGCAACATGGGAGAAAAACCATTTCACATCACAATTGTGGGTCTTGTTCTTCAACACATTCGGTGAAATTTTGAGCTGTCTGTGTTTGCTACAAGAGGAGATATCACAAAGTATGCGCTTTTGTTGTTTCCTTTGCTTTCAATGCATTTTGGCCTAAAACGAGCATTTGCTGTTTTCTCTTAAATGCAACATGGGAGAAAAACCATTTCACATCACATTTGTGGGTCTTGTTCTTCAACAAATTCGGTGAAATTTTGAGCTGTCTGTGTTTGCTACAAGAGGAGATATCACAAAGTATGCGCTTTTGTTGTTTCCATTGCTTTCAATGCATTTTGGCCTAAAACGAGCATTTGCTGTTTTCTCTTAAACGCAACATGGGAGAAAAACCATTTCACATCACATTTGTGGGTCTTGCACTTCAACACATTCGGTGAAATTTTGAGCTGTCTGTGTTTGCTACAAGAGGAGATATCACAAAGTATGCACTTTTGTTGTTTCCATTGCTTTCAATGCATTTTGGCCTAAAACGGGCATTTGCTGTTTTCTCTTAAACGCAATATGGGAGAAAAACCATTTCTCATCACATTTGTGGGTCTTGGTCTTCAACACATTCGGTGAAATTTTGAGCTGTCTGTGTTTGCTTCAAGAGGAGATATCACAAAGTTTGCGCTTTTGTTGTTTCCATTGCTTTCAATGCATTTTGGCCTAAAACGAGCATTTGCTGTTTTCTCTTAAATGCAACATGGGAGAAAAACCATTTCACATCACATTTGTGGGTCTTGTTCTTCAACACATTCGGTTAAATTTTTAGCTGTCTGTGTTTGCTACAAGAGGAGATATCACAAAGTATGCACTTTTGTTGTTTCCATTGCTTTCAATGCATTTTGGCCTAAAACGAGCATTTGCTGTTTTCTCTTAAATGCAACATGGGAGAAAAACCATTTCACATCACATTTGTGGGTCTTGTTCTTCAACACATTCGGTGAAATTTTGAGCTGTCTGTGTTTGCTACAAGAGGAGATATCACAAAGTATGCGCTTTTGTTGTTTCCATTGCTTTCAATGCATTTTTGCCTAAAACAAGCATTTGCTGTTTTTTCTTAAACACAACATGGGAGAAAAGCCATTTCACATCACATTTGTGGGTCTTGTTCTTGAACACATTCGGTGAAATTTTGATCTGTCTGTGTTTGCTACAAGAGGAGATATCCCAAAGTATGCGCTTTTGTTGTTTCCTTTGCTTTCAATGCATTTTGGCCTAAAACGAGCATTTGCTGTTTTCTCTTAAATACAACATGGGAGAAAAGCCATTTCACATCACATTTGTGGGTCTTGTTCTTCAACACATTCAGTGAAATTTTGAGCTGTCTGTGTTTGCTACAAGAGGAGATATCACAAAGTATGCGCTTTTGTTGTTTATATTGCTTTCAATGCATTTTGGCCTAAAACGGGCATTTGCTGTTTTCTCTTAAACGCAATATGGGAGTAAAACCATTTCACATCACATTTGTGGGTCTTATTCTTCAACAAATTCGGTGAAATTTTGAGCTGTCTGTGTTTGCTACAAGAGGAGATATCACAAAGTATGCGCTTTTGTTGTTTCCATTGCTTTCAATGCATTTTGGCCTAAAACGAGCATTTGCTGTTTTCTCTTAAACGCAACATGGGAGAAAAACCATTTCACATCACAATTGTGGGTCTTGTTCTTCAACACATTCGGGGAAATTTTGAGCTGTCTGTGTTTGCTACAAGAGGAGATATCACAAAGTATGCGCTTTTGTTGTTTCCTTTGCTTTCAATGCATTTTGGCCTAAAACGAGCATTTGCTGTTTTCTCTTAAATGCAACATGGGAGAAAAACCATTTCACATCACATTTGTGGGTCTTGTTCTTCAACAAATTCAGTGAAATTTTGAGCTGTCTGTGTTTGCTACAAGAGGAGATATAACAAAGTATGCGCTTTTGTTGTTTCCATTGCTTTCAATGCATTTTGGCCTAAAACGAGCATTTGCTGTTTTCTCTTAAACGCAACATGGGAGAAAAACCATTTCACATCACATTTGTGGGTCTTGCACTTCAACACATTCGGTGAAATTTTGAGCTGTCTGTGTTTGCTACAAGAGGAGATATCACAAAGTATGCGCTTTTGTTGTTTCCATTGCTTTCAATGCATTTTGGCCTAAAACGAGCATTTGCTGTTTTCTCTTAAACGCAACATGGGAGAAAAACCATTTTACATCACATTTGTGGGTCTTGCACTTCAACACATTCGTGAAATTTTGAGCTGTCTGTGTTTGCTACAAGAGAAGATATCATAAAGTAGGCGCTTTTGTTGTTTCCATTGCTTTCAATGCATTTTGGCCTAAAACGAGCATTTGCTGTTTTCTCTTAAATGCAACATGGGAGAAAAACCATTTCACATCACATTTGTGGGTCTTGTTCTTCAACACATTTGGTTAAATTTTGAGCTGTCTGTGTTTGCTACAAGAGGAGATATCACAAAGTATGTGCTTTTGTTGTTTCCATTGCTTTCAATGCATTTTGGCCTAAAACGAGCATTTGCTGTTTTCTCTTAAATGCAACATGGGAGAAAAACCATTTCACATCACATTTGTGGGTCTTGTTCTTCAACACATTCGGTTAAATTTTGAGCTGTCTGTGTTTGCTACAAGAGGAGATATCACAAAGTATGAGCTTTTGTTGTTTCCATTGCTTTCAATGCATTTTGGCCTAAAACGAGCATTTGCTGTTTTCAATTAAATGCAACATGGGAGAAAAGCCATTAAACATCACATTTGTGGGTCTTGTTCTTCAACACATTTGGTTTAATTTTGAGCTGTCTGTGTTTGCTACAAGACGAGAAATCACAAAGTATGCGCTTTTGTTGTTTCCATTGCTTTCAATGCATTTTGACGTAAAACGAGCATTTGCTGTTTTCTCTTAAATGCAACATGGGAGAAAAAACATTTCACATCACATTTGTGGGTCTTGCACTTCAACACATTCGGTGAAATTTTGAGCTGTCTGTGTTTGCTACAAGAGGAGATATCACAAAGTATGCGCTTTTGTTGTTTCCATTGCTTTCAATGCATTTTGGCCTAAAACGGGCATTTGCTGTTTTCTCTTAAACGCAATATGGGAGTAAAACCATTTCACATCACATTTGTGGCTCTTGTTCTTCAACACATTCGGTGAAATTTTGAGCTGTCTGTGTTTGCTACAAGAGGAGATATCACAAAGTATGCGCTTTTGTTGTTTCCATTGCTTTCAATGCATTTTGGCCTAAAATGAGCATTTGCTGTTTTCTCTTAAATGCAACATGGGAGAAAAACCATTTCACATCACATTTGGGGGTCTTGTTCTTCAACACATTCAGTTAAATTTTGAGCTGTCTGTGTTTGCTACAAGAGGAGATATCACAAAGTATGCGCTTTTGTTGCTTCCATTGCTTTCAATGCATTTTGGCCTAAAACGAGCATTTGCTGTTTTCTCTTAAATGCAACATGGGAGATAAACCATTTCACATCACATTTGTGGGTCTTGTTCTTCAACACATTTGGTGAAATTTTGAGCTGTCTGTGTTTGCTACAAGAGGAGATATCACAAAGTATGCGCTTTTGTTGTTTCCATTGCTTTCAATGCATTTTGGCCTAAAACGAGCATTTGCTGTTTTCTCTTAAACGCAACATGGGAGAAAAACCATTTCACATCACATCTGTGGGTCTTGCACTTCAACACATTCGGTGAAATTTTGAGCTGTCTGTGTTTGCTACAAGAGGAGATATCACAAAGTATGCACTTTTGTTGTTTCCATTGCTTTCAATGCATTTTGGCCTAAAACGGGCATTTGTTGTTTTCTCTTAAATGCAATATGGGAGAAAAACCATTTCTCATCACATTTGTGGGTCTTGGTCTTCAACACATTCGGTGAAATTTTGAGCTGTCTGTGTTTGCTTCAAGAGGAGATATCACAAAGTTTGCGCTTTTGTTGTTTCCATTGCTTTCAATGCATTTTGGCCTAAAACGAGCATTTGCTGTTTTCTCTTAAATGCAACATGGGAGAAAAACCATTTCACATCACATTTGTGGGTCTTGTTCTTCAACACATTCGGTTAAATTTTTAGCTGTCTGTGTTTGCTACAAGAGGAGATATCACAAAGTATGCACTTTTGTTGTTTCCATTGCTTTCAATGCATTTTGGCCTAAAACAAGCATTTGCTGTTTTCTCTTAAATGCAACATGGGAGAAAAACCATTTCACATCACATTTGTGGGTCTTGTTCTTCAACACATTCGGTGAAATTTTGAGCTGTCTGTGTTTGCTACAAGAGGAGATATCACAAAGTATGCGCTTTTGTTGTTTCCATTGCTTTCAATGCATTTTTGCCTAAAACTAGCATTTGCTGTTTTTTCTTAAACACAACATGGGAGAAAAGCCATTTCACATCACATTTGTGGGTCTTGTTCTTGAAAACATTCGGTGAAATTTTGATCTGTCTGTGTTTGCTACAAGAGGAGATATCCCAAAGTATGCGCTTTTGTTGTTTCCATTGCTTTCAATGCATTTTGGCCTAAAACGAGCATTTGCTGTTTTCTCTTAAATGCAACATGGGAGAAAAGCCATTTCACATCACATTTGTGGGTCTTGTTCTTCAACACATTCGGTGAAATTTTGAGCTGTCTGTGTTTGCTACAAGAGGAGATATCACAAAGTATGCGCTTTTGTTGTTTATATTGCTTTCAATGCATTTTGGCCTAAAACGGGCATTTGCTGTTTTCTCTTAAACGCAATATGGGAGTAAAACCATTTCACATCACATTTGTGGGTCTTATTCTTCAACAAATTCGGTGAAATTTTGAGCTGTCTGTGTTTGCTACAAGAGGAGATATCACAAAGTATGCGCTTTTGTTGTTTCCATTGCTTTCAATGCATTTTGGCCTAAAACGAGCATTTGCTGTTTTCTCTTAAACGCAACATGGGAGAAAAACCATTTCACATCACAATTGTGGGTCTTGTTCTTCAACACATTCGGTGAAATTTTGAGCTGTCTGTGTTTGCTACAAGAGGAGATATCACAAAGTATGTGCTTTTGTTGTTTCCTTTGCTTTCAATGCATTTTGGCCTAAAACGAGCATTTGCTGTTTTCTCTTAAATGCAACATGGGAGAAAAACCATTTCACATCACATTTGTGGGTCTTGTTCTTCAACAAATTCGGTGAAATTTTGAGCTGTCTGTGTTTGCTACAAGAGGAGATATCAAAAAGTATGCGCTTTTGTTGTTTCCATTGCTTTCAATGCATTTTGGCCTAAAACGAGCATTTGCTGTTTTCTCTTAAACGCAACATGGGAGAAAAACCATTTCACATCACATTTGTGGGTCTTGCACTTCAACACATTCGGTGAAATTTTGAGCTGTCTGTGTTTGCTACAAGAGGAGATATCACAAAGTATGCGCTTTTGTTGTTTCCATTGCTTTCAATGCATTTTGGCCTAAAACGAGCATTTGCTGTTTTCTCTTAAACGCAACATGGGAGAAAAACCATTTTACATCACATTTGTGGGTCTTGCACTTCAACACATTCGTGAAATTTTGAGCTGTCTGTGTTTGCTACAAGAGGAGATATCACAAAGAATGCGCTTTTGTTGTTTCCATTGCTTTCAATGCATTTTGGCCTAAAACGAGCATTTGCTGTTTTCTCTTAAATGCAACATGGGAGAAAAACCATTTCACATCACATTTGTGGGTCTTACACTTCAACACATTCGGTGAAATTATGAGCTGTCTGTGTTTGCTACAAGAGAAGATATCATAAAGTAGGCGCTTTTGTTGTTTCCATTGCTTTCAATGCATTTTGGCCTAAAACGAGCATTTGCAGTTTTCTCTTAAATGCAACATGGGAGAAAAACCATTTTACATCATATTTGTGGGTCTTGTTCTTCAACACATTTGGTTAAATTTTGAGCTGTCTGTGTTTGCTACAAGAGGAGATATCACAAAGTATGCGCTTTTGTTGTTTCCATTGCTTTCAATGCATTTTGGCCTAAAACGAGCATTTGCTGTTTTCTCTTAAACGCAACATGTGAGAAAAACCATTTCACATCACATTTGTGGGTCTTGTTCTTCAACACATTCGGTTAAATTTTTAGCTGTCTGTGTTTGCTACAAGAGGAGATATCACAAAGTATGCGCTTTTGTTGTTTCCATTGCTTTCAATGCATTTTGGCCTAAAACGAGCATTTGCTGTTTTCTCTTAAATGCAACATGGGAGATAAACAATTTCACATCAAATTTGTGGGTCTTGCACTTCAACACATTCGGTGAAATTTTGAGCTGTCTGTGTTTGCTACAAGAGGAGATATCACAAAGTATGCACTTTTGTTGTTTCCATTGCTTTCAATGCATTTTGGCCTTAAACGGGCATTTGCTGTTTTCTCTTAAACGCAATATGGGAGAAAAACCATTTCTTATCACATTTGTGGGTCTTGGTCTTTAACACATTCGGTGAAATTTTGAGCTGTCTGTGTTTGCTTCAAGAGGAGATATCACAAAGTATGCGCTTTTGTTGTTTCCATTGCTTTCAATGCATTTTGGCCTAAAACGAGCATTTGCTGTTTTCTCTTAAATGCAACATGGGAGAAAAACCATTTCACATCACATTTGTGGGTCTTGTTCTTCAACACATTCAGTTAAATTTTTAGCTGTCTGTGTTTGCTACAAGAGGAGATATCACAAAGTATGCACTTTTGTTGTTTCCATTGCTTTCAATGCATTTTGGCCTAAAACGAGCATTTGCTGTTTTCTCTTTAATGCAACATGGGAGAAAAAACATTTCACATCACATTTGTGGGTCTTGTTCTTCAACACATTCGGTGAAATTTTGAGCTGTCTGTGTTTGCTACAAGAGGAGATATCACAAAGTATGCGCTTTTGTTGTTTCCATTGCTTTCAATGCATTTTGGCCTAAAACGAGCATTTGCTGTTTTCTCTTAAATGCAACATGGGAGAAAAACCATTTTACATCACATTTGTGGGTCTTGCACTTCAACACATTCGGTGAAATTTTGAGCTGTCTGTGTTTGCTACAAGAGGAGATATCACAAAGTATGCGCTTTTGTTGTTTCCATTGCTTTCAATGCATTTTGGCCTAAAACGGGCATTTGCTGTTTTCTCTTAAACGCAATATGGGAGAAAAACCATTTCACATCACATTTGTGGGTCTTGGTCTTCAACACATTCGGTGAAATTTTGAGCTGTCTGTGTTTGCTTCAAGAGGAGATATCACAAAGTATGCGCTTTTGTTGTTTCCATTGCTTTCAATGCATTTTGGCCTAAAACTGGCATTTGCTGTTTTCTCTTAAATGCAATATGGGAGAAAAACCATTTCACATCACATTTGTGGGTCTTGTTCTTCAACACATTCGGTGAAATTTTGAGCTGTCTGTGTTTGCTTCAAGAGGAGATATCACAAAGTATGCGCTTTTGTTGTTTCCATTGCTTTCAATGCATTTTGGCCTAAAACGAGCATTTGCTGTTTTCTCTTAAATGCAACATGGGAGAAAAACCATTTCACATCACATTTGTGGGTCTTGTTCTTCAACACATTCGGTTAAATTTTGAGCTGTCTGCGTTTGCTACAAGAGGAGATATCACAAAGTATGCGCTTTTGTTGTTTCCATTGCTTTCAATGCATTTTGGCCTAAAACGAGCATTTGCTGTTTTCAATTAAATGCAACATGGGAGAAAAGCCATTAAACATCACATTTGTGGGTCTTGTTCTTCAACACATTTGGTTTAATTTTTAGCTGTCTGTGTTTGCTACAAGACGAGAAATCACAAAGTATGCGCTTTTGTTGTTTCCATTGCTTTCAATGCATTTTGACCTAAAACGAGCATTTGCTGTTTTCTCTTAAACGCAACATGGGAGAAAAAACATTTCACATCACATTTGTGGGTCTTGCACTTCAACACATTCGGTGAAATTTTGAGCTGTCTGTGTTTGCTACAAGAGGAGATATCACAAAGTATGCGCTTTTGTTGTTTCCATTGCTTTCAATGCATTTTGGCCTAAAACGGGCATTTGCTGTTTTCTCTTAAACGCAATATGGGAGTAAAACCATTTCACATCACATTTGTGGGTCTTGTTCTTCAACACATTCGGTGAAATTTTGAGCTGTCTGTGTTTGCTACAAGAGGAGATATCACAAAGTATGCGCTTTTGTTGTTTCCATTGCTTTCAATGCATTTTGGCCTAAAATGAGCATTTGCTGTTTTCTCTTAAATGCAACATGGGAGAAAAACCATTTCACATCACATTTGGGGGTCTTGTTCTTCAACACATTCAGTTAAATTTTGAGCTGTCTGTGTTTGCTACAAGAGGAGATATCACAAAGTATGCGCTTTTGTTGCTTCCATTGCTTTCAATGCATTTTGGTATAAAACGAGCATTTGCTGTTTTCTCTTAAATGCAACATGGGAGATAAACCATTTCACATCACATTTGTGGGTCTTGTTCTTCAACACATTTGGTGAAATTTTGAGCTGTCTGTGTTTGCTACAAGAGGAGATATCACAAAGTATGCGCTTTTGTTGTTTCCATTGCTTTCAATGCATTTTGGCCTAAAACGAGCATTTGCTGTTTTCTCTTAAACGCAACATGGGAGAAAAACCATTTCACATCACATTTGTGGGTCTTGCACTTCAACACATTCGGTGAAATTTTGAGCTGTCTGTGTTTGCTACAAGAGGAGATATCACAAAGTATGCACTTTTGTTGTTTCCATTGCTTTCAATGCATTTTGGCCTAAAACGGGCATTTGCTGTTTTCTCTTAAACGCAATATGGGAGTAAAACCATTTCACATCACATTTGTGGGTCTTGTTCTTCAACACATTCGGTGAAATTTTGAGCTGTCTGTGTTTGCTACAAGAGGAGATATCACAAAGTATGCGCTTTTGTTGTTTCCATTGCTTTCAATGCATTTTGGCCTAAAATGAGCATTTGCTGTTTTCTCTTAAATGCAACATGGGAGAAAAACCATTTCACATCACATTTGAGGGTCTTGTTCTTCAACACATTCAGTTAAATTTTGAGCTGTCTGTGTTTGCTACAAGAGGAGCTATCACAAAGTATGCGCTTTTGTTGCTTCCATTGCTTTCAATGCATTTTGGCCTAAAACGAGCATTTGCTGTTTTCTCTTAAATGCAACATGGGAGATAAACCATTTCACATCACATTTGTGGGTCTTGTTCTTCAACACATTTGGTGAAATTTTGAGCTGTCTGTGTTTGCTACAAGAGGAGATATCACAAAGTATGCGCTTTTGTTGTTTCCATTGCTTTCAATGCATTTTGGCCTAAAACGAGCATTTGCTGTTTTCTCTTAAACGCAACATGGGAGAAAAACCATTTCACATCACATTTGTGGGTCTTGCACTTCAACACATTCGGTGAAATTTTGAGCTGTCTGTGTTTGCTACAAGAGGAGATATCACAAAGTATGCACTTTTGTTGTTTCCATTGCTTTCAATGCATTTTGGCCTAAAACGGGCATTTGCTGTTTTCTCTTAAACGCAATATGGGAGAAAAACCATTTCTCATCACATTTGTGGGTCTTGGTCTTCAACACATTCGGTGAAATTTTGAGCTGTCTGTGTTTGCTACAAGAGGAGATATCACAAAGTATGCACTTTTGTTGTTTCCATTGCTTTCAATGCATTTTGTCTTAAAACGAGCATTTGCTGTTTTCTCTTAAATGCAACATGGGAGAAAAACCATTTCACATCACATTTGTGGGTCTTGTTCTTCAACACATTCGGTGAAATTTTGAGCTGTCTGTGTTTGCTTCAAGAGGAGATATCACAAAGTATGTTGTTTCCATTGCTTTCAATGCATTTTTGCCTAAAACAAGCATTTGCTGTTTTTTCTTAAACACAACATGGGAGAAAAGCCATTTCACATCACATTTGTGGGTCTTGTTCTTGAACACATTCGGTGAAATTTTGATCTGTCTGTGTTTGCTACAAGAGGAGATATCCCAAAGTATGCGCTTTTGTTGTTTCCATTGCTTTCCATGCATTATGGCCTAAAACGAGCATTTGCTGTTTTCTCTTAAATGCAACATGGGAGAAAAGCCATTTCACATCACATTTGTGGGTCTTGTTCTTCAACACATTCGGTGAAATTTTGAGCTGTCTGTGTTTGCTACAAGAGGAGATATCACAAAGTATGCGCTTTTGTTGTTTATATTGCTTTCAATGCATTTTGGCCTAAAACGGGCATTTGCTGTTTTCTCTTAAACTCAATATGGGAGTAAAACCATTTCACATCACATTTGTGGGTCTTATTCTTCAACAAATTCGGTGAAATTTTGAGCTGTCTGTGTTTGCTACAAGAGGAGATATCACAAAGTATGCGCTTTTGTTGTTTCCTTTGCTTTCAATGCATTTTGGCCTAAAACGAGCATTTGCTGTTTTCTCTTAAATGCAACATGGGAGAAAAACCATTTCACATCACATTTGTGGGTCTTACACTTCAACACATTCGGTGAAATTATGAGCTGTCTGTGTTTGCTTCAAGAGAAGATATCATAAAGTAGGCGCTTTTGTTGTTTCCATTGCTTTCAATGCATTTTGGCCTAAAATGAGCATTTGCTGTTTTCTCTTAAATGCAACATGGGAGAAAAACCATTTCACATCACATTTGTGGGTCTTGTTCTTCAACACATTCGGTTAAATTTTGAGCTGTCTGTGTTTGCTACAAGAGGAGATATCACAAAGTATGTGCTTTTGTTGTTTCCATTGCTTTCAATGCATTTTGGCCTAAAACGAGCATTTGCTGTTTTCTCTTAAATGCAACATGGGAGAAAAACCATTTCACATCACATTTGTGGGTCTTGTTCTTCAACACATTCGGTTAAATTTTGAGCTGTCTGTGTTTGCTACAAGAGGAGATATCACAAAGTATGCGCTTTTGTTGTTTCCATTGCTTTCAATGCATTTTGGCCTAAAACGAGCATTTGCTGTTTTCAATTAAATGCAACATGGGAGAAAAGCCATTAAACATCACATTTGTGGGTCTTGTTCTTCAACACATTTGGTTTAATTTTTAGCTGTCTGTGTTTGCTACAAGACGAGAAATCACAAAGTATGCGCTTTTGTTGTTTCCATTGCTTTCAATGCATTTTGCCATAAAACGAGCAATTGCTGTTTTCTCTTAAACTCAACATGGGAGAAAAAACATTTCACATCACATTTGTGGGTCTTGCACTTCAACACATTCGGTGAATTTTTGAGCTGTCTGTGTTTGCTACAAGAGGAGATATCACAAAGTATGCGCTTTTGTTGTTTCCATTGCTTTCAATGCATTTTGGCCTAAAACGGGCATTTGCTGTTTTCTCTTAAACGCAATATGGGAGTAAAACCATTTCACATCACATTTGTGGGTCTTGTTCTTCAACACATTCAGTGAAATTTTGAGCTGTCTGTGTTTGCTACAAGAGGAGATATCACAAAGTATGCGCTTTTGTTGTTTCCATTGCTTTCAATGCATTTTGGCCTAAAATGAGCATTTGCTGTTTTCTCTTAAATGCAACATGGGAGAAAAACCATTTCACATCACATTTGGGGGTCTTGTTCTTCAACACATTCGGTTAAATTTTTAGCTGTCTGTGTTTGCTACAAGAGGAGATATCACAAAGTATGCGCTTTTGTTGTTTCCATTGCTTTCAATGCATTTTGGCCTAAAACGAGCATTTGCTGTTTTCTCTTAAATGCAACATGGGAGATAAACAATTTCACATCACATTTGTGGGTCTTGCACTTCAACACATTCGGTGAAATTTTGAGCTGTCTGTGTTTGCTACAAGAGGAGATATCACAAAGTATGCACTTTTGTTGTTTCCATTGCTTTCAATGCATTTTGGCCTTAAACGGGCATTTGCTGTTTTCTCTTAAACGCAATATGGGAGAAAAACCATTTCTCATCACATTTGTGGGTCTTGGTCTTCAACACATTCGGTGAAATTTTGAGCTGTCTGTGTTTGCTTCAAGAGGAGATATCACAAAGTATGCGCTTTTGTTGTTTCCATTGCTTTCAATGCATTTTGGCCTAAAACGAGCATTTGCTGTTTTCTCTTAAATGCAACATGGGAGAAAAACCATTTCACATCACATTTGTGGGTCTTGTTCTTCAACACATTCGGTTAAATTTTGAGCTGTCTGTGTTTGCTACAAGAGGAGATATCACAAAGTATGCGCTTTTGTTGTTTCCATTGCTTTCAATGCATTTTGGCCTAAAACGAGCATTTGCTGT